>JAEAOA010000420.1:367500-967500 GCA_016746295.1 Potamilus streckersoni
CAACTTGCTCAGTAATGGAATGTGAAAAAGATGGGAAAAGCATAGATCGCTGAGTTTTTTTTCGCATGTGCCAGACTGCCAAATTTCAAATTTTAAAAAAACTGACCAGACTGTAACTCATGCTTGCTCTTGATAAGATTTTGCTAGACTTGGCTATATTTTATAACATTATCTCATAACAGAAATGTAATATACGGCTAAAATATTGGTATGCACATAACATTATTCAAAACCAGCAGTTTAATAGGAAGTTGATCGATAAAACTGACAATAGACAAATGTCGCTTGACAAATATTTTGGCTGAAGAGATTATTTTGATATTAAAAATCATAAGCTAAAAAAAAATAAAATCCATATCAATAAAATTGTATCGAGCAAAGACAAATAATAATTATAAAAAGCTTATAAACACCGCAAGGACATATTTACTGCGATATAGAACGTAAAGCGATATAGAACGTAATGTTTCATACAGATATAAACGTCTCATGAAAATCAAAATGTGTGTGGGTTTTATGGTAGAAATTTCACACCCACCCACCCCCCGTATCTAGAGTGAATGTTACGAGTACAGTGCAACCTAAGAACATGGGCCTTTGGGTAATAATTTCACAATGACCTGATGCTTTGTCACTGAATTAATATGCTCTCTAGCCCATGACCAATAAATGGCCAATACCGGACCCAAGAAATTGGCCATCAGTCAAATACTCTTTTCTGAAACCGGAACTCTATTTAACACGACCATGAAAGTTTTTCTTAGTCGGCCTATGCTTGACTCGATTATTTCAGCTTTACAATCACGTAGTTAGGACTGACTCGATTATTTCAGCTTTACAATCACGTAGTTAGGACTGGCGCTACGGTCGCGCCACAGCCTTCTAAATTTAATCTTGTTTGTTGATAAATAATCTGTAAATAACCAGAAAAACCACCTCTGGAAAAACTAAAAACGGTTCTTACATGACCATCTTTCTGTCTGTGCCTCTGTCTCTCATGCGCTATTATTTCCAGTTATTTTGAGGAGGCAATAAAGCAAGAATGTTTTCTAAAGGGAGTATACATCAGAACATTACCGCATTCCAAATGAAATATTTGTACAATATTGTCCCGCCTTAAATTAATGACTACTTTCATAAAGCAAGTACACCCCACCCTACTATGTTTTTCTGCAAGATACGCGCCTAATTGTGCTGCAGTAATACCTTCAAAATGACAGCATACGCATCTCCTATTGCCTACGAAGAATCAGATGCTGGTTTGTGTCTTGCAAAGATTAGCTCAAGCCTGAAATGATTAACACAGAGCTGTAAATTTCCTTTTCACATAAGAAGAGTTACAGCATAACTATGTCGATTTACACGCCAATTTTATATCAGATGGAATTCTAACGTTGCGAAGATTCTGTTTATTTGACTGTATCAGTTATCAGGCGAGGAACAAGACTTAACCGGATGATAAAAACCAAGGAATTTAAGTCATAAATTAGCTTAGATTTGAGCTTTGCGATATTAAATACGTCATTTAAGTTCAAATGAAATTATTTCTCACATTTATATATGTGAATGGTAGTTTTATTTTCAATTGCTGAGCACAGATGAAAAATATGTCTTTTGTCACATGAAATTTGTCTTACATCAAATGACGTCAAAATAACGTTTTGAATCGATAATCACCGTCAATCGGAAGATCGCTTGGCCATTTCGGTCAAGCTGATAAATAACCACGGGTAAAGTTGTAGTGATTTGCCTTCGGCAGAGTGTAGTAAATTATGTTGCAACAGAAACGGACAAATATGTTCCGGTTGTGAATTCTTCGTCCTCTTGTGCTGTCATTATGTGAGATGTGAACCAACTTAGTTACGAACAAAATAAGTTCCGATCCTTCCTTTGCTTTTACTTATTCTTTGATATCTTCCGGTGCTCATGAGACCGAAAAAACTATCATCCTCCATCTTAGTGAAAGTACAAAATCTGAACTCTGTTCGCATGATGCGCTGCGCTTATGTGAACACATAAGCCAATCAATAGAATTCAGGGGAAAGTTCCTAGCCAGCAGTTACGACTATGACGTCACTGTTGTATGAATTGCATAAATGACTAGTAGTTGAGTAGATACAACCGTTATTAGTAACCAGTCTATGATATTGGCTTGCGAATTTAAAAAGGGAATAAGAGAAATTTGCATGGTGCCATCAAGCCTGCGTGACCGAGTTTGCATTGGATTTCATCGATATAAAAATGGAAACACAAATGAAGAAATTGGCGGAAAAAAATCAGATGACACGAATACGAGGTTTTTTAATAGGGTAATTTACGAAGAGAATAAAGCATGCCAATGTACACTATTGTGTGTTTGCCCCTGTCAATGATGATGATGATGATATATATATATATATATATATATATATATATATATATATATATATATATATATATATATATATATATATATATATATATATATATATATATATATTGTGAACCCCGGGTGGGTGACCGACTAGTCTAAAGCGCCCGCATTTACAGATCAACGCCATTTCAACTCTGTCCGCGACAATTCGAGTATCATTGCTTGGCCAGTGTATGTTAGAAAGCTTGTTTGTAGCTTTCCGTGGTCTGTTGGTTGTTACCGAGGTTTTACGGGGTACTTCCTCTACCAGTGATAAAGATCGCCGTGCATAGCCAATGATACGCTGACAAATGGCGTTACCGCCCCCACCCACAAAACAATAACAGTAATTAGTCACGTGTGTTTCATCTTTATTCATAATTGAGGGTAGGAAGGGTAGCGCCTACATATTTTATTCCTTTAGGGTAAACATGTTTACTAGGTTTGAGTTTTTGACATAGTTTTGATTCTGAAATGAAAATTTTCTAGAAACAAAGTTTGTTTGCAGTTTGATGGAAATCTATTATAAAAGACATACGTCCAGGGCATTTTGTTGTGTCCTGAGTCAATTGACAGTCTGTATATAAAATTTTGAAGTAGACTTAATTATTTATTCCATATCTTAACATCAGTCTTAGTGAAATCAGTTTTAGTTGTGCAAATTAGAGATGATTTAATTTATTTGTTTATTTAAATTATTCATTGGAATTACAAACTTGTCAATGATTTAGTACGAAATTACCCATTTGGAATTATCGTAAATTCATTCAAGGACACTATAGAATATTTCCTTGTGATACAACAAAACTTTTGGAACATTAGCATTTGAGATTACTGACACATCAACATATTCAGCATTGGAATTCTTTTGGAACACCACTGGAATTCGTTCGTTTTACTCTATAATTTTAGGATCAATGACATCTGCTAAATACCTATGTTGATACAGTCTAGGCAGGCCTAAACTATCTCTTTAGACTATTTAGCCTGCATCATAGACATAACTTCACGAGCTACATGTTCAAATTTACAACACATTATTTTCTATAAAGCTAATTGTTTTACACTGTTGTCTCTAAATATGGAAACACTATTATGTATATCTTCTCCTTTTTATGTGCGAACTGTGCCGACTGGACGCCGTTTTGTTTGTATCCTCCGCTCGGTAGCTAGAAAGGTGAAAAACTAATCTTATGTTTTGCATCATATATTTATGTATTTATTTATTTGGACCCAAACGTTTTTTTCTTCCTTTCTACAATATCATTTTGTTTATTGTTAGCGAACAGAAACTGTTCATCCATGAAAACCGAAAGAAATTTATTTTAATTTTGCATAGCCGAAAACCCTCCATGAAACCCAAAATCCATTCAAACTTGGAAATGTATTTTAGATTCTAAATTGCATATAGCGTAGATATTTTCAGAGGAGCTTAGTATTTATGGTACGCCTGTTTGCCGCGGTATATTTTTCCAGTGATACCTATGAGGGTACTTTTTCATTTGTACAGATACTTAGTTTCTGTCAGCAAAGAATGTACGGAAATTCACAAACAATCTTGTTACGAATCTAACGATATTAAAAACTGTTTTTATTTTTCATGACAATATATTTCACAATTTTTTTTATTAAAAAGTTCAATTTGTCAGAAAATAATTTTCAGTATTACAAAATTTTATTAATGGTCCTTAAAATCACGCGTTTAGCTCGTGTCACGTAAGCCGACGTGTTGGCAATGTGAAAGTGTGAAAGCTATTTGGGCCAAATTCAAGTTTTGGATAAATTTCTGATCTGAAAAATATTTGTTAGTTAATATACTAGCGTGTGTTACTGTTTTAAATATATTTATTATTTTGTAAGAATACGAATTATCCGAAGATTTCACGAGAGCATTTGTTTCGTAATTTCTCAGGTTTAGTAAAAAAAAAATATAGCATATTGTAATGTGTGTCTTACGTTTACTGGCTCTCTCAGAGAAATATATAACCTTTATACAGACTTCCTACTCAGGGTTAGTGAAGATGTAAGCTTCAATGTCAACATTTCATTTTTGACTCAACAAGATCTTTAATGTCGGAACAATGCATATCATAGGTGTCAGCTACAATAAAAGCTTACCACTCAACTTTATTTACAGTATTTAGATTACATCTTTTCAACAACAACAACACACACACACACACACACACACACACACACATATATATATATAATTCATTTACTATAAGTTTTCGATGTGGGTGGGGGTGGCGGTTGCGATTTTATTTTAAGCTGAAATATTTTCTTTTCTTTTATCTCAAGATAATTAGTATTTATATTGTCCATAGAATATAATGGCTATAACAGTTATATTGTCCAGATAATATATTGGATATAGCACAGTTTATATTGGCCAGATACTATATTGGATATAACACAGTTTATATTGTCCAGATAATATATTGAATATAACACAGTTTATATTGTCCAGATAATACATTGGACATAATATAGTTGTATTTTGCTGTAAATCTGCTTAAGATATTTCTCCAGCTATTAACAGACTGAAAATGTCAAGCAACTGCTCCAGAACATTAAAATGATGGTCCCTGATACAATTGCGGTTTTCAATTGTATATACCCGGTATGTTCATAAATACCAGTCTTTTCATAAATACAACTTTATACAGCGGTACAAAATTGTTCGTGGTACCCATCTCAATTGTGTATGGTCCAGAAATTTTATGTGACCATATGTAAATTAAAATACACGTTGTACAGGTAGGACAAGATTATTTACGCTTAGCAAAGCAATGTAGTAGGTGCTATGTATATGTAATTTAATTACGTGATTAATAGTTTTAAATTTTATATTTTTATTTTATTCCATTACATGTTATTATAATGACAATTTTGTCTACAGAGTTTGATTTGTTTTTAAAAATTTACTTCAGTTTTGTTTTACCTGATAAACAACCATTAGTTGAAACATTTTATCTTTTTCTGACCTTGACTCAGGAATAGTAAAGCAGTTCTATGTAAACATTTTAAAAATTTTATTTTCTTAGAGTAAAATTGGTTGATTTTAGATAAGGCTATACTGTAGTACGTGACTTTAGACATGTAAAAAAGTTTCCACAATCTTCTAGAAGGTTGACACGTGACCCTCATCAGGTAATCTTTTTAGCTTCTTGACCGTTTACTCTTTTCTTCAGTTTTTGGAAAGATGTCATTTTGGCAGTATTTTATTGGAAAGAGGAACCGCAATGTGCAAATGACTTCTTATCCATGAGCATTTTTAATCTTATCCCCCTTAGAATGTTCTATCAATACAAATCCTGGACAGAAGCCGGCTTTGAAATTTTGAATGATCTAGTAGATGATCATGGCAATTTATTACCTTTTGAAATGATAAAACAAAACACTAGAAGAGGTGACTTCTTGAAATACTTCTCCTTAATATCCAAAATTCCAAAAGCATGGAAAGAAGTCAAAAAAAAAAAACAACAACATTTAGTACATAATAATTTTGAAAGGCAGGAGGATAAAATAATGGATCTGAAAAAATATAATTCAATCAAGTTTGTTTACAAAGATCTTTTAAAAAGGGCTAAAAGGCAACATACTGCTACGCAAGAATCTTGGATGCAATTATTAAATACAAATATAAGTAGTGAGGAATGGTCTGAGATTTATATCAGGGTTAAATTTTGTACCAAGGATACCAAATTGATCTCTTTTAACTTTAGTTTAATCCACAGAATTATCGCTACTAATGATTTTTTTTGGAAAAGAATAAACATATTGGACGACAACAAATGTACGTTTTGCAAGAGATAGAATGAAAGTATTGAACATCCCTTTTATGATTGCAATATTACTTCACAGTTCTGGTACAGTTTTATTGATCATTTCGCACCGTCTTGCCCAAATATTGTACATTTGTCAAAAAAAGAAATACTTTTAGGAAGTGAACAACTGGACAGTTTGTGTAATTTCTTGCTTATTTTGGGAAAATATTACATTTACACTTGCAGATTCAATATGCAAAATCCTTCCATCTATGCTTTTAAGCAGAGTTGTAATGTATAAGAACGCTGAAAAATATGCTGCTAAGATAAACAAAAAAGAGAACCAATTTCTTAAGAAATGGACCTCAATAGATCAATAGGTAACTGGTAACTGATCGGATGGTAAACAGGAACAAAACACTATTTTCTAAAGCTTATGTCACCTACATTGTGCCATATGCATGTGTGCATGAGTGTGTGCATGTTTGTGTTGTCTTTTTTTTTTTTCTTTCTTTTAATATAGATTATATTTACTATCCCTAGTTTATCTGGAAACAAGAAATTTTGATTGTAAGGTGACTTTGCGATGGTTTCCCTTCCCAATGGTCAAACTATTATGGGGATAATAAAATTTTGAAATTTAAAAAAAAATAATTATTCATGATGCTTATAGTGATATTTTTTAATCCAATGTTTTGATAATATATGATTTTGTATGATGAACGACATAAAAGTAGCTATAGAAAGATAAAGAAAGGTTGTATTTCGAAAACCTCACCTGACACTAGCGATGTACCCAAGCGTAATCAAAACAAGAGAAGAATATCGTTTTCAGAAAGTATATGTAGCCTTAATAAGGTTCCACAAATTGTGAAGCCTGATCAATTTTTAAATCGACAAGTGCCTAATGTATTCCTTTATATAAAATTGTCACGCAATAACTATATATGTGTGTATGTATGTATGTATATATGTATGTATGTATGTATGTATGTATGTATGTATGTATGTATGTATGTATGTATGTATGTATGTATGTATGTATGTATGTATGTATGTATGTATGTATGTATGTATGTATGTATGTATGTATGTATGTATGCATGCATGCATGCATGCATGCGTGTGTGTGTGTGTGTGTGTGTGTTTGTGTGTGTGTGTGTGTGTGTGTGTGACCGACACCACCTGGGTTTTAGTCTTTTGCACTCTTAACGCTATATACCCAAGCTGTACCAGCGTATTTTCAATAAAACTGAGAAATATACACACGCTCCTTTGTCCTCTAAATTTGCATATCCAAATAAATATGTACAACAGACTTTTTATATTGCAGTATTTTGTTGAAATATACCGACAAATAACTAAAAAATATGAACACCCCCCCCAACCAAATATATTACCTTGACATGGTGTTCAAAACTAATATATGTATATGACACAAAATTCCATTCAGAAGAGTATTAATAGACTAAGTGTAAAATATTTTAGTATTATGCACAATATAACTTCACTAGAATAATACAGGCCTCGAGAGGTGCCGAATGACCAATTTCAGATTTCATCACGAAATGGAATATTTCGATATTATTTTTAAAAAGACTTTTCTAACAAACATTCGAACGGATGAGATGTAAACACCTCATGCAAGTTGGCTGGTTTGTATTTAATAATTTAACATTTCAGCGGCTTCATCAAACGTCAGGGACTGTCCAAGAGAGAAACAATCAATACTAAAGCTCACGACTAGGTGAAGTAGTAAAACCTGGAAACCTGGTACGAGATATCACGGTGTCTCAATAGGACAAATACACATCAAGAAGTAATACAACTTTAATCACGAAGTAGTGCTATACACATGCAGCATACCTGTAATACTTGTTGGAGATCAATCTCTTGACCACAACCATCAATTTATGTAATAGTCTTGTAAATACTTGCTGAAGATCAATCAGCTAAATGCAAATAACGATCCATGTAGACTTTTCTTGACCAAGTAAATGAAGATGATGTAGGTCCTAGATATTGCGCAAGGTTTAATTTGCTATATTTTCCATTGCCGTGTTTTCCTTGGCAGCGTTTTGGAGTCTTCAAAAGACACGAAAGCTTAAAATATCCGTATATATTTAGCACAAGAAATAAATTCAAAATTTGGCTCCTACCTCATTTATTAAATCCATGTCAAATCATGTCAATATAAAATCAAATTATAAAATGTATATTAAGTATTGTCCTTGACTCAGATGTTAGCGCAGACTTTTTATGAAGTCAGTGGAAACTAAAAAGCTATGCCCAATACTACTACCTTGGATGGCTTTAAAGATATTTTGGCATAAGACGGTATCGGGGATTAAGCTATAAACCGTTGGGATGGAAAGCGATTTGATCACCAAATGCACCACAACGAACGTTTACATTTCTTCCACGTGGACGTATACAACGAAAAGATAAAATAGGGGAATTGTTTAAAATATATTAAAAGTTATAAAATGTCCAGAAAAAACTTAAGACAGAACAGCAACTCAACCCCAACCCCTCCCAAAACGGCAGCTAATTACCAAACACTGTCCACATAATGTGTCGGAATTATATAAATAAAATGTAACTTAAATAAAGACACGAGATTCTTTTCTTTTTCATTGTTTTGTCAGGGATTTTCTGTGGTGCCACCTACTAGATTGAAGGAAAGTAGCAGAGTTCAACCTTCTTTGTATGGTGATATTCAAATACAGCCATAGGACTAGTGGAGTGGCAGACAATCAGACATGAATTCAGTGAATGGATGCTGCATTTGTATTATTACTAAAAACTTTCAAAGAAAAGTTAACATCTTCCTTTTTTGCCTTAAAATACTACAAACAAGTAAACACATACAGCCATTGGAAAACTTTAAAGACAGACGTTTGACGTTAGCATCTGCAGTTTTAGTGGATTTATAATCTACAAATTGATTTTCAAGGATTTTTAATTTAATAAAATACCCTTACAGGTTTCCATGACAACAAATTAAAACTAAGGCAAACGAGAAAATATCAGAAAAGAGTGGATCGTCTTGGGTCTCAATACTGAAACAAATTTTAATCACGTCGAAATACGCATCCATATTAGCCGGTTGTACGTTTTAATGCCACGTGAGCGAGTTATTTCGATAAGACCAACTGATGTTTGTCAGATATGCACAAAATAATTAAACATGTAAAACATTTCAAGAAATATTACATTATAATAACTGTGTATTAAGAATTGTCACACAATGATTTAGAAATGATGAAGATATAAGCTTTCCAAATTATATAAGAATATGAAACAGAATAAATAAAATTGATGATAAACGACATAATATAGGTGACAGGTGATGGATAACTGAGAAAAAGTGACATATAATGTACAGTTTCGTTGGCTGAATTATTAAGCTAATTGTTTGGACCAGTGCTAACACAATTCTGAAGTACACATAAACTTAGCTCTCGTGTTCTAGTCTTTGAGTCACTACTACTACTACTACTACTACTACTACTACTACTACTACTACTACTACTACTACTCTCAGTGGCTGATGTGGCTCTATATTTTAATGTACTGAAATTTGATTAAGTCCATTTCAAATATTCCAAATCAAATTAGCTGTAAAGAAATTCTCTCGATGGTTGCCACACTCTAGGCAGGTGGGTAAGTATCCAGGATTGGAAGTACACATAAAGTATGTCTAGACGTTTTTTATACTCTTCCAATAGTCATAGTCAAAGAAGCACACACCCTCCCTTCTGTATTTATGCCATACCATTTTATTAGTTCTGAGTCTGGCGTCAGCCTGCTGGTAGGTTGATGGTTATCTTTGTTTCAAGAAATGTATGTATGTATGTATGTATGTGGGTGGGTGTGAATGTATCTTTTGTTAATATTCATGAGATCTTTTTTGTGAGTAAAAAGTATGTTTTTGAAGTAAGTAAAGTTTATATGCTTGTCAGTTTTCTTCCGTGTCGAGTTTCGACCAGTTGATTCCCACCTCAACCCCCCAGATCCACTCCTATCGGTGGGGTTTTGAAGCTGGGGTGGACTGTAAATAAAGAAGAAACTGGTACAGACTTATTCGGTTGTACGAAAAGCGAGAGACAGTATCAAATGTCAAATGGCATATATTTACAAGTCCATCGCACATACCAACCTACCTCGCGTCAAAACTATCACAAATGGCATTATGACAGACGTAGAGTATGCAATTAAGAATACTTGCTGTCTGATACCGATCCCTTCCTCTATTACTTTTTGTCTTGTTTGAAATATCAATACGTAACGCCCGGCTAATTGTGCTATCTTTTACATCCGTTTAAGACAATTTAAAACTCTTAAGTTAATTTTGAAATAGAACAGGCCAATATATGCATAAAAAGAATGAAAGGTTAAATTAATGTAAGAGAAAATTTATAGACTTGGCTGTGGAAATGGATGTTTACTAACTTCCTAAGATAAACGGTCTAAAAATAAAAATGACTGCAACAAAATGGACTTTTAAGTGGGATTCACTCGAAAATTTTTCAAAAATTTGTCAAGGGAGAATAATTAGTTATTCCAAGGTTCCTCCTCCTTGAACAAGTAACTTAAAAGCTTGTTAAAGGAGCCGAGGGGCAATAACTCGTATAATTAAAACATTTCAAAATCACAGGGCAAAGAAAAGCAGGAAGAAAATTCAGTTTAGTTTTTAACATTAATTTTTATTTGACGAGTTTTAAAGGCAAGAATAAACGCAAAAACACGATATGCAAGTAGTTTTGAGACGAGTAATGTGTTTTGCTATTGTTCAAAGTTGCATTTGCTATTTTTACGTCAATGCTTTATATTCTCTATTTGCCATTTTAATTGACTCCTTGTATATTTGTATATTTCAAACATTATCTACAAGGAAACAGCCGCATATGCACTGGGTGTGGCAATGTTAACCTGATTTATATTATGTATGAACTTATTTAAAAACTAACCGTGCACATGTCAGAATAAATGAAAAGAACATTTTATTTATAAGTCATGCAAGATTTAGTCATATGACATAACGATTTTTGATATTCCTTTATTAAATATGGTACATCAGATTCTAGAAAGTGTTATGAAGTACAAATTACCACGAACAATAAGATCATTTTGCTCTTTACTTCATTTTGGGATTTTTAACTACTAGGAGTTCGTGCCCATACATATGTAGATCCAACACATAAAGGTCGCTCTGTTTGCATTAGGCTTTTAAAGGAATGCTAACTTACGACTGGCCATACGATGCCGATTTAAAGTTGTGCTATAAAAGTAAATATAAAGAACTTAAATATAAACCTCAAAAAAAAACGTTTATTTAATATTGCGTGTACCTAATTTAGTTAATATTGCGTGTACCTAACATAGTTAATATTGCGTGTACTCAATATATTTCATAGTGTGTGCCTAATATAGTTAATATTGCGTGTACTCAATATATTTCATAGTGTGTGTGCCTAATATAGTTAATATTGCGTGTACCTAACATAGTTAATATTGCGTGTACTCAATATATTTCATAGTGCGTGTGCCTAATATAGTTAATATTGCGTTTACTCAATATATTTCATAGTGTGTGTGCCTAATATAGTTAATATTGTGTGTACCTAACATAGTTAATATTGGGTGCACCTAATATAGTTAATACTGCGTGTACCTACTATTGTTGATGTTGCGTGTATCTAACATAGTTAGCATTGTGTTTACTTAATATATTTCATAGTATGTACCTAATATAATTAGTATTGGGTATACCTAATATAGTTAATATTACGTGTACTTAATATAGTTTATAATGAGTGTGTACCTAATATAATTAATACTGCATGTAGCTAATATAGTTCATATTGTATTTATCTAACCTAATAAGTTGATGTTGATTTACATGACATTTTCCGAAGAACTCAGCTCTGGCGTAGCTGGTCGAGTCATGTTACTCATGAGGATGTGCTTTAATTTTGAACAGGATCTTGACACGAACCTTGCATTTGAAATAGTTATCTATTCATCACATTTAAATGTCACATATTATGTACACCCTTTGATCCCGGATTTCATAACTACTTTTATACTGAACACTGTGCTGTACGATAATAAAAAGTAATATCCTTCATCAATCAGCCCTTCCACTTCACCCACCACCGACACCCGTGGAAAAGAGAAACGTAATGGATACTGATATGGTCCGATCAACATATACATGAATAAAATAAGGCGAACAAAAATATTTCAACATATTCCTGTTTAACATTTTGATATAATAATTAAGGAATCACTTTTTTCGCCTGGTAATTATATTATTGTCACGGAATTGTATAACTTTATCATAGTATTTATATTAAATGAATGCAATCGGGTTTCATTTTTTTTTTTTTTTTGCACGGCGTTAACCGAACGTGATTTATATACATTCACATTTTTTGGAAACAGTGAGTTCGGTTTATACTATTCTGCACGGGCCAAGAGCTTACGATGAGAAAACTGATATTTTTTTTTCAAGCGCACAGACTATGTAGGGCTACGTACTAGGTGCATAAACTACCTCATATGAAGCACCGTAACGGACAAAAGCTAGTCCAATCAGAACGTTGCCGTTGAAATTTTAATGTCATATATCCAGATTTGTCCTTAAAGTTCCATTTTCTAGGTCGAGGTTTAGGTTGTCAGAATTACACGGCTGTGGTTGAAATTTCAATGTCATACGTCGAGAATTCCTAATTTAACTATTGGTTCAAAGAGTTCATGTTGAAAGTTCCATTTCATATGCTGAGGATTTAGATTTCATCTGTTGGATTACACAGTAGTTACTGGACATTTTATTGTACTTGCCAGAATTGCTACAGTTATATGGTGAAATGATGTGTTGGTGTTAAAAAAAAATGTTACACAACGTCCACTTTAATAATTCAAATAATATCGAGTATTAAGATACATCATTCGTGTATTCAAGTATGAGGCGCCATTAGATTTCATGCATTTACAGTTTGAAAGCTGCCATTCACAGGTCCATAATTACTAAGAATTTCTTCGCTAGAGGTCGCTTTCGTGAACTTACTGCTTTATTTTTAAACAAAGGAGACTGCTTCTGGAATTTCAACCATCGTTGTGCAATTCAAAATATGCACTCTAAAACGTCGCCAATAGAAAATATAACTTTAAACCACCACTGTATAATTCATCATATAAAATCTAAAATCTCGATCTAGAAAATGTAGCTTTAAGGAGTTGCAATTTGATACAACGCGTGATATTTGATTTCTCGACATACGACATCGTAATTTCGATTGCTTCTTTCTCACTGGACTAGCTTATGTCCGCTATGTCGCCTCATAATCACCTGTAAATCTAAATGGTACAATACGAAAAGTCTTGTCTGTCAGCGGTCTACTTTAACAACTCGCGATGTACAGCTGTAACGTTGCATTTATGAAGTTACGTTAAGTTCTTGTCGGACACTTGTTCACTTCTGAACCTGCTTATCGGTAGGCAAAAGTTGTCCCGATAATATGAGTGTAGTAGAATTAACTAAGTGTACAGTCCATAACGTCGTTACGTGTTATTATTATACATGCTCGTGTCATCTGTAGTGCACGTATTGGGACAAATTTCAGCTGATTGACTGATTGTCTGGTGGAATGTTTGACCACCGATTGACTGGTGGGTTGACAGACCAGTGATTGACTGATGGTTGATTGAAAGGTAGCCAAGTATTGTCCTGGGAGTGACCGAGTGATATACTGCATCTCCAGATGGCACCGGATTGTATGTGTCCTTTAGCGGTGAGGTAACTTGGGTTTTGTTATACCCAGTATGCTACTGTCGGAGAGGACGTTGGCTGGAAGAAGATTAAGGTTGTTTATTGGTGAAGAACCAGGGATTGTAAACCAACTGGTTTGCAGAGATTTAAAGCTTGTACGGATCTTGAGCATACCAAGAAGGTGGGACAATGATGGTGGCTACTCAAGCTTCCGACATTGCGTAGGGTCTGAGAAGATATTTCGCATTTCATTATTGACTGAAAAACTTGTACATTTCGTTATTTGAGTGAAACGCAACATTTTACTGGTCGAGTTAAGCACAGCATATCTCGTACATTTCACTATTTGAGTAAAACGCAACATTTTACAAATTGAGTTAAAGCACATCCTATCTTGTACATTTCACTATTTGAGTGAAATGCAACATTTTACTATCTGAGTAAAGTATATCAGATTTCATTTAACCACATCATTTGTGAAAATTGTCTACGTCTTCATTGTGTTAAATTGCTTTGAATCGTAAATCTCAGTACTACCTCTTTTCTTACCTATCAATTTAAATTTCATTTACATTGCATTACATTATCAGGTTGGTGTATATTATGTTAATTGTCCCAATATTTGAATCTTATATGCGCACGAATTGAAAATAAACTTTTCCATTAAATTATTATAAATAAACATTGTATTTTTATTGATGTTATTGTGTTCTTCGTTTTAATCCGACCCCAACCCAGTTAGCTTGTTACACTTATATTATTTTAAAATAATAAGCTTTCAAGACTTGTATTCAGACATGCATGCCTTTTTCAATGCCCGCACAAGCATGTGAATGTATATACACAAAATGAAAATGTTGACGGACAGTGAAGCAGATAAAACTGCGCATAAATAACGATATTTATGAATTGGGTTTTATTCATGCGTATGAAGGAAACACATTTTGTAAAATTTACTTGGAACATTGGAAGAAAACAACACAAACCTTTTCTAAATTTGTACTGCCATATGGGTATCTATTTATATAGGTATAACAAAATGTGGCAGTATATCGTTGTTTCATGGTGGAAGGTGAAAAAATATTGTTCACGTGTTATCAACGTATGCCTTCACCAGGAAATTTGTATGAATCTATTGATGCGTCTGTTTATCAACCTTTATAGATTTGATTATGCTCATCGACGATTTTAATTAATCAATAATTGTTAACAGTGTGTTATAATCCTACGCGAATCACAACCCCACCCCTCCATCAAAGGTAAAGGATGATGAATTGATTCGATCAAGAAAGAGAAGGAAGATAGATCGAGTTGGCAATATTATGTAGATATTAAAGATGATAATAAACCCATGTATGGCAGGTCAGAAAAAAGATGGATTGCTCATAATATTTCGTTTTATTTGTTGTTTGTTTTTTTCGTCTGCTTGACAAGGAAAGTAATTCTATGCGTACGCCCTTAGCGTGCCAAGTAACACTCATTTATCACTCGGTGGAAGTGTGCCACTTCATATTTTTGCAAATACAGCGTTCAAACATTGATAAAGGGCAGTGTTATGGATATTTTAAAGTTATGTTATTGCAGTGTCTCTTTGTTTCTTCCTTCCCGTCCTCCACTTTACAGCACCCGGTCAATGCAAGTTGCACGATTTGTGTAATTAACTATAGGGTTCAAAGGCTCTGGTTAAACATAAACGTAACAATTTATTTCAAATTAGCTTTGCCCATATAAAACTTGTGTTTTGTAAGAAAAGGAGCGCAACTGTACACATAAAACGAAAAAAATTAAACAATGCTTGACATTAGGCAATGACTTGAGAAATATAAAAATATTGCATTAAATGAATAAGTCTTTTAGCTAAATATCGCGAATCATATACGCGTCTGTTAGCAATCGTGCATGACGGTAAACAAACTGGTCCACTCCTTAGACAGATCATATCCTAAGCAGATATTAGACAGAACATATAAAATATTTTAAGGAAAATTAGTTGATGCAGACGATGTCTTTACCGCTGACACGAGACAGCTCTTACAGGACACACGGTTGTTACGTATAGGTGATTCAATTGCTTTTGTGTAAGGTTTATAACTATTTTATTTCATTTTTGTTTCATTGTATTTAATTGCAATGAATGTTTTTCTATGATTTGGGATTCTATTTTTAGTAGTGAGATATAATTTTAGCACAAACTTTGTTTATATAAGACGAAATAATAATACGTGAGGGTTGGCATTTAGTTCGCCTCACCTTGGTAACAAATCAACAGGAAGTTAAAATGATTGGTCAGCATCACTGACATACTTTCTCTGCGTGATCAATGTTTGCAAACAATCTATTTTTATGATTGGTCTTTAAGTCGGTCTGTACTGCGGACGTGACATATATAGCGTAATAAGAGACCACATGACCATTTAAAGTGATGCTTTTGAGTGTAAATACGCATTCTTAATATTGGTTTGGGCAGAGTCATTCAAAACCTTGAAAGAACAACATGTATTTATTTTAAATTTGTTGCCAGAATAAGTTATTCTTGTCTGATTTTTGGATTCAATAATTTATTTTCCTTGTCACTCAACAAGTTGACTTTCTTATAAAATTTTTTTTCCTGAAAGATATTCAAGGAAATTAATTCTGGAATTATTTCGAAACAAAGACTGTGATTCAAGTGATGAATTATTGTTATTCATATATTGGACTACATCTGACGTCATCTCCCTCCATATTCATTCGCCGTCGGGACTCGAACCTGGATTCTTATAGAACTATTTTGTGATATGACTTATGTTTCTATTCTTAGAATCATATTTGGATGATATTCACATATTGCAAGTTCTATTTACAAATTTTTACATTGATGTCTAGGGAAATAAATTGTTTTCTTGAAATATACAAAGTTTGTTGGCTTTCACTCTCTTCTTTGTTACTGAGTACGAGCCCTTGTCACGTAACACTGTACTAATTGTAAGGAAAAATGGGAATCAGACTGGAAATGCGTGAATATTTAATAGAGTATATATGGGTTTGGGTGGCAAGGATTGGTTAATAATGTGTGTTAAGTTTTTAGGAAAAATAATCTTTTGAGAGCTTATCCTAGTTTTAAGTGAAAACAAAATAGAAACATTGTTTTATTGATGGATTTTCAGTCCTTTAATAAACTTGAATTTGGAACACTCATTACTAAAATTAGCACCTGACTCTTTGATGCGGTGGAATTGAAAGCACATGTTTCAAACACATGTAGGTCCAGAAAATGCCGCTGCTCATATCCTTTCCTCTACACAGAAGCTCCAGGTTTCATCTATACTGATAAATATAGGTTTGATGATAGACACTCATAAATTTTAAGTTATTGAAGTTTTCATATCATGGTGTTTGCATAGGTTTACTATAGGAACTGAATTAGTACCGTTACTCCTATAACTACCCTGTATAGAAAATGGACTCTTCAATAAGTTCAGGACCAACATGGCGGAATAATGTACATATAACATTCCTTTTCGGCATGTATCGACGAATGAGTGGGTTGATGCTGCTCTGTATGTCTATACGAACAGTGTTAAAGTCATTTGCGCGCGAAACGAATTAGGTAATTTTACTAAAATTTCGGGACACTCACGTGATATTCAGAGTATTACAGACGGAAATATTATTGGCGACTCTTGTTGTTGTTGTTTTTCGGGCTTAACGCCATTTTTCAGCACACTATAGGCTATACATGGCGGCCAGGTGGAGGAAGAAAGCGGGAAATCCGCGGAAAGAACCTCCGACCCACGAGAAGCTACTGGCAAGCTTTTTCACATATCCACATTCGCCGAATCTTAGACTCTTGAGCTGATTTATTCGCCATGCATACTAAAAAGTGACTGCCGTTCACTAAACTAATTTTCAAGATAACGTGTTTCGATGAATCTTTTTTTTTTTACTTAATGCATGCTTAGTGGAGAATTGGTACAGAACTTGAGTGTTGGAAAACGAAAAATGCAGCAAAGCTGCATGAAAGAGTTCGTACTCTTCTACATGCATATAAAAAAAAACAAAATTTGAATTTGATACATTTGAATTATTGTAGTTTTGACGGTTACCATGTGCCATTTTGTACACAGAGGTCACATATAAAACTTCCGCACCCCCCCACTTTCTCAAGTATGGGTCAAATATAAAAGTAGACTTAAAATACAGCCATGAGAGTGCAGCCGACATAAATTTTGTGACGTCACAAGGTTCTTAATTTGATTTTATTTAAACTACAAAAACATTTCAGCAGATTACTCGGGATAAATTAATATATCTAATGCGACCACACAAGTAAACAATTAAATTTTACGCTTAAAAGGATCTCATTAAAATCGCTTTGTCAAAAAAACACCAAATATGTCAATATTTACGCCAAAGATGAAGCCATTTTATTATCACAATGATGTGTTACATTTAAGGCTATCATGTTTACTCATGTGAATAAGATTGTTTTCTCTTTGTAATGTGACAGTGGACAAAACTTGGCTTCCGCTTAAACTCTAAATGAAGCGGATGAAAAAAGTTACGTAACTTTGTGTCCCGAACAAAAAAGAAGTCACATCTGTCCGCGTGGTTGCGAGTCTTGTGTATATGCGTAAGCTAGCCAGTACATTTTTGCCTTCCCTTGGGTAAGGGGTTCTTCTCAGGATTTTCCCGGGTTATTCCTCAGCACAAATAAAATGTCAGCCATGTATATACTAGTACATAATCTCTTCAAAAGAGTACTCACCCGAGAACAAATCGCATTTAAATCATTAGTGTCATATCTATAGTAAAGTGATGTATTGAAAAACTAGCCGTCATAAATGTGCGTGATCTCTACAATCTGATTAAAGTCATATTTCCGCTGTCCTATGTGAAGCTCTGACGACGACCGCTGAAGAGTCATGTTCTGGAGACATTTAAATTAGCCAATGGCAATGCACCTTTCAAAAATCTAAAAGGGAATCAAATCGTTCGGAACACATTCATGCTTTTCATCCACAGTTAAGCCTGCAATGGTGAAGATATAAAATGTCATCTGAATGGTTGATAAAACTAGCGATTATAGTAATAACATACGTCACCAGAACATGACCCCCTAAAAGGGTGATGTCATATCTTCATATATAACTGTGGAGATCTCATTTTTAATCAGATTGGTGATCTATACTAGTTCGCGTGGAAGGGGTTGGGTAGGGTCGAAAGCTTTATGCCGAATTAAACCCCTTGTGCAAATTGCCAGATAAAACAACAACTTCTAAATATGTTATGTGTGCTATGCAATTTTACAATAAGTAACTTTTGAGATGACCCAAGTGACTGGCACGAGAGCCAAGTAGCTAACTATAACCTAGTGGAGAAAAAAAAGTGTTGCACCGACTCTATTTTCAAAGGAATTAACGCCAACTAATTTCCATATATCCGAACTGAATATTAAAAGTGAAAATTAGGAAATCACTTTTATTTGCTTGTTTGAAATCAGGAACTGAGTCTGCACTTTTTGCATTCTATTTATGGAGTGCTATTTTTGTGGGCTTAACATTTTTAGAACAATGTAGTCATCGAAGACATATTTTGATGTACATCTGATGTTTAAGGAAATTTATATACCAGAGCAGATTCAGCTACGTTGCATATGAACGTTTAAATTTGATGTTTGCTTTAATCTCTAAAACATTAACTTATATAATCATTAGAGCATCAAAGAGAAAGAAGTCAGCCTGTTTTCCGAACTACACAGTCTTAATGATGTTTCTTGATACACATGTACATATTTTCTGACTAAACGTAGAGGGCGCTACTATTCCTGTCAATATCATTAATGAAAATAATTGTCATTATGGACAACGTGACAGTTCTAGCATGAAAAAGAGTTCACACTCACGTTTAAGAGGAATCATTGGTGTTCCTGTGATCTTATAAATACGTATTTGTTTTGTAATGTTGACAGCTTTATTTAGATCATCTCGTCTTAACAGTCAATCAAACCACTATCCCAGATTTTGAGAAAGACTAGTTCTTGAATAACAATGAAAACGTTTTAATCTAATTCTTGTTGTGTGGAGATCTCGCCGAGTTATGCGAGAAATCTGGTTGAACAAGAATATACCTTTTAAGCCATGCAATACTCTGATCATTGCTCAACAATTTCCGTCATAGCGTGGAATGACATCGGAAGTTGTTGTAGGTATACAAATCAATTTGACGCTTTGGGTAATTTTCCTCTGGCGGAGTACAACACATGTGTTACAACAGCAACGATATTCGGATCGTGATTTTGTTTCATATCGTTAACTATATTGTTCTATATTCTTTTCTATTGAATTTTCCTCAGACTGATTTCTGAAAATTCTTTATGCCGGCACAGTCTGAGAGAGCCAAAGTTGGGTGGGACCAAATAATTTTATTTTTCTGTTTCCACTGATGTCAGTCTGGGTCTGATCAGAATAAAACGTTCACTTGTCATTACTCAGCAAATAGATCAGATCTAAATTTAAAGGGTTTGCTTGGCTCTGCCATTGTTTGTAGCATTTGATCAGCATATAAATGTTAAATATTGGGCACATACTGTAGGTACGTACATATGTATGTATGTATGTATGTATGTATGTATGTATGTATGTATGTATGTATGTATGTATGTATGTATGTATGTATGTATGTATGTATGTATGTATGTATGTATGTATGTATGTATGTATGCATGCATGCATGCATGCATGCATGCATGCATGCATGCATGCATGCATGCATGCATGCATGCATGTATGTATGTATGTATGTATGTATGTATGTATGTATGTATGTATGTATGAGAAATATCTTTTCAAATTGAGAATATACATTATCATGCTTATTGTACAACAGACTATATCAAAATTTCTGTCAGCAGTAGAAATAGTTGAAATGATACAAAGAGACCATTTAGTAGTAAAATTAAATACGTGTATACTTTTTATTATTGGCAAAAAAGTTAAAAAGTTAACCCTTCCTCAAAATGTTTTTTCAGAATGAAATTACAACAATAATTTAGTGATATTCAGTGTAACCGATTCCTTATGTAATAACTGAATATCATAACAAAGAAAGATAAACTTGCTTGAAACAACAACAAAAAATCATTCAAATCTATTTAAATATTAGGCATTTACACGATTCAAGATAAACAAGAAACAAGAAAATAGTCTTGCAAATTATATGTGAATACGAAAACCAAATAAAAAATTACGGAAACGAGCTTTTAAAGTTAGAATACATATTTAGAATACATGCGAGACATTCTTCTCTCAGCAATATAAGACTCCCAAATGAAAGAACGAAAACAAAATTAAGTTGATGCGTCCTTAACACATCGAGTATTGACATTATCATTGATAAGTAAAACTTATTACAAACGATCTAAAGCATGTTAAAAAGAATTACGTTATACATATATAAAGTAATAAAAATGACTTTGAAAATTTCAGAAGATTTCCAAATTGACCGTATTTGATTTGTCCAAAAACTGATTTTATCAGCGACATATTTGAATATCTGTATCGTTGATTTTTATTACGGAGACAAACTTCTGTATCGAAAAGCTAAACTATTATCTTTTATCTTAACTTTTAAAATCAATATAGTTTTAACTCTAATTTTACCTGCATCTTCATGCAGAATTGTACCAATAGACTGATCAAACATTCGAGACATTTATAAACTCGAAGAATATACAAACTCATAGCTCTCAAATACAAGATTTCATTCACGAACACTAGACTGGAGATTGAGTGCATTATTATATTTTAGTAGGATACATATATCCTACTTTCTTTTGCCAAAACGCTGTAACTATTTCACGACCATGGTAAATTAATTATCTTAGGATGTTTTGTTTTTACTGTAAAGTGAATATCATCTTTAGCGGCCCACATTTGTAATTCCAACCACTAAGATGTGCTGACACCTCATAAATTATCCTTATGTATTATTACATTGTGAAAAATTACCGCGTAATAGTGAAGGGCGGTCCATCTGCAACGTTATGTTTTCTATAGATATATTTTCAGTTGTAACGGAATCCGAATACCCGTGCACCACGAATATATTTTGATTGGTGCAACGGTGTTATTATAATAGTGACGCGCAGTTTTTGTTGGAGAAAAGTTGCAACTAGAAATACAGTTGTAACGGTACACTTTATATTTGCAACGACAAATATTACCCTTGAATGGTGAAAAGTTAACGTTGCTGTATATATTGTGCCGCTTTGTCATAGCAACGGTGAAGCGTCTCTTCTTAATTAATTGTGCTTAGACCCGTTTCTTTCATGATTCCCGTATTCGTCATATTTATAGTTGCGTATTTATTCCTAACGGTGTATTTTTCAAGATAATCTTTTTGTTCTTCAAATATGCCAAGTAATTTAAACCCTTTATATTTTTTAATCAGACTCTGTACGTACAGTATTCTTTTTGTTCTAATTGCGGCATGCGTAATTATATTGTACAGTGCAAGGTCCCCTTAAACATTTATCAGTTGGATAGATCTTACCAATCCGATATGCTATTGTAGAATACAAACAAAAACAATCATGCTGAATATTTTTTTTACTGGAACATAAAAAATTCAGGAAATGCCTACATACTTCTATTACGTTCAAAGAGTTGAAAGAAAGACTAAATTATTTCGGTCTTCATTGCTGCAAATGTCCAAATATTTATTGCAGCAACTAGCTATCTTACATTTCCACAGTATCAAAAGGGGATTTTACAACACTGAACCTGTGTCTTATCATAGAGCATAGATGAAATATATTTGTTCTTATCTCTGTGTTGTTCGTTTGAGAGAGAGAGAGAGAGAGAGAGAGAGAGAGAGAGAGAGAGAGAGAGAGAGAGAGAGAGAGAGAGAGAGAGAGAGAGAGAGAGAGAGAGAGAGAGAGAGAGAGAGAGAATTCGATTTTACACATCCGTTTTTGCTCTGATAGAGAAAAACTTCAATATTGGTCTGATAGAGTTTTTTTGTTTATTCCAGTTAAAATACCAATATTTCAAGTAATTATTGTTTCATATTGGAAAATTTAAACTCCAAGGTTTTGGATCGACAATATATGTGACTCTCTCTTTACGTTGTGTTTTCTTGGTGACAAATATTTATAACGGTACTAAATCCTGGACTATTATTCCAACATATTATAAAATGTAAAAATAGATTGTTGTTGACATACTCACTAACTGACACATGTACAGATTTAGGTCAAACACAGCGTGTTTTCTTCGAAAGACGTTGTCACGAACAAAAGATAAGAAGGGTACCAAACACCATGATCGTCCATATTTTTTTATTAGGATGAGACATTCCTCATCTTAAACATCATAATATAATCTTAATGTACATTTTCAGAGGCATGAACTCATTTTTCATCTCCTTTCCGTCATTCCCTCTAATTATATTTCGACTAAATTCTCAAGCGGGAGGCGATTACCCCAGAGAGAAAGTTTTGGGAAAGGGGGTTGGGTGGGGGTGCAAAGTCTCTATAAATATGTATAGATATTTTGCAACCAGAACTGCCGGCGAGTGGGCTTGGGGTAGATATAAATTAGTCCCTGTAAAGAGGTTCATTTTAAACAAAATAATATACTTAAAGATTAACTATTTGTGTGCAGTCTCGGCATCTGATTTTCCGTATTCTGCATTTTAAAATCTACGTATTACGCCACTACTGATGGGTTAATGGTACACATGACCATGTTTAAGGACATTTTAAAAAAAGAAGCTGAATAATAAAAGTTTATATTCGGGTATTTAGAGTTGGTCCTGCATTAAGCTAATGGAAAATATCGATTTGTGTTCTTGACGTAAAATGCAATAACCAGGACGAAAAGTTAGAAAACATTGAATCGGCTTGTTATAAATAATTAGAAAGGCATAATTACTTTGAAAATGTCGGTAACAACGATGAATAAGAAACGGTGCACTGCGTCGCATTAAATTGCTCTATATCACGGCTTTTTCGCCCATATTGCACCAGGAAGTATAGATACGCTGGGAAATAGGCAACGATTACAAATGTCTTGGACAGATAAAGTGGAGTGAATCATGAAACCTAATCTACACATAAGCAAACATTCTCAAATTAATGAAGAAAAATAAACACATAATGGGGGGACTTTGGAAAGATAAAACCGTTAAACCTAAAGGATTAAACCAGGGGTCTCAAACACGCGGCTAACTTAGCCGTATCCCGTAGCCTGCATGCAAAATGATTGGCGTCACAAAGTATCATGAGAGATAACACATGTGCTGCGGTTCTTGGGCCGTCGAAAATGCCTTTATTAGGCCCTCATGATGGTTTGAGTTTGAGACCATTGGATTAAACCACAAAAAGGGGCCATTCCAAATGCACAAGTCAACAAAAACATCGGTTTTTAATTGGTTGTAAAACATGAGCTGAAGATGGATACGATCAGGCGCATATGTGCCAAATTGAAACATTGCTAAAGGTATTATATATATATATATATATATATATATATATATATATATATATATATATATATATATATATATATATATATATATATATATATATATATATATATATATATATATATATTAATTCTGACTAGAAGAACGTTTGGATGGTTATAATATCAGTATTTCATTAAACTTGCGAAAGGATATCGATAACCTTAGCATTTGAAAGGTTCAATTTTATATTTTGTTTGGTAAGATTGATCGTACATGTATTCATATATATTGGACCAAGAGAGCACTGGATTTAATTCACCGTTTGTAAAAGTGACACAACACCAGTTTGGAACTGTAATGGTGCATATTTATGTAGCTGTTTTGTCGCAGCATATTCTGTCGTGGTCAGCGTGACACGTAACTATTCAGACTGACATATGGGCTAGACTCGCAATAAGTAGATAGTTTGCGATGATTAACCTCTCTTGTTTCTGGTCATGAGAATTTTAATTAGAGTCTGTTCGGATAAAGGTAAGACAGATAGGAGAGAGCAATGTTAACGCAAGATCATGTAGCGGAATATGACAAAGTTGAGACAAGCCGGATAAAAATTTTGGGAAATCTTGGGCCATTTGAAATAGGTGCCATAAAATTATATTTTTGAAAATAGTCTTTGAAATAGGTGCCATAAAATGATATTTTTGAAAATTGAAAATAGTTTCCATAAAGACAGACTAGAGATATTTATTCTAGCTTCGATGGGCGTGTTAAACTTTGGCGGTTAGAGAAAATTAATCCCCACTGGCTAACTATACGGTGTGTGTGTGTGTGTGTGTGTGTGTGTGTGTGTGTGTGTGTGTGTGTGTGTGTGTGTGTGAGTGTGTTTCAACGATGAAATTAAATGGCCCAGGTAACTTCCTTTGCTAAATTCGGATTTCAAATTTATTTTTGACGAAAGGGAAGTCTGAGGGACTACGAGGAAATTAACAAGTAATTTTTCTCGTTAAATAAGTCGTCAAAGGGACGGAGCACTAGAAGAATATGAGAAGCCCAGAACCAGAGAGACAAACTACATTAGCTATCAAGTACTCAATTTGGAGTGATAAATACCTAATCATCTATGGCCAATACGTGATATGATGCAAAAATAGCCGTATCTTTTCGAGCCTATCTAAACTGCAATTCTCTCACGTAAAGGCTCTACCCATGACAATGCCAATGTTTTATGAGACAGATTTGGTTCCTATCCAAAACTGCATATTTACTATCTATCACTCATTCTCTACTATCCTACATGCCTTTTGGAGCGACCATTTTAAGATCCAATAGCATACACTATGCCTTCCATCACGCTATTTTGAATGACCAAAAAGCAGTTATCAAGTATTAAGTACCAATATATGTACTTCCCAACATCCCACATTTACTATCCAACATTATAGTGACCAATACCCAGTTAACTATTATACAATACTCAGTTATTCATTGTCCAACTCTCAACATTTTTACTATATATGATCCAGTTATATACTACCCAACAATCCATTTGGATTGACCAATACACAGTTATCTACTAGCCAACATAAACTATATCATCAGCACGACATGTGGAATAACAAATATTCAGTTATCTACAATATAAAACCTAGTTATGTATTAACAAACACTCCATATTTACTATTCAATATACAGTTTGGAGTGACCAATTAAACATCAACCAATGTGCGTTGCTTTTACTAAGTTTGCATATATACTATCATTTTATATGCAGCCCAGTATTTTATGTAAAGGCATAAACTGATTTAAATTTACTTTGTAAATATATAAATTCCTCTAAGATAATTTATTTTTGTATCCCATGTATGGAATGTACCTACACCAAACACATGCAACATCTGATGTTATGAATGATATTTTAGCTTCAAAGAATAGATAGCAAAAGACTTAAACAAACAGCTGCCAGATCTGATGTTTTCTGTGTGAAATACATGGTCGGTGTCATCAAAGTGTTTATGTAAAGTTAACTTACTTTTCTTTTCTCCAAATATCGAGTAACGTCGACTCATTTTCAAAGTTAATTGACAGACATGTAGACGTGACAAGCGCGCAATGTTCACAAATGTGTATTTTTTAAATATAAAAATTGGATTTTGAACTTATTTCCAACGAAAATGCAAAACGTTCAGTGTGGAAATTTTAAACACTCACATACTAGAATTGGAATCAAGATTTATATTTGCTGATAACTTGACTACTTTCAGGTGTTAGTAGACTTGTTTCACTTTTATGTTTAACTTTTTATGTTCATTTGACAACCATTTGAAGTCTTACAAGGTCAAATCACACAAATGTATATTTCAAAAAGTAACTGTTATAGTTATTCTTTTATTGTTTTCATTAAGTGTCACTGCATTTCTATTGCAAAATGGGTTTGGTATATTGCAATACAGTTTTGGGCGTATCGTTGAACCCCATAGGTTTAACATTATATTTTTGTTTGTCGCCTTAAAAGCATATAATGTTAAAGCTATGGAGGTCTCTAACATTACGTTTACCCTTGTCACCAGATAGGCCCATAATGTTAAACATATCGACGTTTTAAACATCCTTTATCGCCGTAGAGAACCATAATGTTAAACATTGGACATTCTTAATATTGCATTTCTTGTTAGGTCCCAGTCAAGCATTCCGATAATAAATTCCCGTTAGGCCCTAAACAGCAGTAGAATGTTAATCATATAGACATTTATAATATATCATTCCCGTCAGACCCCGTATAGATATTCCCATTTTACATTCCCCTTACGCCACAGATCAATCCACAATGTTAAATCCCCGTTTGACTCCACTAAACGGTGCAATGGTCTTTTCTCATTATACCCCATATTATCCTATCCGAGAATTTACATAGGTTTAACGGAAGTCAATGTTA
The DNA here is from genome assembly GCA_016746295.1 of Potamilus streckersoni. Lineage (NCBI taxonomy): Eukaryota > Metazoa > Mollusca > Bivalvia > Unionida > Unionidae > Potamilus > Potamilus streckersoni. The sequence goes on from JAEAOA010000420.1 coordinate 394,821, forward strand.
ATTGCCAGTATGCACCAGAGAGGCACGCACATTATAAACCTATGACGTAATATTAATTCGTCCCTTATGCCACAAATCATCCTACGCATATTAAGCCTATCAACATTTTCCATATTACATTTCACATAGACCCCATAAATTATCAAAATGATGGCCTAATGTTAAATTATAGTAGACCTCTCAATGACACACATTACAGCTGATGTACAGGTGATTTTTGAGATCATTTCTTTTTAACTTTGTCGAAATGAGATTAAATAATATCCAACGGTGGGAAATCTACATTACATGCAACGCTTCGAGCACACAAACAATTGCAGCCAAATAACTGGATTGTAACTAATTTCTCTGAAAATTTATTATAGTTTGAAATAGTTTGAAACAAATACATAATCTGAACTGCACACCGTACCTTAATCCATTTGATCAAATGTGCTTGTTAAAAATTCTAGCGTCCAAATAGATTTGTTTGGAGGATTGATGGATACACTTTTCTTCGTAAAATGTTTGGATATGGTAGAAAATAAATTTTTAAAGGTATTTAGTTGTACATAAAAAAAGTCGGCTTAACATCAAACTTTAGTATTCAGTTAAATATTGTTGGTCTCAAACATTTAGAGGAAGTTTTACAGGAATCACGGTACTAATTCAGTTCCCATAGTAAACCTATGCAAACACCATGATATTAAAAATTCAATAACTTAAAATTTATGAGTGCTCATGACCAAACTTATATTTATTAGTATATATGAAACCTCGAAGTCAGCTTCTGTGCAGAGGAAAGTATATTAGCCGCGGCATTTTCTGGAGCTGCATATGTTTGAAACATGAGTTTTCAATTCCGCACTAAAGAGTCAGGTGCTAATTTTAGTAAAGAGTGTTCAAAACTCAATACTATTAAAGACCTGAAATTCCATCAATAAAACAGTGTCTCTATTTTTATTCACTTTCAACTAGGATAAGGTCTCAAAAGAATCTTTTTCCTAAAACATAACTTACATTATTAACCAATCCTGGTCACCCAAACCCGTATATACTCTTTTTAAAGTTCACCCATTTCTAGGCTGGTTCCAATTTTTCAATATAATTAGTACCGTGTGTCCTTCAGACGCATAACAGTCCATGTACACTGAATATGACAATGCATAAATAGTCCCAACACTAAGATACGAAACAGAAAAAGATGATTCATTAAGCAAAAAACGTTTTTTATATACTTATGTATAACGCGTACACCATGCTCCACAGTTTATATCCTTACCTGTGGGAGCATCAGGCGACGACAGTTATTGTCAAGACTTTTGCTGTTGAGTGCACACTGAACTGTTTTAAGCTAAGCCTTTGTTCGGTTAGTTTGCAAATTCGGTTTTTATCCTTCTTAAAACCACAATTGTTAGGGTCTTATTATGAAGTACTGACCATATTATAAGCGTTAGTAATGTAAATACGATATTATGAGTTTTAAAAAAATTCAATATATTTTATGTAGATTAATTGAACAAAGAAATTTGAAGTTTATTTCCAAACTGTGGTGCAGTTAGCCGAAAAGATTATCATTAAACGTGTCAAATGAGATGATCATTTTGAAACGGACATAACAAACAATCGCTAATTTCGTCACGTAAAATTTATCTATAATGGGTGCACAAAAATCGTCTGTCCTTGCTGTCTACCGTTCATCAAACATTGGCTGGTGTGTGATTCAGCCAAACTTCTTCCATTCTCAAGTCAGGATTTGACTACCAAAAGCTTCCTTTTTCATCGTTGCATTGTCTTTGTTGAATATATTGTTAATTGCTAACTGTACAACCACGAACACGTTCATGATTACGATCAGATATGTTTGTTGTTCATCATTTGAGCTCGAAGATAACCATGACATCTAGAACTGTTTTTTTTTTATGTCTGTGACTGATCAGGTAAATGTTGTGCTCTGAACTATCTGTGGCACATTTGACAAGATATGCCACTTTGGTTTAATTGCACAATAGAAGACGTGCTGCAGTGCTGAGATTTCAGCAGCTCGCGCTTCTGTACTGCCTCTGCAATTCTTCTCCGTCTAAAGCCGGTAGCTCCAAGTGGTGAGATCATGTGTGATATTTTCCAAAGACATTAGGTCAATGATGAAGTGTTTATGTGATGACTTTAGGGGGGTCTTTCAAGCATTTCTTCTGACCACAAATATATAATTTCCCCTCCTTCTGCTCACTGCATAATATATTATTTAGTATCGTTCTTCTGATATTCTGGTGACGTGAATGCCAATCTGAATTGTGATTTCATCAGTAGAGTGTGAATGCTTCGAATGCTTGGCAGTGTGAGAACATCATTGATTGGAACAATGTTCTTTCATTTTATCCTCATCAGTTTCTTCAGGCAGCCCATGTGAAAATGATTCAGCTTCTTGGCATGGTGTCTGTATACCGTCCAGGTTTTGCGAGTATACAGCAGGATTGGCAACACATTAGCTTTGTAGATCCTAATGTTTGTTTGTAGAATGATACTTCTGCGATCTCACACATTTGCACGTAGTCTATCATAGGCCATACTTGCTTTAGCAATTCTGGAATTAGTTTCATCATCGACGAGGACTGCACGCGACAGTGTGCTGCCGATATAGTTAACTTGTCAAATGCCATGAAGGTTTAGTCATTTACTTTGTCACCGTGCCTTTTTGATATTAATTGTAAAACCAAGAATTGACCAAACTGTGTGGAATGTCAGTGACCAGTTGTCAGCAAATAGATCACGAACAGTCACTTCCTGCCACTTCGTCTTTGCCAGCAGTCTCCTCCGATTGAAGAGCTTGCCGTCAGTCTGGTATCTAATGTCGATCCTAGTGTCATAGTCACAAAGGGCAACAGTAACCATGGCAAAGAACATCATACTGAAGATGGTCGTGACCATCACACAACCCTGCCTGACTCTATTGCTGACTGGGAATGACGTCACTCGCGACAAGCGCCTTGTAACTCTCTGTTTGCATAGTGAAGACCCCCTCTCCCCGCCCCCGATGTTAACGAAGTCTGCTTCCTTAGAAGTGCTGTCTTCGATCATTCTCATTCTGCATTCGATGTTTCTCATTGATAGGTCTCTGAACAGTAGCAACGTTGATCATGTTTACATGTGGTGGAACCAATAATTTTGGATGCAGTTGAGTACACAGAATCTCTGAAGGATGCCCAGACTTCCGACGTACATACATACATAAATACTTTTATACATGGCGATTTAAATATTATGGGCTTATACTGTGGTCTGCAGAATTTTGCATTGAAGTCAATAACGTCCTCAACTGTAACGTGTTTTCGAGGATGTATACAAGATTTAAGGACTTTTAGAAAAATAAAATGAACATGTATAAATGCATAATTTAGCAATATGTCAAACTATGATAAATTGAAAATAATAATTTCAAAGAAATGAGTGAGCAAAGAAAATAATTAATAAGGATAAATGACTAATTTAAATACAAACTAATGCCAGGACCGGAAAATTTCATGGTGTAGTCCTTTTGTAGCATCTAGTAAACGAGCATGTCAGATTATTAGGACATATTAGTGCCAATGTACATTTATATATACAAAATACATACACTTATGGTGAGTATTGAAAAGGTAAGTAGTTATAATGAAAACAAGCATTTCACTGAAGTCAAAATTACTTCAATCAAATGCACTAAACAACTGACACTCATCTTGTATGTCAATCGCAGTTTCTTCTTCCCGTGAGTAACAAGGTAACCTTTACATTTTTGAAAATATATGTGGCATTCAACGGGCTTACAATGCAAAGTTACGTCTTTCATTTCGGAAAATATATGTCATATGGATACACTCAGTCTGTGAAAATGATCTCCTTATGCAAACCATATTTTGTCAATGATAGATGTACACGGGAAACGATTTACTTCTTACGTGTTAAGATTCTTAATTTTTGTCCGATCAAGAATTGTTTATCAAAAGTTGTTAACATTTAAACTGCACCGTCGGTTTTTTCGATCGATCGACCGACATTCGGATTCTGTGCTCACACGGATTGTCGTCTAAGTGCGTCGTGAAGTCCACGTTTGACTTAACCCGCGTAACAGTCGTGAAACTTGTTGCATCGATTGATCATCAACAGTACGTAGCATAATGGCAGATGACTGATTACATATGAATGCTTCACATTCATACTACACTTCATCATAGAACTGAATTGACTAATAAATGTTTTTATCGCGATATGAACACGATTATGCATTGCTGACACCAAGAATGTTCCTTACTCCTGACGCAACACGTCAGAGTAGTATTAGAAAACCAGGTTTTCAACTCACTTTGTTTTTTTTACCCTCCAAACAAGTATAAATTATAGTCCTAAATTATCCCCCACCCCACCCCCTTTTTTTCCAAAATAAAACAGGGTTTTGACTCACCCTCCCCCACCTCTTTTTTTCCCCCTACTACTACCTGTAAACAGGTATTTTGTAACCAAACAAAACAACAGGTATTGGAATGCGATAAGCTCTTTACACAGAGGTGACTAATTTGTTAGAACAGCGCATGTGTGGAATACAATTATTCTAAAGACGGCAAACGAGTTTTACCACAAGATAACAGGATGAAAATTAAACTGTGCATTAGAATGTTTCAGTTAACAAGGTGGAAATTAAACTAGCATTAGAATGAAAATGATATTATTTTAGTTATATTATATCTTAAGTTTAGATAAAATTTTATGTTACTCATATTTTTTATGATATTTTTTTTTCATACTTGCTAACCCTCATTGGTAGAATGTCTGTTAACATATTGTCAATAATACGAAATTCACGTAATAAATCATCCATATTATATTTAACTCCTCGTAGGTAAGACCGGATGTGATCAAGTAGTTTCTTGTAAGTTTTAATTGATGTTAAACAACCGTGCTTCTTTATCAAAAGTCTTGGTTCTACTTTTTTACACGCCGCTGTAAGTGAAACACCAATAGCGGATATGATTAACAAGAAAGGATTTAATGATACCCCACTTGAAATTATACCAGAACTAGTCATTAACAAGGGTAGATAAGATATTACTCGAAGGATCTTGTTGTAGTATTTGTAACATTTTTTCACACACCAAAGTTTTCTATGATAATATTTATAATATTGTATTAATGCGTCTACATCTTGTTTTGGAATATCTTTTGAAATATGATTGAAATCAACTATACTTCTTTTCATTATAATATTAGTTCACATAGTCCTATGTTTGGTTAATCCATAATAAGAGCTGGTTGTTCAGCTATAAATTCCAAACACCAGAGAAAAATTGCTAATTGTAAAGTTTTATCAACTGGTTCAAGTACAAATTCTTCTTCAGAATTTTTGTTTATTATTACAGATAATACTCCAGATGAGTCATCATTTGGATGACGAAATAGATATTTGGTAGATATTTTAAACTTTGCACTGCTAAGCACTGACAATCTATACACACCCGTAACTTCTGCAATATATTTGATAGAATTATTTTTTGGTGTCCACCCAGTATAACCAGTATCAACAGTATACACAATATTTTTAATCTGTTTGTGAGGAATTTTAACCATACTCGTTTTCTCAACAATATTCGGAATTCCACTAATAATATCATTGAGTTCTGTGTTAATATCATTAAATTTTGTTTTGATATTAGCGAGTGTAATGCCAACATTTGATGGACTTCCAAAAAATTCATCTCTAATTTTGTTTATGCTTCTGCGAAAACTTAAAAATGTGTTCACGTGACTGGTAAAATCAGTTTTGAGCGCTGTGATTTCATTAGTAATTGAAGCGTCCCAATCATTGACATATTTTTTAGTGACAGCATCCCCATCCTCAGTTGGGTTTCCAAGATCTGTAATCTTATTTTGTTTCATAACAATATTCCCACTAAATACATCACCATCTTTTTTAACAAAATCATTAACTGACCTACCAGAATCTTGTATATTACCTAGATTGTTAAAAGTAACGATATTATTAGCAATCGCAGCAGTATTTCGTACAACTACATCTGACAGTTTTACATTACTCGTCTTTAATCGTCCTTCTTTGTCCTGGAAAATGACAACTTCATCTGGATCTACGCTGGTAAGATTTAGTAAATTATTGATTTCATTTTTGAGCCGATCAAGAGTTGCATATTTGGATAAGTCACCTTTAAAACGTTTTGTGGATAAATCTTCTAATAGTGTTCCAAATTTTGTATAATAACTCATTATTTACTATCCTAGATAAAATTATCAACACTAGTTTAATATTATACAAAAATGGCAAAATCGTTGATATTAAACTTTGATACAGAGAGACTAGTGAAGCATAAACATAACAATGAACTTCCTGATTGTCATTATCTTATTGTTGGGCGAACTGGATCGGGGAAAACAAATTTGCTTATGAACTTGCTTCTTGGTGATAATTTTAACTACGATAGAGTTTATATTTACACAATCAATCCACAGCAAGATAAGTATGAGTTATTAAATGAGTATAATAACAAGCTTCGTGATGATCTTAAAGCTGGTGAAGATTTTTTTATAATTAGGCAGCCAGAAGATCTTATTCCAGTTAATCAACTTGATGCAGATGAACATAAGATAGTAGTTTTTGATGATATTCCGCTAAACAACATGGAGATGAACAAAATAAGATCATATTTTTCACTGTCCCGTAACAAACAGTGTAATTCCGTTTATCTCGCTCAAGGATTTTATAATGTTGATAGGTTTATTAGGCGAAATACGGGTTGTTTTATTTTATTTCCAGGACTGGATAATGTTGACGTTAGAAATATTGCAAGCGAGCAATGCGGTGGCGTGACAAAAGATAAGTTTATTGAACTTTACCGTAATGCTACAAAAGATAAATTTAACTTTTTCTTATTTGATAAACTTACAAATGATCCAACTAAAATGTTTCGCTGTTGTATTAACACTTACTTACAATAAAGCGTTTCAATTTTATAAAATTTATAATTATAATAATGGACAAACGAGCAAGATACAGACAACACATAGAAGATCTAAAAAAACTTGCTCAATCTCAGGCATCACTTAAGCAAAAAGTACAAGAAGCGCGACGTGGGCAAGTAACTGCTACAGAAACAACAGCTACAATTTTCAAGCCGGTTACTGAAGCATTATTAGGTAAACAACCTGAAACTAAACCACTGTCAGAAGAAGAACTTAAACAACTACAGGAAAAAGGTTTGGTTGGAATTGTTAGAGAACAACAGGAAGCAGCTGCTGCAAAACTTGTTACTAGATCTGATGAAGAAAAGAGAAAACTGATTGAGGCACTTACAGCAAATATAGCTGATCCTGCGGCTAGACAAGCAGAAACAGATCGATTGATAAACAATCCGCTGGAACTTGAGCGAAGATTAGCAGAGTTAACAACGCAAGGAATAACAAATATTATAACAAATTTATCAGGAGACATAAAAGATATCAGAGAGGAGCAACAAAGAGTCGGTGATCTTACTGTAAAGTTTATGGAAGTTGGAGATCAAAGATTTTATTTTACAAAAAGAGCAAATGATGAGATAAAAGGTAGTGAATATGATGATTTTTTAAACAAAGAAAATATAAGGGGTATTGATGATATAAGCAAGTGGACTGATACAGAATATCAAGCATTAATCGATAAATTTGATGTAATATTTAATGACGGAGCTGCTGCTAAAGATGAATTAAACACGGTTACAGAGATTGATAATATGATTCCACTTTATGAAAGAATGAGAAAGGGTGTCATTGCTCTCACGTTTAAAAAAACAGCAGAAAATAGTAGAGCAAAACCTTTTGGTAAAGGGTGGAGTTTTAAAAGAAAATTTGATAAACTCGATAAATCTCGTGTAGAAAAATATAGAAAAGAAAAAACAGGAACTGGTGTAAAAGTATTTACTTCAACTACTGAAATGATAGGTAGATTAATGTTATTAATATCATCAAAGGAAGCTGGGAATGTTAGTGTTGAACTTGATAATGAAATCATTGACATACTTGATCATCTAAGATCGAGTGAATTATTAACATCTGACGAATATGAAACTTTACACCGCGACTTAATCGCGGCGACTTAATTTTGTAAAATGATATAATATTAAAGGAATGCAAACAACATTATTACTAAACTCTAGCGAGTCTACAGAAGATAGCGCAAATTTTTCAGTAAATTATATTCCACCTATAGAACTAGATCCTGCAAAACAATATGAAATTGGATTAATTTCTTGTACTTGCTGGAATGCTATACCTAACGTGAAAAATGATGTTAACGATGAAATGTATTTTACTATGATTACAACATCTCCAATATCTACAACAAAAAAAATAAAAATTCCGCAAGGAGCTTATAATATTGAAGATCTAAACAAGACGATCAAAGAGCTCATAACAAAAGCTAACGGTGTGGCTGATAATTTTGAATTAGCAGCAAATTATAACACATTGCGAACTAGGATAACTTTGAAAAATATAGCAATCAATCTTGAACCAAAAGAAAGAAGTATTGCACAACTGTTAGGATTTACTGAAAAAACTTACACTGCACTTGATCAGCCTATTACATATGACAGTGAACTGCCAGCAAATATAACGGAAGTAAATACAATATTAGTTAATTGCTCTACTGCTTCTGGCTCTTATACATCAAAAGGTAGCAAAGGTCAAACGATTTACAGTTTCTCACCAGAAGTCCCGCCAGGTTCTCTCATGCAAATAACTCCACGACATATTATATATTATCCTTTAAACGTTGAAGATCAAATATCAAGTATAAGGATGCAGTTGACAGATCAATCAGGAAAACAGTTACATGTTAGTAATGAAGTTGTAACTTATTATTTACATCTACGCGAGCAAAAGTAAAAATTATGAAACATCAAATATAATGAAACAAAGAAAAAAAGTTTATCGAAGAAAAATAGTAGGAGGATTTTTTGGAAATATATTCACTAAAGTTATTAAAAATATTCCAGGACTAGCGCGTAAAGTTGCACCAATTGCTATTGACGCGGGTAAAGCTTTTGCAACTGGGGCTGCATCTGCCGCTGGGACTGCGGTGGGACAAAAAATAGCTAATAAAATAAAAGGAGATCCACCGACTGCATCTGAAATAAAACAAGCTATCTCAGAAATCGCTCCAACAAAAGAAACTCAAAAAGCTATGATAACAACAACAAAAAAATTATTATCACCAAAGGGCGAGCAGATCATACAAAAATTAATATCTAAAGTAACAATGCCGCAATAAAATTTTATATAATCTAATAAAATAAAATGTCTACTAAAAATTATCTCGAGTTAACAGAAACTTATGACATCGACAACGATGTGACAGAATTCGAGTTTGTTGAGTACCTTGATGAAAATTCTAACGAACCAAATAAAACTGGTATTAGAACCTTTAACACCAGAGACGAAGATGTATTTCTACTGCCACATAAGGCTATGTTAGAAGTTCGTGGTCAGATTATGACAGTAGCTAATCCACCTGCTGCAATTGCAGTTGGAGCAGAAGTAGCTCTTATAAATAACGGTTGGAGTCTATTCAAAAGTGCTAGATATCAACTGGCCAATCAAACTGTAGAAGATATTTCAAGTCATCTACAAGTTGCAAGTACAATTTTCAATATTATTTCATTTTCCGACGATTACTCGAGATCAACTGCAACTAATATGATGTGGTTTAAAGATACTGGACGGGGTATAGCTGAATCAACAGAATTTTTAAAGAGAGGCGCTATAGTACATGGAGCTAATGCTGATGAAAATACTGTAATTGTGAGAAATTTTCTCATTGCTAATGCTGCTGCACTAGATATTGTCGCACCTGCTGCAGATGCTAATGCAAACGCTACAAGAGTTTCTCTTACAGCAGCTTTTAATAATCTAAATATAACACCACCAGCTGCAGCTGCAGACGGTACTGCGATGTTAAATTTACTTCTTAACACACTTGATGTGAGAAATCCACGCTATAACGAAGGTTTTGCTAGGCGAAGAAAACTTGCAGCAGGATCACGTCAAATTACAATGATGCTTCCGCTAAGCATGATTTTCGGCTTTTGTCGCGATTATGATAAAGTATTTCGCGGAGTAAAACATACTCTTATTTTAGATCGAGCAGACCAAAACGATTGCTTGTTTAGATCTGGAGGGGCTGATGTACAGTTTATCATAAACAAACTTTCTTTGTGGATGCCACGTATAACACCATCAATCACTAAAATGTCAGAACTAAATAACACGCTTGATAAGCATACAAACAGAATTTACTTTAAGCAGCATAAGGTATATCAGACAGCGGTTCCAAATACTACTGACTACACGTGGAGGGTCACAACAACATCAAGCGAACAACTGCCGAGAAATATCTTTGTCGTATTTCAACAACAAGCTCGACGAGGTAACCAACAACAAAATAATGCAGTATTTGATCACTCTGATGTCAGACGAATATACGCTAGATTAAATTCAAAGCAATATCCAGAACGAGCTATCGAGTGTAATTTTGCTGATGATGCTAATAAAAATATTTCTCGACCGTACATGTACCTGCTTGACGCAATACAAAAATATCAAGATGTTGAAGATGGAACTCAAATATCAGTAGAAGAATTTCGTACGCTTTATCCTATATTTCATTTTGATGTTAGTAAACATAACGAGCGAGCTGTAGACAGCACAGCGGATATTGAAATTACCTGGACACTTGGGGCGGTTCCAGTAGCGCCGTTATACGTATACGCATTAGTGATTAGTGATAGATTTATCACGGTAGATTCTATTGGAGGTAAAATGACAGTTCAAGTTTAATCTACAGTTGTTATATAAAATGGCAAAGTATATTGTAAAAGAAGTGTATTTGACTGATGGCCAAGTTAAAAAATTAGTAGCTGCTACTGCAAAGCGAGAACAGGTATCATTAAAAATCAATCCTAATATTTCTGATGGTGTTTTAACAAAATTAATGCTAACAAAAAATCAAGTAAAAAAGTATGATCGTAAAAAAACTTTTGTTTTAAATTTGAGTGCTGCACAAATGACAGCGATGGCAAAAGAAGGTGGTTTTCTTGGTCCGGCATTATCAGTATTAACTAGTACAATAATACCTAAACTTTTACCAGTCTTAGGCACATTAGGAATAGCAGCAGCGTCTGGAGCAATATCTGGCGCAACGGAGAAAGCAGTCAAAGGTAATGGTATCATTCGTGGAAGTGGAATAAAAAAATTGTAAATTTTATGTAAATAATATATTATAATGCCACAAAAGAAAAAGAAATCACCAACAACAAAAAAAAAGAAAGTAATAAAAACAAAATCACCAACACCAAAATGCAAATGCATATGCAATCAAACAAAACAAGGAGGAATTATTCCGTTCGCTCCACTTTTGGCGGGACTAGCGGGAAGTCTGCTGCCAAATCTTTTAGGAATCGGACGTGGTCTAACATTACCAGGAACTCGTCGACCCCGTTGAGTAATTTTGATATCATTGATAAGTTAAAAGCGGTTCCTGGATTTCACGGAGTTTATTCTAAAGATGAGCTCGCAGCAATAAAATCACCATCTGCTGTAAGTTCATGTGTTATTAATATACAAGATTTTAATGACGGATCTGGTACGCATTGGGTAGCAGTTTATAATAATAATTATTTTGACTCGTTTGGACTTCCTCCAAGCGATGTAATAAAAAAGTATATGAAAAAAAAATTTACAAAAGTATATTATTCGTCAAATCAACTCCAACCTGTTGGAACGTCTGCTTGCGGATATTATTGTATTATGTTTATCCGACAGATGAGCAGAAATCTTAATTTTTTAAAATTTATTTTACAGTTTGATAAGCAACCTTCTCACGCTAATGATGAGATCGCAATTAATTTTATCTAAACTTATAAGTATAATAATGTCAACATACTGTCTCAAGTGTAAAACTAAAACAGAAGGTATTAATGAAACAACAGAAAAAACAAAAAACAACAGGATAATATTAAAAAGTATTTGTGCAATCTGTGGAAAAAGAAAAAATACATTTTTAAAGAAAACGTCCCCAGCGATAGTATCTCCAGCGACGTCGCTAGGATCTGGTTATCCTAATATTATTTTAGTCGACGACTAAAAATATAGAATGATATGCAACTGTGATTCTGACAGAGATTTGTGTATTGAGCAAAATAAAATTGTCGCATACTGTCAATGTTGTAACAACAGAGAAATAATAGGGTCAGGTATAGATATACATAAACTAATTGGAAAATTACCAAAACCAAAAGGCGGTTGGACATTGCCAGGGCATCGGTATACTGGTCCATGGAATCCGCTAGATCAACAACTAGATGAAAACGACAATCCATTGCCAGGACAAGAGCCTTACAATCAAGTGGATGCAATAGCAATGCGTCATGATATCTGTTATCGTGATCATGAAAACTCAAAATTAGATTGTGATAAAGTAATGTTAGACGAATTACGTGATATGAAGCCAACAAATCTACGAGAACGTTTTGATAGAAAATTTGTTCAGGGAATAATTGGAGCAAAATATAAACTTGGACTCGGAGAGTCTCGTCAATCACCTCACGATCGGGGAAATAAAGTATATGATGATCTTGCAGTCGAACTACACAGACCTAAAAAAAAAAGTTCCAACGACGTAAAGTTGTCGCTAATGGTGTAGATGATATCTGGGCAATAGATTTGGTGGATGTATCCAATCTAGCTCAGTTTAACGTTGGCGCTGATGGCGCTCCAAAAAGGTATTTGTTTAATGTTATAGACGTTTTTAGCAAATACGCTTTCAGTGTACCTGTTTCAGATAAGACAGGAACTTCAATGACCGATGCGCTAAAGCAGATAATAACGAGTACAGAAAGAAAACCAAACAAAATCTGGACTGATCATGGATCTGAGTTTTTTAACAAAAAGTTTGAACAGTTTCTAGAACAAAATAATATAAAAAGGTATGTTACAGGAAATGAGGGTAAAAGCGTTGTTGTTGAGAGATTTAATCGCACGCTAAACGAGAAAATACACAAACATATGACAGCTAAAAACACCAACAGGTACATCGATGACCTTTCTCAAATCGTAAGCGAATATAATAACACGAAACATCGAACCATCAAAATGACACCTAAAAAAGCTGTTAAAAATCCAATATTAGCAAATGAAAACATGTACCGCAGACATAAATTTAAGGTTGGTGATAAAGTTAGAATTTCTTTGATGAAAAAGGTGTTTGCAAAAGGATTTACTCCGAACTGGAGCGAAGAAGTATTTGTGGTTGATAAGGTACTTTTAACATTACCTGTAACATATGTTTTAAAAGATCTGGCAGGGGAACCGATTGTAGGTAGTTTTTATGAACAAGAACTACAGAAAACTGAGCAGGATGTTTTTGTTATCGAGAAAGTAATTAGAAAAAAAGGGGATAAAAGTTTAGTCAAATGGCGTGGGTATAGTGATAAATTTAACAGTTGGATCCCAACCAAGCAGATTATGATATAATGCTATTATAAATTAACTCATACTTTTGTTTGACAGATTTACATTTTACTGGTTTACATAATGATATTAGATACTGCTTACGATCGTTAGAGATCGTCATTAGATTAAAAATCTTGACAAATATGAAATCGAATTTGATATTTTTCTGTCGGCCTGGGATCTTGATATTTAAAAAAGGTTTGATTAACTGCCAGAACAGTTGTTGTTCGGCAACGGTAAAATTAAATTTAATTAGCTGCTTAGCAATGTGATACTTGACATTATACCGTTTAGTTGTTGATCTGCTGTAATTAGATCTGTCAGCAACAGTGACTATTTCACCATCATCAGATTCATTGTTATATAAAATATCATCTTCGCTATAACCAACAGATTTGTCTATAAAATCTTTGGAAAATGTAATACTATGTATGACATCATCACTGACGACCTTATCACTGACGACCTTATCACTAGTATCTTCTTCGTAGAGTTCAGCAAGTCGTTTCATCAAGTCCATTATTATAATATATTTTTATCTAATTTATTATTATAAGATGACCGATGAGATAAAATATCACCAAAAAGTTAATATAGTAAATTATAACGAACTAGCTGAAGCGGTAAGAAAATGTTTGTTGGGTTATAGTGTTGATGTTATTGTAATGCAAGGTGATTCTCATAAAATATTACTAACAGAAGCAGAAAAAGATAAAATTAATGAAAATGCAGTAACAACGTTAAAATTTAATCACGATGATATCATAGCATTTGCTCATCATTGCTTGACTAAAACCGAGCTATCAAATATCATATCTAAAACCAATTCTAGCATCGTATTCTCTTGAAAAAGTTGATTTTGTTGCTCCATCAGCTATAATTTTTACGACTGCGGGATTTATCTTATAATATTTCGCCGCAGCTGAAATCGATTTGAATTCGATCTCCTCATCCGTTTCGAGGTTTTTTGAAATAACAGGTTTTATTGGGCATCTAAAATTAATACCATTACTATTTTTTCCTTTTCTCACATTTTCCTGTTGCGTTACTATCTCCAGATTTTCCAATCGATTATCAGTTTGTATATTATTGATGTGATTAATAACAAGACCATTGGGTATAGATCCATTGAACACCTCATAAACAAACCTATGACCAAGATAACGAACTTGATTTGTTGATGTTCCTCTAACAGTTACCCTAATATATCCCATATTGCTAATATTACTAAGAACTTTTTTAGTTTTTCTATTTCTAATAATACCGCGATCGTTAGCCTCGTATAAATCAAATACTGGGTGCGGCTGAAACTCATCTTGTAAGGATAAATTTTCAATATTATCATCAGAGACTTTACCATTATAATGAAATACACGCTGTCCCTCTGGAATATCATCGCAGAACAACGTGTAAATAAAATCTTTTCTAAATATTGCAATCCTCTCGGCATTATCTCCCTTTACACTAATATTATAACCCGCTGACGTTAATTTGCCAACAGGTATTCTAGTTTTAATGTTAATAACCGAACCAATTACATTTCCAGCGTATAAGTTATACTTTGGGTGAATTTGATAAATCTCTTGCTCACGTGCGCTTGTCAGATTTACTGTCATTATATTATAGGTAATATTTTTTATCTCTAATTGATTTTTAGCGCATGCGCAGTGTGAGATAAAGTTATACTTTGGGTGAACTTGATATGCTTCTTGCTCACATGTGTTTGTTAGATTTGCTGTCATTATATTATAGGAGATATTTTTTATCTCTAATTGATTTTTAGCGCATGCGCAGTGTGAAAAAATTATCAATTAGATATTACATTATAGTATAATAATGTTAAAATTGCGTGATATAGCTAAGAGAAGCTTTATGGGAGAACCTAATAAAATAGCGACTGCTTTTGCAGGTTTTGATAATAGTCATCAGTTTGATAATCAAATTGTTTTAGTAAATTTTACTGCAACTAATCTTTACCACCTATTACAGACAATTGTAAAACGTGAGCTCGAAAAACACAAAAGTATCAGATTATTTGTGCAATATCATGTTATATTTTCAAAGTTAGTTATAATGGAAGAATTAACTAACAAGGAAATTGCAGAACCTTATATTAACGCAAAATCGAGACGTGTTTTGCTTGGGACTGATCTGTTATCACTATCTGATGAAATACACCAAGAAATTGGAAAAAAAATAGAGGAATTTAGTCAATTAGGTTCGGGTTGGAAGTTTGAAATGATCAAAGGAATATTGTTTCACACGATGAAATATAATGTATTACGAGGTAGTTCATACGTCGACCTGCCACCAAAAATAAAAAGTAAAAGATGTTGTATAAACATCAAAAACGTAGATAACAAATGTTTCCAATGGGCTGTTCTTTCCGCACTATTTCCAGCAGAAAAAAACGCTACTCGTGTTGAAAGGTATATCAGTCATGTGTCTAGATTAAATTTTAAAGATATTAACTTTCCAGTGGCAGAAAATCAAATACCAAAATTTGAAAAGCAGAATAATGTTTCAATTAACGTTTTCGGACTAGATGAAAAGGAGGACGTATATCCGAGATATATTTCAGAAAAAGCTTCACAATCAACTATAAATTTACTGTACTACAAAAATCATTATGTTTGGATTAAAAACTTTAACGGACTAGTTGGTAGACAGTACAATAAGGATAAGAACAAAAAGTTCTTTTGTTACCGCTGCTTGCATGGCTGTACAAGCAATGAAACATTACAAAAGCATTTGCAGTACTGTAGTGATGTGCAAAGAATAACAATGCCATCTAAAAAAGATAGTGTGTTACAGTTTGTCCATCATAATCACAAACTAAAAATTCCTTTCGTCATATACGCTGATTTCGAATGCCTACTTCAACCTGTACTTGGTGTAGAAAATAATCCTAATCAATCGAGTACAAGAAAAGTTCAAAATCATGTTCCGTGTGGAGTAGCGTATAAGGTAGTTTGTTGTACTGATTCTAGATTATCTAAATCAATCAAATTATATCGTGGTAAAAATCCAGCTGTTTGGCTTCTCAAGCAGTTGATTAACGAAGTTGATAATATATTTACTCATTTGAAAAAAGTAACGCCAATGTTAAAATTAACACCTCAACAAGAATCTGCTCACGAGCAAGCAGAAATTTGTCATATTTGTGAAAAAGCTTTTGACGATGATAAAAAAGTACATGACCATTGTCATTTGACTGGACAGTATCGTGGAGCGGCTCATAATCAGTGTAATTTAAAATTTCATGCTCCAGATTTTATTCCGGTTATTCTTCACAATTTTCGAGGATATGATAGCCATATTATAGTAGAAGCTTTTGGTGATCCTGAGATAAAAGCTCGTCTAAAACTCGATAACATCATCAAATGCATCCCAAATAATTTTGAAAAGTACATGTCAGTTACGCTAGGTAAATTGCGTTTTATTGACAGCCTGCAGTTTATGGCAGCCTCGTTAGATGAGCTAGTAAAAGGTTGTAGTAAATTTGATAACCTAAGAGACTGTTTTGGAGATAAATTTAATCTACTAGCTAAAAAAGGAGTTTTTCCATACGAATACCTCGACGATTGGAGTAAATTTGATGAAATATCTTTACCTGACAAAGACAAATTTTACTCACAACTTAAAAATGAAAATATAACTGATGACGAGTACAGGTATGCACAAGATATCTGGAAAGAGTTTGATTGTGAGACTTTTGGTGATTATCATGATTTATACCTGAAAACTGACGTGTTATTATTAGCAGATGTTTTTGAAAGTTTTCGTGAAGTGAGTTATAATAATTATGGACTAGATCCTTGCTGGTATTATTCTGCCCCTGGGTTGTCATGGGATGCTTTGCTAAAGTTTAGTAAGGTAAGGTTAGAATTACTGACTGATGTTGATATGTTCAATTTTATTGAAAAAGGTATCCGAGGTGGTATTAGCGTGATAACAAAAAAATATGCTGAAGCAAACAACAAATACCTGAAACAGTATAACCCTGACCTTCCTTCGAAGTATATAATTTATCTAGATTGTAATAATCTTTACGGTGGTTCGATGGCAGAACCAATGCCTTTTAGCGGATTTCATTGGATCACGGTTGATCGATTTCTATCAGAGACAGAAAAAAAGATACCTGACGATGTTTCCTATTTCGTTGAAGTTGATCTTGATTATCCAAATTCGCTACACAAATTACATAACGATTACCCTTTCTGTGCGGAATCGATGGTTATAGATTATAGTTTCTTATCAAAAGAACAACAAGCGTTAGCATCACCAAGGCAACATTCCATGGTCAAGAAACTAGTACCAAATTTACTTGATAAGAAAAATTATGTTTTGCATTACAAAGTTTTAAAACAAGCAGTCGATGCTGGTCTTGTGTTGAGAAAAGTTCATCGTGTACTAAAATTTAATCAGTCGCCGTGGATGAGAGGTTATATTAACTCCAACACTTCAAGAAGAGCTGCAGCGAAAACAGAGTTTGAGAAAAACTTCTTTAAACTGATGAACAATTCCGTTTTTGGTAAGACGATGGAGAATATTAGGAAACGTGTAAATATTGAAATAGTTAATGATGTCAATCGCAGAAACAAACTTGTGTCAGACGATGATTTTGTGAGCATGAAAATATTTAATGAAAATCTTGTTGCGATACAAAGAAGAAAAACAAATCTAAAACTAAACAAGCCGATCTATGTTGGAGCTGCAGTGTTAGATTTATCAAAGTGGATGATGTACGATTTTCATTACACTTTTGTTAAAAATCAGTGGCCGGCTAGTAGATTATTGTTTACTGATACTGATTCACTCGTGTATGAAATTGAATGTGAGGACATCTATCAGGACATGTACAATAATCGACATCTGTTTGATCTTTCCGATTATCCACGTGACAGTAAATTTCATGACGACATAAATAAAAAGGTTATTGGTAAGTTTAAAGATGAAATGAACTCGAGCGCTATCAAATATTTTATCGGATTACGCAGCAAAATGTATGCCGTATTGTTAGACAATAATAAAATAACGAAAAAAGCCAAAGGTCTGCCTCGTAATTTTGTTAAAAAGTTTATGAAATTTGATGACTACAAGTACGCGCTTGATGGTGGTGTTAGTTTTATGAGAGCTATGGCAATTCGAACTAATCATCATAAACTCGAAACAGATGTCATTATCAAACGTGGATTGTACAATTTTGATGACAAACGCTATTGTAAAAATGGGGTAGATACATTTGCCCTTGGGTATTGTTATGATGATAGATCTATACTCGACATTATCTTTTCCAACTGAAATTTTATCTAAACTTATAAAATAATGCTTGAAAATTTGACAATGACAAATAGCTACAATAGTAACATCAAATATCTAATGATGGATGGTAAACAATTGACAGTTGAATTTAATAATGAAACATCAGGTATATGTTTTAATGGAACATGTGACAAGTTAAAACTTTCGCTCATCAGATCTGATAACAGCATGTATTTCAATTATCTCGAACAATTGTATCAAAAGTTGCTAGCGGAATTTAAAAACTTTCACAGCCCCATTAGCCAACAAAACTATACTAAACTCACAATTGATCTCGATCGGTCAAAGGTATATTTTATCAACAAAAAATATCCTCTGAACAAACCAGAAATGAAAGATCTGTTTGAGTCCCGTCGCTGTGTGAGTGGTAAAGTAAAATTTAGTATCTATAGTCGTGATAGTGAAATATTTTTAATATCAACAGTTGAAACATTAATCATTGGTAACGAGATATAAAATAATATCATTTTCATTCTAATGCTAGTTTAATTTCCACCTTGTTAACTGAAACGTTCTAACACACAGTTTAATTTTCATCCTGTTATCTTGTGGTAAAACTCGTTTGCCGTCTTTAGAATAATTGTATTCCACACATGCGCTGTTCTAACAAATTAGTCACCTCTGTGTAAAGAGCTTATCACATTCCAACACCTGTTGTTTTGTTTGGTTACAAAATACCTGTTTACAGGTAGTAGTAGGGGGAAAAAAAGAGGTGGGGGAGGGTGAGTCAAAACCCTGTTTTATTTTGGAAAAAAAGGGGGTGGGGTGGGGGATAATTTAGGACTATAATTTATACTTGTTTGGAGGGTAAAAAAACAAAGTGAGTTGAAAACCTGGTTTTCTAATACTACTGTCAGCAACTTGAAAGTTACGCGAGGTATGTTTCCCATTATCAAGGAAATATGAGGTGCAGTTGTGAGCATCTACAACATCATAAATAAATCTAGTTTTTTTAATATACTCAAATTATACGAATTTAATTTCTCTAACCTGTATGATTATATTGTTTGTATTAAATCGTTATTTCTGCCCACTATTATCAAGATTCTACTACAGAATAGAGGGATAGCACAGTCTGTTCTGTCTGGTATATATTTATAATTATTTGTAATACAAAAATCCTATATACCTTGATTTCTTTCATAGGAATCTGGATCGACTGTGTGTATATATGAGAATTAATTACTAGGTCGTCGTGCGAGTGTGTCTTCTACGCACGAACTTATATAACAACGATTCAGTGCCATCATTTTTTGGTGATGCGTGCTTAGTCGTGACGGTATATATGGGTTGGAGCGTGTAGGCAAGGCGATGGGTGCCATTTACTAGCGGACCTGGGTTCGAAACTCCGTAAAGTACGAATTTAATTTCTCTAACCTGTATGATAGTATTGTTTATATATATATGTGTGTGTGTATGACCTAAACCATGGCTCTGTTTTTGGCGTACTAGCTTATTTTAATAATGTTTAATTGAGAAAGTACTTATTCTTGCCTTAAGATCTTAAGCAGAATCTATCTTGTTATTGTGTTGAATTTTTGATTTGGGAGGATTTATTTATTCAAATTATTATTCATTGGAATTACAAAATGTTCAATAATATTTGGGGACTGGATCGTTAATAATTTTGTAATTATAATGAACTGAGATAAGAACAATTGGACATCGTCACATTCAAGGTGACTAACATAAGCACATTTGAGACTACATGCACATCAGCACATTCAATATTGGAACTTATTTAGAGTACCACTAGAATTCAAATGGAACTTCATACAATTAGACTTATGACAGAACGTTTGGGACTGCCTAAGATTAATTTACAATAATGTTAAGTTCACTTTAAATTTTCACTTCGTATTCTAGGGAAATAAATTATTTGTTGGATTTTACAAAACCTGTTGGTTTTCACTCTTTCTGTTACATAGTTTAAGATCATAGAGTAGTAATAATAAACACACGTACACACATATAAACGTAAACACATACAGACATACACACACATGACATTGATGAAAATGAACCAAGTAACCCCTTTCCAACGCTTCATTTTGAAACGTTTTATGAAGACACTTGCTAAGATTTGACAACTTTTCAGCATTCCAGTGTACACTCAGGTTTAAAGGGTAATTTATAATTAGTGAGGACAATTTACGTCTGCCCGAAGATATAACGACGGAATGTGAGTTTTGTTCATCCATCCATTCTTACTTCCAGCAAGAGAGTCATTCACCCGTCCATAAAAAAAACATACCTATACCTGTACACTGGACTATGTTTTGTTTACTTTGGTATATGTTGCGTACTTTGTTTAAAATGTATGTATGTATGTATGTATGTATGTATGTATGTATGTATGTATGTATGTATGTATGTATGTATGTATGTATGTATGTATGTATGTATGTATGTATGTATGTATGTATGTATGTATGTATGTATGTATGTATGCATGCATGTATGTATGTATGTAGGTATGTATGTATGTATCTATGTATCTATGTATGTATGTATGACTGTACAAAAAAGGTGGACTGCATACTTTATGGCGCTTGAGTTTACTGCTTAACTTCTACATGGTGTCATATACTGACATCAAAGTTTTTGCTATAATCGGTGTAGGTTCGTAAATATGTGTTTAAAATCAATTCCCACCAACCCCTGGTGATGGAACATGGATTTGAATGTTTGAACAAACGCCGATAAAGAACGGACTGAGAGAATGAATCGTAAGACATTCTTTTGTATTGCATATCTCTCGTGTTATGTGTGTATATTGTAATTATCAGCCGTGCAACGTCTCACAACGGTATATTGTTATTATCAGCTCTACGATACCTCAAAGCGGTATTTTGAAATCATCAACCCCGTAAAGCCTCACAAAGATATATTGTAGTCATCAGTCCCATAATGCCTCACAACGGCATATTTCAATTATCAGCACCATAATGCCTTAGAATGGTATACCGAAGTCATAAGCCCCGTAATGCCTCAAAACGTTATATTTTAATTATCCGCCAAGTAATGCCTCACAACTGAAGTCATCAACCCCGTAATGTCCCCCAACGGTATATTTTAATTATCTGCCCCTTAATGCCACACAACCATATATTGATAAGTGTTTTAGTAAGAATCAAAGACAAATTCTTATGTTCCACGTATATACGACAAGTGTACACCAACATATGTTTATTCAGAATTTGAATAGAACTTTGACCAGTCTCCGTGTGAAGCATGATACAGTTGTACATAAGGTTCTTTGTTTTCTGAAGCAGCATGGTTCATCGATGGATTAACACCTAGGTAATTTTCACACACACACAAAAAAACGAATACAAATCCAAATGAGTACATCTTCACAATCTTTCATTCAATTTCGTGAAATTTTTACAACAGAATTTCCTTTCTTGTAATGTGGACACATTTTGACAGATTATGTACTACTTCATAGAAAATGACAGGGTCATAAATACGCACAGTTATCGGTACTCCGACGTTAGGTCAGTAATCAATAAAAGATGGCACATATTTTTGAACTGTGAGGAGCCACTCCAGTTCCAAACAGGAATTCATTCGAAAAATGATATTTCCAGTATGCATCTGTATTTCAACGTCATAAGTTACTCAGTGAGCAGATTTTAATACATTCATTGCGCAAGTATGTACTAAATTTAAGTTCATAAACAATTACAGCTTTATCCAGCATTGTGCTGTCATGCCGTTAAATCGTTTTGTAAACTATTTAACACGTATTTGAAGTAAAACAGACTAGTGCCAGTTTGTACTAACAGTTACGCCATCTGACCTTTAAACAATTCGTATTGACACAAGGAAACATTTGATTGGTCAGCTGTATACAGATGGCAAAATCCTTCTTAGCATAACTTGCCTTATCTTCATATATGTCTGCATACTCTTCTGACAGCTCAGACACATTAGCAAACCATTCTGACAGCTCCAACAACACTAGCAAACCATTTTGTGAGCTTAGACACATTAGCAAGCTATTCTGATAACTTAGACAAATTAGCAAACCATCCTGACAGCTTAGACACATTAACAAACCTTTCTGACAGCTTAGAACACTAGCAAATCATTCAGACAGCTTACACACATTAGCAAACCGTTTTGCTAGCCTAGACACATTAGCAAACTATTTTGACAGCTTAGACACATCACCAAATCATTCTGACAGCTTAAAAACATTAGCAAACCATTCTAATAGATTAAACACATTAGCATCCACTCTGACAGCTTAGAACATTAGCAGTCCCTTCTGACAGCTTTGACAAATTATCAAATCCATCTGACTGCTTAGGAAAATTAGCGAAGCTTTCTGACATCTTAGATATATGCCCAAGCTCGGCTACTATGCACCATCTACATACTGAATTGTACAGATGGAACAAACACTAAAATAAGGGAAGTATTTTGTTTCAAACAAACTATAATACAAATTTGCATACCTTTCGAAATAAACAATTAGAAAGGCTCGTTTACGTTTATATTGTGAAATGCACCTGCCCTTCTCATTATTTAAACACAAATAGTTCATTTTGTTTTGATTTAATAATCCATATTTTCCTATTTCGTATCAGCAAGTCATAGATCTTGCAATTCTGCTGCACGACCGCTTCCGTTTTATAACTTGCACCTCCTTCACCGATAGAAATGCTATAAGGGCATGTTACTTTCAGTCGATTGGAACATCGCTCGAATACTTTGGTTAAGTCGAGAGATAATCTCGTATGTAGTTGCAATAGTACACATACATTTTATGCATTTAGTGATTCGCCTCAGGCGGAGTACACCACATATATTGCAGTAGAAATACCGACAATGATTCGATTGTAACTTTGTCACCTTCCGTCGCCTTATTGTGCCACCTGAACAAAAGTTCCGAATATAGTTCTTACTGGCGGTGAAAGGCGTCCAATGACATGGTTAGTCTTTGTTTGAGAATATTTATAAGTGTTAAAGAGCCGTAGAAGAGGACAGTGTGATGACGGGTGCTAGTGATCTGTTTGATTTCTTTCATCATTGGACCGTCCTGTCGTAAACAATTTCATAATAAAAAGGATACTCCATTGTGCGGTTATTTCTGCTTTTATTAATCGTGTCTATAAAATTTAAGCTACTTGTAGGTCCACTTGTGTTATCCTGCGCTAATGTAGTGTGGGAAAAAAGCGAGTATGAAAATAATGGGTGGGAAAATTAGAGCGGTGAACTCAAGTCATAAGATGTTAATATTATTATATATTTTTTGAAATTGATTTTGTGCCTGATTACTTGATTGAAGTAATTAATTAGTGGGGTATTTATGTTTCATAGTGCGGTAACCTAATGAATATAACAAGTTGGCTGTTACGTACACTCCATTCGAAGTTAAATACTCCCCCCGACTCTTACGCACGTAAAATGGACTCTATTTTGGAAGAAGAGTAACTTCTACCTTCTTGTGTTATTAGCTACTGTATGTTACTACCAATCTATTTAGCTAGAAAGATATAAATATGTACGTACGTACATGTATACAGACAACGAATATTAGCAATTGCACACAGTGTATACTACTCTTTTGACACTATTTGCATATTGTCATGTACCAAGAAAGTCCTTTTTTTACCGTCTCTTTTCAAATATAATGTAACTATATACATCGTGCCCGGCTAACTACGCCCACCCCTCGTATTGGTACAAATTTAAGTAATGTTGAACATTACTCAGTCTGATCCTACCACGTGACAGCTTAAGGGTGGTTATTGTATTTCCGCATTTCCGCATTGGGGCTAGTCTAAAGGTCTAATAATTTTTCAATATTTCTGAAAAACCAATGCATGCTTAGCAATACAATGCATATAAGAATTTCACACAAAAGATTCTTGAAGATAATTTACGGTATTTTCTTCTCTCTTTAAGAGATAAGGTGTGTGGAGAATGGAAAGAGAACAGTTACATGCTTGAAAGAGAACTGGATGAGTAGAGAATGGTAGATGGACGTGAGAGAGAGAGAGAGAGAGAGAGAGAGAGAGAGAGAGAGAGAGAGAGAGAGAGAGAGAGAGAGAGAGAGAGAGAGAGAGATGTATGGAAAATGGAAAGAAAATAGTTACTTGTATGAAGGAATATTGACGAGTAGAGAAGGACAGATCGATGTGTGTGAGAGAGATGTGTGTGTGTGTGTGTGTGTGTGTGTGAGAGAGAGAGAGAGAGAGAGAGAGAGAGAGAGAGAGAGAGAGAGAGAGAGAGAGAGAGAGAGAGAGAGAGAGAGAGAGAGAGAGAGAGAGAGAGAGACTTACAACTTCGACTGCTCTGGTAGTACAATATAAGTTGTAGAAGAATAGATACAGTAAGCAGTAATCCCACAGCGGCCGGTATCCTCTTCATTTTCATTGAGAATGAATCACGTGTAGAATATATCGTACTATGCAGGGAAGCAGTTATAATGACTTAGCACTGAGCTTCCATACAGTATATTTTCCGTATCACATTTTATCAGCAGAGGACCTTAAACCTTGTGACACCTGTTGGTATAATGCATGGCCTGAGAAACGAACGCTAGGTCAATTTATGTAGGCAAGTCACAAATATACTTCATACGGAACTGTTAGAACATCGAGTTGTTTACCTCTTATTGCGATTCAGTAAAGAATCGGGAATGCCTGCATCGTTATGAAAGATGAAATACGTAAGAAGTAAGCAGCTTGTTCTTTGGATGAGTGTGCATACAACGCGTAGGTATTGTACTAGTTCTGCTCTGTAGGCCTAATGGTGCTGATAAAAATCTCAATTTGAAGTGAAATTTTTCATTTACGCACTGCTAAAATCCCAGCTAAAAATCCTTATTACGCTTCATGGCGTCAGAAATAAAGCTAAAATGAAGTGCGCTTAACCTCCATGTTGTAACCCGTTGTCATGTACTAGATAGTCCAGGGATTCGCTACATGCTAGATGATACAATCAAAATAATAAAATGAACCTACCACTTTTTGTTTGCCTCTATATTTTTCAGCACTAAACATCCTTGATAGACTTAACTGCAATTCATTACAAAGTAATTTATCTATTTATCTGTCTATCCGCGTGCGTGTGTGTATGTATGTGCGTGCATGTGTGTGTGTGTGTGTGCGCGCACTAGCTCGCGCTGCAGCTTGCTATGCACCATCAAAAACCAATATTTTTTGGCCGCGTTGCTACCAGCCTTGAAATTTCTTGATAACGTCTCTGTTAGAGATAAACATATTTGAGAATGAATCCCATTTGTGAATTCATGAGGTATTTCGATGCGCTAATACTGACATGAATTACAATTTTTCTTGGGGTACCAATTTTATGAATTTTGTGTTTGCTACAAACAGTAATTAAAAATCCTAATGTACATCGTTTCATTTTTTTAATCAAGGAACATGTTCACCATCCAAGTCCCAACGAAAGTTAAATCTTCACAAAACCTAAACAAAAGTGAATACAACCGAAAAAAATTGATTCTGACTACATACAATGAATTTTGCCAACACTATCCTACATTTGCATCCGTATGATACTTTGTACCTGAGGGATGTTCAAGAAAATATTCTTTATTCTTGTGACAATAAAATAAAAACGTAATTTAATTTTCTTGTCCAGTATTATTTTTTCAAACTTAGTTTATTGTACATTTGTTCATTTTGTGTTTCTTACAGGTAAGTTTATTTCTGACGTAATGGATCGATCATTCATTTGTGGAGGGAAGGAGTAGAAGGGGCGGGTAGGATTTTTGTTGAAATATATGCCCGGATTACGAATAAAATAACCCTTTTGCGCTGAATTTTAGGAAAATCAATAATGACAAATAAAATGATATCCATTACATTTGTTAAAAGGAAATTATTTTGAGATAAAATAAACAAAAATATGTTGCTTGGAAAGAAAATTCCCCCTCTCCACACACAGAAGATTAAATGTTCAGTCCCGAAAGAAAATCACTCCTCCCCATTCACGGATGATTAAATGGTCACTTCCTAATACAACATTGTTTGCTGTGTCCTCTTCAGTATGTGACAAGTCCTACAAATCATGTTGATATTTTATAATGACTTCTTCGGCGATAGGTGTTATTTTCGATAATTTGATCCACGCGTATCTTTAACTGCCGATCATTTCGCTTTTCGTTGTTCGTTGACCACTATTCCTGGCACGATCATTATAACCGCCTTCCCCACAAATGCACCGGAAATATATCTAACTAAATCATTTGTAAGACTGGAATATTCTCCTACGAGACCATTCATGAGGTGTGACCCAGTGTAAACCAGATTAAAGGTCGAGGCTATAATGTCTCAATTGTAAGGTCCTGTAATGTAAAAATTCTACTGCCTCCCGCACTGGTAAAGAATAAGTCGATGGTAAGCGTTTTTTTTATATTTATTTTTTTATATTTTTTTACTTTTTTTATAGCTGAGTTCATTTAGAACTACCTCATCTATTTCTACAAAACCCAAATATCCCCCGGATGCATGTAATTTACAGCAAAAGTTACTTTTGCTCGCCGGAAACTTATCCGCTGAAAAAGATAAACCTACTCTATTCGGATCATCTTGACTATTTATTCCGTTGTATTTGGTTGCGTTTTACAGATTCGTATTTTGCATAGGGTTATATTTGTAAAGAAAAAAGTTTTTCTCGCTTGTTATATTGGCTATTTAAAAAAGACCTAGTATATATTAGGTATTGGTTATGGAACTTTTAATACCCTTTTTTGTGTCTGATTGGCGGGTGTAATTTGGAATTATAAATTATAATGCTTGGCTTTACAAAAGATGTACATTTATAAAAAAAAAATAAATAAAAAAAAATTAGTTCCGTTTGGTCAATTTTATTTTCTGGACTTCAGGGGTAAATTCCATATAAAAACAGCCATTAATTTTTAATTTTAAAAAATATATTTTGTAATTAGTTCATTGCACTTTCAGAAACTGGTATTTTTTGGTCTGATAAATTTCGTTTTCTCTATCTTCATAACTGCTGAAGACATTGTATTTTAGAGTAATGGATGATGTACAATTTCCAAAATTACAATATCAAGAAATTTCAGTCACAATAAATGAAAGTAATATATAGATTTGCCAACATACTCTCCATTGTGCATGTTGCACATGTGATGGACTTCACCTTACCCATGTTACTCAGAAGTAAATAATATCTGTAGAGAGCCAACTTGACTGTATGATTGACCGAAATGTTACGAATTAAACATGTTCGATCATTAATACATTCTCGGTCAATCTGTGCTTCGTAAATAATCGAAGAGGTCCGAATGGTAGCTATCGACTTACCCTCGAGGTGTGATCCATACCAAGCCAACAATTCAACGTTGCAACAATGTTGCATTATGGTTTTTGCAACGTTGTCATACAACGTTGTGGCAACGAGATTTTGCGAACTTGCTGGTATATGTTGCTACAACATGTTGCTGATTAACCTCATAATGGAACATTTATATAGCATTCTGACAACGTTCAGAACCTATACTGAACGAAAGCTGCTTGTGTTTCGGAAACCCGTATTTCCAACCGCTGGCAAGTAAGTCCAAAAGTTAAATCGAACGTTGTAAAAACGTCAATGTAGGAGGAGTTGGAGATGGGCCTGGGTGGAACTTCTACAACAATTTAAATATAATATTGGGAGCACCCCACCTCCAATCCCCCACAACCAATTTCCACAGTGGGGGCGTCCTCCACACTAGTCATTTCAAGTAAGATGATGGGGATTATCGATTTGCGTAAAAGCAGTTTATGCGTATTGTTGCTTAGCAAATAGACTGCATAGTTGATAACAGATGTTATTCATGTATACTGTTGTGTATTACTTACAAAAGCCATATGTACAAAATGATCACTGAAGAAAACTGCGACTATTGAACTGCTTATCAAGAACATCATCTTTATATTAAAAATCATATTATCAAAATTATATGGCTCATTTATGTCTGTAATTATCAAACTTTAATTACCTTTTAATTGGTATTCCATATTTTACATTTGTGCTTATCAGCATGTTTATATCTGTCTAGACATAACTTTCTTTTAAATTTCGGTTGTAATTTATTTCTTTTTATTACACTTGATTTTTAAAAAATATACTTCGGTAAAATAAAATGATAGATCTTATGTTCATGAGCTTAGCGCATACGCAGTCCCCGCCTCCAAGTAAAACAACGTTAATTCGAAGCATTTTGCTACGAAAATAGATATCCGTCCTCAATATTTTTCTTTTCAACTCTACTCCTATCCCCATCCCTGTAATCAATATAATGCATTTAGCAGAAGTCAAATAAAGGTAACAGAAATACACAAGAAGTTTTTGTTTAATTTTAGGTATAGAATGAACACCTCGCTTGAGAGATCAACCTTTCTTTGTTTAGAAATGCGCTGCTTAGTGACATGGTGTTTGCATGTGAGTGAATGCGTCAACATACATTATAGAATTAGCAGTCAAGAAAGAATCTATGTATCACAACCGAAACATTATTTTCGGCAACAAAATATTCGAGGTATTTTTACCTTAACGGTTGCAAATAATTTCAGCCTCAAATGTTATTTTGCCAGCATTGGAGGAGCTACAAACTTCATGTAATGGTGCAAAATTTTGTAGTGATAATTTTGAAGTACCTTCTGTCGTGGTCGGCGTGGCACGTATCCAGTAATTATGACACATGGGCTACACTGACTATAAATTTAGGATAGGAAGGGATGTGACCTGCTCTGTTTGGGGCATGAATTGAATTTTAATTCCAGTCCGTTCGATAACGTTATGACACATGGAACTGGCTAATATTAACGTGAGGTCAATGTTTGAAAGTGACAAGAGTTGCTTCAAAACAGAGCAAATTTTGAGAAAACGTTGGCCATTTGAAACCTTATGATAAAATGATAATCTCCAGAATAGTTATCAATAGTAACGGACTGGAGAGGACTATTCTGACTTCTATGGGAATGAAAACTTTTTTGGAGATTTCTGAAAATAATCCTAATTGGCTAGGCTAAACGAGTGTGTGGTGTGTGTGTGTGTGTGTGTGTGTGTGTGTGTGTGTGTGTGTGTGTTCCAGACGAAATTCAGGCATATAAAAAAAATCCATCCGCGATATTAGTGTTAAGTTTCTAAGGCAAGCCATAATTTAGCAAAGAGAATCAGTAACGGGCATTTTTCTCATCAAATTTTCTAAGGAACGCTTGTCGAAATGTGAGAGACACGAAAGAAAAGAGATCCGTCTTCATAAAAAAGAGAGTCTCGAATGAAACACAAAGTTATTCTCAGCTGAATAATATATTTAATTGATGTAAGTTTGGTATTTATTTGCTCATGTTAATTTCATACTTAAATTTGTCCTTGAGTTCAGAAGTAATTATTGCACACATTTGGTCTAAATGTTAATTCTAGTCATGTATTCTATAAACGAGTTCCGATTTAGTTGCTTTATATGTAGTATAAAACGTATATCATAAAGATCTCACGCATTTCTTCTGATACAAATTCTGAAAAGCAAATTATCTGTCTTAAATGACTTGCATCATCTATGCTGAGAATTCTTTTTTATGTCTAGAAATGTATGCTAGTGAATCACTAATTAGCAAAGTAACGTAGTTAGTACAAGGAGTAAAATCCATTAATTTGTGTAATTATATTGGGAATCCTTTTAACCGAGAATCGAGGGTGTTAGCATTAGGAAACGTGCGTCGACAGGCATAGATCAGTTACTGATTTACAGTCCACAGGGGCAGTTATACTCAACAAAGCGGTTTAATTAAGTCATCGCTTTTGTAAGAAACGAGTAGCAGCTAGAAAATTCATATTAAGTTATTTGTGTATTAGTATCTGGTTTTGAATTGACAACATGTCAGTTCTTTTCAAATGCGATAGATGATATCAGACATAAAAAATTGGGAATGCCCAAGAGAAGAAGAAGAAAAAAAAACAACATGACAAGCATTTGGCGATCAGAGAGAGAGAGAGAGAGAGAGAGAGAGAGAGAGAGAGAGAGAGAGAGAGAGAGAGAGAGAGAGAGAGAGAGAGAGAGAGAGAGAGAGAGAGAGAGAGAGAGAGAGAGAGAGAGAGAGAGAGATGACAATTTGAGTTCGATCAATCAGACGTACATGTCAATGACATCAGAGTTCAAATAGCAACGCGATATAGCGATAAACCGTTTTTAATGTTGCTGTAGGAAAACCAATTGAAGATATAAATGAAGATCACGTAATATATATATATATATATATATATATATATATATATATATATATATATATATATATATATATATATATATATATATATATATGAAAGAACATAAAGTTCTAAAAATATTTATTCTGAAAAGAACGACAAGAAATCTATAAATGTTGCAGCAACTTGGAAAAGCCAGATTCACCAAGCAGAGAGCACATGACAATGTGGTAGTCACGCTATACCAACAAAAAGACATCACTGACTCGTGCTTAGTACTTTGTGCATCTGGTTTTCTCCACCTTGTTGCGATACCGACATGTTTCTGGTCGTTGTTCTTCGAATAAATATGTTGAGAATTAAGTGTGCAATATATCTATGTAAAAACATTTATTAATATTTTCGAACGATATGTACAACAGCCTTGGAAATGGCTCATTATTGATATCACGTGACTATTGGACCTCTGATGTCATTGACATATATGTTGCGAGATATGTTGTCATGTGAGTAGGAATGCGATTGTGGAGTTCCAGGACACATTTCATAAATGCTATAGTTTCATCTCGTCTGTTAGTGGATTAAAGATATAACGAAAGCTATACTAGCAATTTCTGAGAAAATAAATCATATTCCTATCGATTTTATGTAGGTGTATCCCTATGAAAGGTCGTTAAAGTTTTCTAGGCCGTCTAGTATGCGGCTACCTTATGCCAACACCAAATGGTGTCAGCAAATTCCAACTTTTCGATAGGAATGGACTCTGACCCTTTTCCTCAACATAAATGTCCAAATATCAAAAATCGGGTGGCAAGGGTCAGAGGAAACTCAGACTACCGAGCTGAGTTGTCTGCTGCCATTTTGAATTGTCTTAGTGATCGTTAAAAGTCGTCTGGAAGGATTATGACAACAATTAAGATAGAGATCGCCCAGGGATCAGGAATGAACTGACCGACTTGAATTGCATTATGATCGAGTTATAAACTAGCAATAATTTATATTTTATTTTAGATCAATAAAGGCGCCTGTACGACCTTACGCTTTAAAGAGCGTCATAATCTAGCAGGTGCCAAATATGATTTTGAATGAAGAAAAGGAATTATATTAGACTTCATTAATTTATTTAGACATTAGAAACTTTGGAGAAAATTCGTTACTGCAACAATTTGCAAAGTTTTTAGGTTTTTCATTGTACAATATAGCTTAAGCTCTTTATTGGCAATATTTGATTTCAATATTCCGTAAATAAATGCTATCGCAACAGCAAATCGCTAGGAGGAGTGTTTCATTGACATACTTTTTGTGTGTTAGTGACATCATAAATATTGTACATGTATTTCACTCAAGCTGTTGTTTGTGGGTTTAACACCATTTCTCAGCGCAGGAAAGATTATACATACATGGTGGCCAGTATAACTGGCGGAGGAAAAAACACGGGGAAAACTTCAGCAAGTACCCACTGCAAGCTACTGGCAGCTGTCTCACATACACACATTGACTCCTTCACTCTTATAAGGTGGCCATATATTTAAAACTGATGTGTTGATTTAAATGCAAGTGCATGGTTGGTGTATAATTTCATGCACTTTAGTATATTCATTCAAATCACATATGAAAATTAGAGTTCGTTTTCCTTTACAAGTTTGCAATAATACTATCTGGGATATCTTGTTGTTGTTATTGTTGTTGTAGTTGTGGGTTTAACGCCATTTCAGCACATCATAGGCTATTCATGGCGGCCAGTAAAACTGTTGCATGAAGAACCATGGAAAGCTCCAGTAAGAACCACCTAACCACGGGAAGGTACTCGCCTGGGACATCATTCAGTTATAGAAGTTTAATTGAGACTGGCAATTAGGAAACAAAACGGATAGGAACACAGCATGATGTAGATATGGCCTTCGGTATGATTATGTGGAATGACTCACCGATGATACTTTAGCATTCGCGGTAGGTACGTGAATCACCGTTATGATCACATCTGGTGCATTATTTAATGGAATCTTATCTATTATGTATTCAGTTTACGCTCATCGATGCTTTTACAAATGATTATGTTTATCCCGCTGTGACATCTGGCAAAATGCGTGAATGGAAAAACGTATTACTGCTCAGTTTAGCTCTTGAAAAGGTTACCGACGAGAAAGTTGTATCTTAGTGAGAGTACGGTATTTCTCGCCTATTAGTTCGGTTCGTTTTGATCTATTGTATGTTCACCGCTACACGACTAATCGACGGAGAGGTTTTATTAGTTACCAGAGAATGATATGGGCAAGGCAGATTAGATTGGTAAAAGCAAATTGCTATTCAGGTATTTTAGACGATTTAACAGCACAAGGACTCTCTTTGGTGTTACTTATTATTGAAGCTTGACAGTATTTTAGAAACTCCGTATTAAGGGAGTTATCCTACTTACTGTGCAGTCCTGACCTTCCGTTTGCGCAGTATATATATATATATATATATATATATATATATATATATATATATATATATATATATATATATATATATATATATATATATATATAAAGTTCTCTCTAGCTGGCGCGTACACATACATACATGCTCAGTCAGACACAAATGAAGAACATACATAAGTCTTTACTTGCATCACGAAAAATACGGTGTTACTCAGATTGGAAAATAATACATAAAATTACAAAGCTCAACAGTAGACACATGTTTAACTCTAGTTAACTACAAGCTGTTGAAGAGGAAAAGGACCACTTTTTGTCGACAGTAAACTATTTATTATACAATGTTTCTAAATATGTTTTCCATTTGTATGTAGTATAAAAATTGTGATGTAAAATATGGGATTTATTTTGTTTCTTTTTAACACAGCGAGACCTGATAAGTTTGATATCTTGCAGTCAGTAAGAGGAGATTACAGCCCAACATGTCATTTCCAAGAAAGACACCACTTTTTAAAATGCAAAATTTAGTGTGTACGTGTAAATTCTAAAATAACTGTCGAATACTTTCAACTTCTTGTTTATAAAACGTCAATATTTGTAATGAAGGACATACATCTTTTTTGTTACAATCATCAAAATTTTGTACAGCAATACACTGTAACTATATTACTTCACTAACTATTGCAGATTGATTTATGATGATGTTTTTCATTACGTTCATTTACTATCATAAATATTTGATTATGGTAATTGCTGTTTTGCCTTCGGCATCACAATCATTTGCTTATTAAACATTTCTTGAATGTCCATAGGCGCTGATGGTGAAATTATTATTTGTGGTTTGACTTGTTCAATTATTGATACATCCGAGTTAGTTTTGGCAGGATAAGGCTTTGACTCTAAGTTAATGATCACAAGGTAATTTTGTTAAATCATGCAGATATATAGCGACCATTACATTGATTTTGAACCTTTCACTATTCTTTGCATAACGCATTCATTATCATTCATTAATTCATATTTAAATTCTTCGATAACATCTTTCTATTTTCTTCTGATGTCTTTCTCAACATGATATATATTGCTTGCATGTAACATGCGTTTTTAAATTCAAGGGCAGTATAGACACGTTTTATACATTTAACATTTTCTTGATTTTAGTATGAAATATAACATTTTATTCCCATGATTATATGCACAGCATTTGCATTAAAATCTCTGAATATTACTAAATTGAAATAAATACATGACACAATTGCAAAACGTGCATATTAAAGAACAGAGAAATATTACAAAGAAAGCTATCTCTCAATAAATTAGTTAACACATATAGGTTTACAGAAGGTAATGATCCGTGTATTTTCAATAAGTTTTAGCCACTTTCTAAGGAGATCAACATGGATAAACAGACTGTTTTATTTTTCAGTATTATTCATCTTGAACTCGAAGTGTTCAGTATTATTCAACTTGAACTCGAAGTGTTCAGTATTATTCGACTTGAACTGAAAGTGTTCAACATTATTCGACTTGAACTCAAAGTACTCAACATTAGCCCAACTTGAACCACAAGATAAACTTAGGAAGATGGCAATGTTAGACGAAATAGGTATAGAAGTCACCAAAGCATTATACAGGTTTTAACTTTATTACAAAGAAACTTTAAATAAATACTCAGACCGAGTATTGCCACTAAAGTTGAAAAGATCCTATACAGCACAAGCTGATGCTAAACAAGATTGAAACTCTCACTATGCATATCGACATATACGATCCATTAAACGCTAGCTGTTACATAGTGTTGTCCGAATATCTAAAATCAAATTTTTATTTTTGGATAGAATCCATTTTTAATAGTCTGAACAAGACCTACAGACAAATACAAGATATAATCAAAACATGTACGCCCGTTGGTTCTCTATATGCCTCTTAAATATAGAAGACAACAAGAAATTTGAAGACAAACTTGATACATATGTTAATGTGTATAAATCAGTTGAAGGTAGTATATTAAGCCAGACCGAGTGACGAGAAAAACAAAGAACAGCACGTTTGCACGCATATCATTCTTTAAATAGCACATGATAATTACATTGTATCTCGGAAGGAAAAGAAACATATATTATGTAGGTATTAACGATTTTTCAAGGCTAGTATCAAGCCTAATTAACAAACATATCAACCAAAAATTCATATGAAGAAAAACTTGAAATATTTGAAATCATTAAAAAGGCAACAAACAATAAATATTAAACATACACTACAGTATTAATGGTTGTTTAACACAATTTTTTTTCATGATAATTACACATATATACAGAATGTGATGAAACATTTGAATCTGAACACACGGCGATCTCCACGACTACACTGATGCTATGTGACATCTTCGAGACGTTCATAAATTTATGTACGCAAAACATTAAGTCCTGCTTATTAATTCGCTGTTCTTCTGTTATCATATTGTGTTCATTTCGATTATTGAGAAATTATGACATGTTCTTCATGCTTGTGAGCGGGATACGCGGAGTTAGAATCATGATCCCAACATCAAAACCCACTGATAGTGAATTTTCGGTGTTAATATAGGAAAGTGGTTGATGCTTGAAGAGTTTTTGGGTTTTTTTTATAACAAACTCAAGGCAAATGCTATGACAGTATGAAGTTGCACTTTACTTAACTGACACCGATTCACTATGTAACAGTGCTTAAATAATAAAAAAAAAATAAAACCTAGATAACCTTCTATGATTATTTGAAGGAAAATGTAGTCTTGTGATCACTTGAAGGAAAATTTACAGTTTTATGATGACAAATTTAAAGTTTTATGTACCTGAAGGAAAATATAGTGTTATGATGACATGAAGAAATAGTTTTACAGCCTAAGTGATAATAACAAGGACACGAATTTTGACGTTCAACAGGCAAACAATGTTTCTAAACCTTTTGAACGATAATTTTCACCATTTCAGTAAAAGATTTTGTGTAACTGAAATCTAATATATACGTATTTAATATAGATCACGATGAAAGGAAAGTTTGCAAAGGAACACGATGATGCATAATTAACCTCCCCCCCCTGCAAAAAACAAAATTCCGAGATTTGGAAAACATGTACAGTGCATCGTAAATGTATTTCTGAAGATTATGTAAACACGAGATGCAATAAGGTGACTGTTATGTCATCATGATAAACGATTTGTAGTCGGTACTATCAACACCTTGCCTTACGGCTATATAAGTAATTACATAGTTCTAAAAGAATTAAATAGTTCAGATCAATTAAATACACTCGCATACGAACTAGATGCACAGGTTATGAAAGAAATATATCAGTCGGATTAGAAACGTTATATATATATATATATATATATATATATATATATATATATATATATATATATATATATATATATATATATATATATATATATATATATATATATATATATAACATATTAATTGTCGTTGGTACTAAATTCTTTTTAATGAACTAGAGAAGGAAAGATACATTTGGAGAATTTAATTTGGTTTTGAGGGTTTAACGCCATTTTCAGCACATTATAGGTTATAAACGACAGCCGGTGTATTTGGTGAAAGAAGGACCCGGAAAGTCCATGACCCACCGACCCACGGGAAGGTACTGGAAAGCTTTCTTCAATAGTTATGTGGTCGAGCTGAGGCTTGAACCCATGCCAACAGAGAGATAAGAGATAAGTGATTTGAAATAGTGAGGGCCTTAGACCACTCGGTTATTGGGTACTCATGATATTCTGAGCTAGTAAAATGTGCCAGTGTGCTTATAGCACCACAACACAAACTAATGAGATAAGACTACATTTCATTCTAATATCTAAAAACAGATACGTGTTTAATAATTACAGCAGTAATTCTAAATGGCCATTTACAGGTGAATCCATCAAGTCTTGTTTCAGGTCTTCTATTAAAGTGTGTCTTGCGTCACTGGAGTGCAGTAATTTGAAGGTCTCCATTAATTCAGCAGATGACACGTAAACAGGCACTTGTTCCAAACACACATTACGCGTGGGAGGAATAAGTATCCGAAAACCCTCATGCTCCACTCTTTTCCTTATGGAATCGTTTTGACCTCTGGCTCTCCTTGACCTTCTTGATGTGAGCGAGGCCTTGTTGAATCATGTACAGCATTGTGGACATATTGGTATACAGTCTGTATTGAAGGCTTGCTCATGTAAACTATCTGACCATTCTGCCCAGACATCCAAGTGTTCTGTCTTAATACATATTACATATATGATTGCTTTTTATGCCTTTTGAGAATCTGCATCCCTATAACTGCTGAAGCGTATTCGATAGCGGGCCTTGTCACGGTGATGTAAGTGTCTGCCTTGACCGTATTGGTACAATCTCATGTCGTCTACCGACGGGATGTCTGCCATAATTTGATTGTTATTATCACTGCAAGATATTTGCTTTAGTCGACTATATCTAATTTATTCCCATGGAGGAAGTATGTAGCCTGAAGATGATGTATCTGCTTATTGGACAGAAGCCCATTTTTGATGTCTTTGTCGATAAGATCGCGACCATATTGGTTGATATTTGTTATAAATTGCAGACAATCATCGGCAAATAATATGGATAGAAAATCATTTTGATGGTCGTTCCTGGAACCAGAAAGGGCAGTGGTCTAAGGACTGTCCATCTGGGTTCACACAAAATAACATCGATTCTTGATGACTTGTTGCTCTTCATTTCATACAAGTCCTATCTGAGCTTCATACGTGCGTGATGAACCTTGTCGATGGTTTTTGCGAAATCGTCTGGATAATGTTCAATTCATTGCTCTTCCTAAGGTTTAAGTTGTTTCTTAGATAATGACAATAAGCTCTAATGTACGCGTGTGCGTTTTGTTTCATCCGTGCTGACTGTCTCAGAGAATGCTACACTGACTATATGAGTGACACTGGACGACAGTTTGCTTCTTCTCTTGTCTTTAGGTGTGTTCCATGCATTTCTTTACTCTAGGGAAATTTTATCAGAAAAAAATCCTGTCCAGAAATGGCGCAAGTATATCCCTAGCTGCCTTGACAACAAATGCCGGGATGGAGCATGAACTTTTAAATTAGATATCAGCTTCTTCATCAGCTTTTAAAATATCTTTCTGTTCAGCGGCCATGATTCATAGGTTACTAGGGCTTTGGTCATGGAGATTGCTGGTATCCTCTTTTGTGAAGACATATTAGAGTTTTTTGAGGATTTCTACTGTACTCGCATTGACACTCATCCGAAGCACAACTTTGTTTTGTGTTGTACAACATCTATAAATTCTTGATCATTGCTTTTAAACAAAAGAGCAGAACTGGTTTGGACTGTTGATGCAACTGTCTCTTACGGATGCCTCCATGTATTTCTTGCCTGCTCGTCTGATCTCAAAATGCACTTCATGTTGTAGTCTTTTGTATACGTCTTTATCAGTTACACTTTAAGCGATCTTACATTCTTACGTATTTTTTTGTTTGCAGTGAATTTCTCCTAGGATACTTCTGTTAATCCATGCATGGCCATGTCTTGATATTCTTTTCTAAGCAGGAACTCTATCTTCTATAAAATCAATAGACATCAGCTTTGAAACTTTCTCACATAAATTCGACCCTGTTCTAGGTCAGAAGGATATAGACAGTTCAACTACTATCTTCTGCTTGATACCATGTATAACTGTTTCCATGAAAATCTTTTTTTTTTCTTGTCGATATAAGTCTGTGTGGATTAGATTGTGTTGGGTACGACAATATTGTGTCGATCTAAGTCTGGAGATGGTGGTCAAAGATGTGTTGTATACTACAATATCGTGTTGGTCTAAGTCTGTAAAGGTTCAAAGATGTATTGAATACGACAACATCGTGTCGATCTAAGAAGCGGTGGGTGGGTCTATGATGTGTTGTATACGACGATATTGTGTTCATCTAAGTCAAAAATGTGGTGTATACGACGATAACGTGTTAATCTAAATATGCATGAGGTCAAAGATGTGTTGCGTACGACCATAACGTGTTGATCTAGGCATGTGTGGTGTGAAAGATGTGTTGTATATGACGATATCGCAGTCATAGCATATTGCTAGTAGCGGTTTTACATCGGTGCTTGAAGCTTCTGTAAATTTAAATATCAGATAAAATATCCTCTTGTTTTCTTGTTCGAAATCGACCAGTTGTTAAAGGCGGTTATACGCAATAATGTCAAAGAAACTCTGGCCTGGTATTGACTTCCACTAATGGAAAGATTATTCCAGTTTATATTGGGTGTGCTGAAGTCGCCGTCCATTATTAGAATGTTCTTATTGTATCCTATTCACAATGGTGTGATTTCTAAACTTCTACTTGAAATAAAGTCTTAATTGTTTCTGTTTGCTTGTCTGTAGTATGTAGCAATTGTCATATTCTGCTTTAAGACCTTGACAGTTAACCAAATGTTAAACGTTCCATGTACGAAATATAAAACAATTGCCTCATAAGGAATGTGCTTTTAAGAAAATAATTAATAGTGGCAATATATCATCAACAATAAACACCACATGTACGATAAAGTATAGCAGCACTCTTCTTTTGAAAATGTTCTTAATTATTTAGGTTTTTGTCTGCATTTAACGTGTTTTAAAACATCATCCATATTCAACACTAATTGTAACAACATTTAGCAATTGATACACTGCAATGTCACCTGTTTACAAAAGAAAAGAATTTATATGTGTCTTCAACATTAATCGATCAATTTTAACCTTGAAGATTATTTATTGAGGCATGGAGTTCAAGTTTTGTTTGTAGAAGGGATAAGAAAAAAAATTCCATGCCTTAATTATATTAGAACAAAGTACTTCCTTAAACATTCTTTAGTATTGTTATATTTTGTTTGGGCAATTAATGTGCACTTTCTTTATACTGTGCTTCGGAATGCTTTCGCGTTTTTCGAGGAAATTACAATGTGACCAGATGTTACAACTGTAGAAAGGATGATAACATCAAGAAATAAAATTTATTCAAGATTTAATATTATTATTATTATATATATGAATTGTGTTGATATATTAAATATTGTTTTTATTTTGTTGTCGAGAGCATATAAATAATGCAACTCTGTGAATAGCACACGACTATCCTACTGTCATGAAGTCATAACATTATTCTAAAGATGGACTATTATAACAGAGCTTGTATAAACACTTATAGATCTTCATAATGTGTGCAAATGAACAGTGCATGGCATTCATCATTTACCAATGCCAAGTTACCAAGATAAAACAAATTACACAAAGGATAGGGAGCAGTAACACTATCTTGTCTACCAATCTAAATGATGAGTTATGACTAGGATTTCGGAAGCTCGAAAGAGTTTTAGGAACGTAAATAGGTAAACATCTTAAAAGATCATTCTTAGCATGTTCAGAGT
Source organism: Potamilus streckersoni (assembly GCA_016746295.1). Classification (NCBI taxonomy): domain Eukaryota; kingdom Metazoa; phylum Mollusca; class Bivalvia; order Unionida; family Unionidae; genus Potamilus; species Potamilus streckersoni. The sequence goes on from JAEAOA010000420.1 coordinate 435,692, forward strand.
GTTTATAAATGTGATAATATCCACATCTTTATGGCTGTGTGATTTTATAATGCCAGACTGACTAATGCAGTCCTTGACACTTAAACAATGCTAAACAAATTCACTATCACTTGCAACTTCTGGTAACATCCATACAAAAACCATCGCTAAATGATAAGATTTATGACGCTGGTGATACGGCAAATTCCGGCGCATATATATATATATATATATATATATATATATATATATATATATATATATATATATATATATATATATATATATATATATATATATATATATATATGTATGTGTGTGTGTGTGTCACGTGGCAAAATGGAAATGTAGGATTTTGTGCTTTTATTTATTTATTTTTATTTATTTATTTATTTAAACTCTCTGACAAAATCTAATAGAGGAGCACTAGAAGTCTTCAGGATTTCAATAATATAAATTAACTTTCTGTAGCTTGACTGGAAGTTCTTTGATTGCAACAGCAATAATCTGTCCCAGACTTATAAGTTTGACAAGATCTGACACTTTCCCAATTTTATCATAAGTTTTTTTTTCTTCTGTGAATTAAACTATCAATTGATATATCGAGCTTAATCTGATACTGTTATCTGGTAATGAAGGGATCTTATGTAGTAAAGAACGTGCTGAAGTAGCTCCTTTGCTTGGTAACGTCCTCATTAACGTCTGGGGTAAAATACTATTTTTCCTAGTTGATGCACAATTAATCCATATCGAGGTTCCTGGAAGATAAGTGAAAACATGTGTTTGTTTTAACCTGTGCCTGGTTATTTTGCTGGTTCTTTGACACCGGGTCAAACGCAAAGCAAAGCAAATCGCGCAAATGAATGGATATCACACCGCGAAACGCGTACCCACAAATAGAGGTATATGCAGACACAATCTTTACCTTTCAAACTTATTTATAGCATCTGATTTCTTATTGACAAAGAAGGCGCGATGGTTTCAATGTAGCGCAGATGAAAGGTCGTTGCTTTAAATCCTGACCGGATAAGACGTTTCGGCTGGTGTGGAATTTTCTTTGGCAAGCACTTTGCTCACACAGGCACGGTAATGCGATCTTACGGCAATGCTAATTAAATTCCAAATAGTCATAATAGTATTATTACAAGTTCAAATGTATGATGTGCTAACTGAATTCCAGTGGTATTCCAAATAATTTGCAATATAGAATTTGTTGATATGCTTGTAGTCCCAAATTTTACTAATGAAACAATTGTCTTTAGTGCGACGATGTGGTAAAAATTTGCTAATGAGTCAGTTGTCTTTAGTGTGACGATGTGCTAACAGTCATTTGATCTATCACAGTAAAATAATCCAAATATGTTCTTGTCTGACGTCCCCAAAATTCTAAATTTTTGTTCCAGTCAAAAAAATATTATTGATGAGCACTTTGTAATTTTGTCGAATGACAATCTGAATAAAAAATTCCACCCAAATGAAATAATGAACATGACAATAATACTTATTTTGCATAAGATGTTTAATGCAAGAATGAAAGGCATAATTATTTCTTACATTTTAGCCTGTCCAAATGATTGCAAACCAGATATGATATAACGATTGTTTTGACCCTTGTATGTTTTGATGTTCTCTATTTTTGCACAGTGTTATACACACATTATTTAATTGTTGCCCAGTATAGATTTCTAATGACTTGTTCTGTCTCCCAGAGCCTTCTCGAAGTTATTTTTTTTCCTGATACTTTTCAGAGATCTGACAAATGTTTTAAGCTGACACTGTATTGCAGCATTTTCATCCTTTATCTATAGAACTGTTTTTGTTACCCAGCATTCTATGTCCTGATATGTATTGAACACGAATAATTATAGTAATGTTTATAGAAATGTATTGAACACGAATAATTATAGTAATGTTTATAGAAATGCATTTAACACGAATAAATATAATAATGTTTATAGAAATGTATTGAACACGAATAATTATAGTAACGTTAATAAAAATGTATTAAGATGAATAATTATAGTAATGTTATTATAAATGTATCGAACACGAATAATTATAGTAATGTTTTTAGAAATGTATTGAACACAAATAATTGTAGTAATGATTATACAAATGTATTAAACACGAATAATTGTAGTAATGTTTAAAGAAATGTATTGAACACGAATAATTGTAATAATGTTTATAGAAATGTTTTGAACAGGAATAATTGTAGCAAAGTTTAGAGAAATGTATTAAACACGAATAATTATAGTATGTATATAGATATACATTGAACACGAATAATTATAGTAATTTTGATAGAAATTTATTGAACACGAATAATTATAGCAATGTGTATAGAAATGTATTTGTGATGTGTCGAATTTTGAAAACTCTTAGAAGTATTGATTAAATGATTTGTACCAAAGTCAACTTAAATTAAAGTAGAAAGGACTAGAGACAGTTATATGATTATTCTCATTTTATCTCTGAACGTCAAAGGACATTCAGTTCCACACCACGAAATTTGACTGAGTCACCTGTTATGGTACAAGGTTTTGGTATAACACTCTCCCAAAACTCGACCGGTTAAATGGGGAAGCACGTCAATAATTGATTGTTCAAATGGACGTTAATTACGTTATGATTAGCTGTTTCGTCAATCAAAAATTCTACGTAGAAGATTTTAGGTAACAGTCGATTCTGATTGGCTAATGGAAACTTATGGGCATAAATCTTGTAAGGAATTATTGGTCCTACTTGGAAAAAATTGCATCAGTCTTCAATCTTACTTGAAAAGGTCGACTCCGGTAAAGTAGAATATACGATCTCGTGATTGAGTAAGGGGCCAGAGCCAGATAGTTGTCTCAGACAGGAGACAGACTATACATTGGAAGATCGTGGAAAACGAATGAAAACAGCAAAGGAAACAGCTTCCTGTGCAAATTCCAGATTCCTGAACAAATTCTGAGCAAATTCTACGGCACAATTCATCCGAAGAATCCCCAGCCGAAGTCTAAGTCTAGTTAAAATCGTCAAATCGTTCAATGTTCGACTGGCAAGAGTTCAGGTCCAGACGATTAGACAAAGGTTGGTAGTGCCGGAAAAAAACGGAAAATTCGATGTCCGGATAAGATAGGTGATGATGTCATTCTGCGTGGATCTCAAGGTCACAACTCATAGGCAATGATGAAACTGATGTAATTCTGCCACTGACAGGTAATAGTAAAGTGAAAATTTGTATTGCTTTCATTTAATACATGTTAGTACATTGTCTTCTTTTGTAGCAAAGAAATTGATTTCTTCCATTTGAAATTCTGTTGTTGAATTGATTAAATTTTATATTTGTTCATTGGAAGGGGTCGATGTTTTATTTATTCAATATACTTGCTCAGAGATCTGCATTCTTCTTGCTATCCATCCTTACTGGGTAAATTACACCGCGGGTGATCATATCCCTAGCAACGAACCCTAGAGAACCATTTGAACACCACCAATTTTCTACAGTATTGAACACGAATAATTACAGCAATATTCATAGAAATGTATTGAATACGAATAATTATTGTAATGTTTATAGAAATGTATTGAACACAAATAATTGTAGCAATGTTTATAGTAATGTATTGAACACGAATAATTATTGTAATGTTTATATAAATATATAGAACACGAATGATTACAGATATGTTTATAGAAATGTATTGAACACAAATGATTATAGTGATGTTTATAGAAATGTATTGAAAACGAATTATTGTAGTAACGTGTATAGAAATGTATTGAACACGAATATTAATAATAATGTTTAAAGAAAAGTATTACATGCGAATATTCATAATAATGTTTATAGAAATGTATTGAACACGAATAATTATAGCAATGTTTATAGAAGTGTATTGAACACGAATACTTGTAGTAGGGTTTATAAAAATATATTGAACACGAATAATTGTATTAATGTGTATAGATTGTATTGAACACGAATAATTACAGTAATGTTTATAGAAATGTATTGAACACGAATAATTGTAATAATGTTTATAGAAATATATTGAACACGAATAATAATAGTAATGTTTATAGAAATGTATTGAACACAAATAATTGTAATAATGTTTATAGAAATATATTGAACACGAATAATTATAGTAATGTTTATAGAAATGCATTGAACACGAATAATATCAGCAATATTTATGGATTGTATTAAATACGAATTATTAAGGCAATGTTTATAGAAATGTATTGAACACGAATACTTATATCAATGTTTATAGAAATGTATTGAACACGAATAATTTCAGTAATGTTTATAGAAATGTATTGAACACGAATACTTATATCAATGTTTATAGAAATGTATTGAACACGAATAATTTCAGTAATGTTTATAGAAATGTATTGAACACGAATAATTACAGTAATGTTTATAGAAAAGTATTGAACACGAATAATTTTAGTAATATTTGTAGAAATGTATTGAACACGAATAATTTCAGTAATGTTCATGCCATCAACTGCAGATGAAAGTCTCTTCTAAGATATTTGAAAATGAATTGCATTACAATACGTGTACGCTGAAGATCTTCATGTTCGTCCATATCATTGTCTTCACTACTTTGAGCGAAAATTATAACTTTTTCTGTTCTTCCTGTGCATCAAATAAAATCAGTACTGTGTAACATTAAACTTTAGAAATCAATATACCGTTAATACCATTTTACTCATTGAATGTTTTCCCCATGCATATAACTTTTAACAGTGTATGTATCAACACTATGGCCATAAAGCAAGCTTTTATAATCCCTACAGACTTGCTACAAATATTATTTCCTGAAGTACTTCATAGATCTTCGTCATATTATATTTTGGTTTTGCTGCTATACACCATAAATCAAACATGATTGTCTTTCAGATGAATGAATTGCCCAAACAAATGTCTTGATGTATTTGCAGAAAGATAATAACTTCAAGAAATATATTTAGGAACAGACAAAAAGAATCCATTTGAATTGCTTTTGCAGCCAAAACGGTTTTAATTTCAAGCGAAAATCATGTAAGATGTAGTTAGAATATACATAAATGCTAAAAATCGAGGGACCATTGAAGTAGTTAAGATCCAATTTGCTCTAAGGCAAATGAAATCATTTTCATGAAAGTTGCATGAAGTGAGTAGAGCTTGTTTGATATACAAAGTATGCAAAGATTTTAGATAACGTGTTGAAAAAGATTATTTGTATGACATGATAGGAATTACTAAATTCAGAGACGAAATTGAGTGGAAAACGTTGTTACGGGATTTTACGGTGAACATTATTTTTGATGTATCTATTGAACTTTCTAATCACATGGTAAATTCCACAATGAGTGAAGCATCATTGTGGATACTGTGTCCACAAACGATGCTAATGAAATTCACACAAACTTGTAAGAAAGATTATTTTGGTTGAAGATTATATTTTTACATTATCTCTGCATACTTTAAATCAAATAATTAATGTCTAACTTCAAACTAAAGACATCCAAATACTATTAATTCGTTTATTTCTTTAATTCAATGCTTTCCATAAATTGATAACTTCATCAACAAAATGTCCACATCCATGCATTTAGATTTCAAACAAACCTGGTATAAAGATTGCTCTCAGGGATGGTTAAAGAATCCTCTTTACATTGCAATTTAATATTTGCATTTTATGCCTTAAATGTAACCAATAATATGCAATTTTCAGATTTTAGAAATCAATGTCTTGTCACATGATTAGTTTAATATATAATGCTTTAACTTGAACAATACATCCATCTAAACTGTGGATACGGTGTCCACAAACCAGGCATTTATAATTCACACAATCCTGGTACAAAAATCACTCTTAGGGATGGCTAATGCATAATCTTTTCATGACATTTTAACATCCACGCTTTATGCTTGAAATCAAACAAATAATGTGCAGCCGCAGACTTTAGAAATAGATGTACTGTTACATAATTATTTTCTTCATTTATTTTTATCTCAGAATAGATGTATTTCCAATGCATGTTTCAACACTGGAAACAGTATCAACAAATGACAATTTCAGAATTTATACATAGTCGAATTTGTAAGAAAGAGTATGCTCAATAAATTTAAATATAACGGTTTTCTATTTCACATTCATTACCCTTGTTCTATACCGTTAATAAAAATATAATCGAGTCATTTAAATGATCAGAAATCGTGTGTCTTTCCACGACTACTGGTAGCTTGTTATTCAAAGAAATAACTCCTATCAATTACGTCATCTGCTCAGTTCTTGTAAGAAAAGGAGTTCTATCAAACATTAGTAGATTGTCTTTCAGATGTATGAAATACACAACCATGCGTCTTGAAGCATTTGCAAAAAGATAAAAACCTTAATCAAATATAGTAGAAGACAAATAGATCTATTTAAATATTATTGGCAGACACCAGTGTTAAATTTTTAGAAATGCACTGTTTTAAGACTAACATTACATGACTGTCGTCTTTCACTCAACACACGCTATTTTAATTTAATGCTAACGAGTTATTGCTGTAGTCTGACATGAAACACACGCTGTTTTAATTTAATACTAACATTGCATGTATGGAATACGACACCAGAAATGCACTGTTTTAATACTGACATTACATATGTGTAGTCTGACACCAGAAACGCCAGACATTGATGTAGTCTGACAGGAGATCCACACTGTTTTAATTTAATAATAACCAGTCATTAATGTAGTCTGACAGGAGACCCACGCTGTTTTAATTTAATACTAGCATTACATGTATAAAGTCTGACACCAGAAACGCATGCTTTTAAAACCAACATTACATGTATCTACATGTAATGTTTTATCTACAGATGGCTTCATGTAAGTCATTTGACTCGTCAAGGCACCCCCCAGTGCTTTAAAATTTAAACCTGAGCCATATTCCAACCGATTATCAGTATAAAGTAGTTTTAAAAAAATAATTATATTGTTTAAATACACAACATAAAAATATAGCTATATATGACTAAAGCCAATAAGGCAATAACTTTGCCAGAAGCATCTCAACGTTCTATATTTGTTAAAAATCTTGTTTATGGTTCATATCATCAGAAATAATTGTTGGCTATGTCAGTACTTTCATCTACCATTGCTGTCACAAATGACGAATTTTTCAGGTCACGTATAAGATTATCATCAACAACGTTTGATAGGCTCTCCAGTATCTCTGAACAAATAATAGTCAAGTCATAATGAACGGCGGAATTCTTCAATATGTCATTGGCATCAGTTTCTTTAGCTGCTAATTCGTGTATTAAATTAAGAGATTTGTATTTTTAAAAAGGAATTTATTCTACTCTCGGCCAAGGTCACACTTAAGTCGCACTTTCATCGCTATGTCTTGTTTGTAAAACTGCATTAAAATTTGCTCTGTATTATGTACCTTCCAGAGGTCTCTGAAATGCTTAATCACGCGCATTTGGACGCCATTTTTTTTATCTGGGACGCAAAAAGGTCACTTAGGAGGAAGTCCTCCGTACACACGTAATAGGTGGGCGACAAAATTCATAGACTTACCAGTCCTGCTCCAGCCACCTGCTTAGTGAGAACATGTGTTGAAAACTTAGCTGTGCTAATGCTGGTGAATGTAATCATTTGTTTATCCCCGGAATCAAGTGCATGTGAACTACAGAATTCAGTGACTGAAATACCCATTGATGTACATTCTGTCATTATAAGAGTACATCAAAAGAACATGATGCAATTAGCTGTGCGGCAAGTACAAAGGCTTGACTGGAGGCTGGGTGGAAATTTATGCTGATATTTACAGTAATTGAATTCAGAGGCACTAAGACCCAGAGATGTACTTGTGGTCATTCATAAGAGTACACAAAGTAAACAATTTTAGGTTCATACTTGTGTTAATTTCTGAGTGTAGCGAAAGAGGCAGTGCACGTAACCTCTAAATCGAAGATATGTTGAGATTTGGACAAAATGCCATTCGCAAATTTGGATAGTATTTGGAGTTCAATCAACAGTTTGTTTTCTGGCAATCCAGCATGCCTTCCCAGGGTACTGTCATGAAAATTATTGTTTTTTTTTTGCATATTGGGTCGTCGAGATTTATTTTAGTCTCTGTATATATATGGCAAAAAATGAAGGCGTCTTCACTGTCACATTCTTCACTCAACCTCTTTTTGAAAACGTAGCCAGCTGTATGTTTTCAACCATTGTTGCACAAAATTACGTTTTATCTTACATGTAACCGTTACCTCATCTTAAGATGACGAAGGCTCCACTTGTTCGATAGTAATAATAATTGCGTTGGAATCGGATCTATTTTAAGTTTTTGTTCGTGTTTTAACCTTTGACGCCATTTTCATTCGAACGCTGATAGTATCTTGGAACAACACAAGGCATATAATTGAGGGAATGGAAATTGTTGCTTTTTTGCGCTACAAGGATGTGCATAAAACAATATTTTTAGTGAGAATCACTGTAAAATCACTTGTTTTAATTTTCTCCTCTTTCTTGTTTGTGGTGATTTATGGTTTTGACATCTTGTTGCTACAAATGATGTGACAGTTACAGGTCACATAAGGTTAGTTTCAGGCTCCTCATTCAGTTATAACTCTGTGCATAATGATAAAGTCAGCGTAAAAAAAAACTTATGTGCGAGTGTTTTGTCTGTTTGAGCGAGTTTTAACCTAGCCAATGAAGTAATAAGACCAAACCTTTATTTTGTGTTGATCAGCAAAACCCAACAATTGTGCGCGTCAATTTAAATACCGGCGACAATTTTGAAACCAAGCCTTTGTGTTAATCAGCCAAAGATAACATTCGAGTGCGTCAATTTACGTACCGTTGTCGACCTTTGTGTTTCAAATCGGAGAATTCTGTTTATTTAACGCATGACGCATGGGTAGATAAAACACTGTATGTAGTCGAACATTATAAACACACGGTTTTAATATTAACATTAAACTGACGTTGTCTGACACGAGAAACACGCTGTTTTAATTTTATATTAACATTGCATTTATGTAGTTTGACACAAGCAACGCACTGTTTCAATGCTAACATTATATTGTTGTAGTCTGACACTAGCAACGCACAGTTTTAATTTCATACTAACAAGTCATCGCTCTAGTCTGACATCAGGAACGCTCCATTTTACTAACATTACAATGCTGTAGTGTAACAATAGAAAAAAATAGCTCCAATCGATACATTGCTCCAGTCTAACAATACCAATACATTGCTCCAGTCTGACAATATCAATACATTGCTCCAGTCTGACAATACAAATACATTGTTCCAGTCTGACATTAGCAATACATTGCTCCAGTCTGACAATACCAATACATTGTTCCAGTCTGACAATAGCAATGCATTGCTCCAGTCTGACAATACAAATACATTGTTCCAGTCTGACAATAGCAATACATTGTTCCAGTCTGACAATACCAATACATTGCTCCTCTCTGAGATCTCCAATAATTATTAGTTGACTGAGTGTCCTGAAATTTGGTCACGTGATACTGATCTGAACGTTTGATACATCGGTAAATTATTGCCACCTCCTTCGATTCCCGATCGGTTTCCAGTGAAATTTAGGTGAAAAATTGTCTATATCAACAATATATACAATAAAAAAAACCAACAAGAACAACATTCGACTCCATACCAACCCACCCCCACTCGTTGACCATATGTCACGATTTGCAATCCCAGATGCTAATTAAGAGCCTCAACGTAAAACTAAAGTCATTCATGCACTTCAAATGTCATTTGTGTATACACAAAGCATGGCTTTACCAGCTAGTCTCCATTCCTAAATTACTTCATGTTAGCTGTGATATATTTCACCAGCTGTTATTAAAATCACATTATTTTGGCGTGTGTGCATGGGATTGAATTAAATATATCCCAGACTGACTCAATGGTATTTAAAATGTCATCCTTTCGATGGCAAGTATGATATGCTATATGCTGTACCGCTACTTCCTCTTAGTGAAATCGAGTATTAATAAATGTTATTAAGACAGACAAATCGATTTTGTTTTAAATTGTGAAAAACCATACATTTTTATTTTTACTTTTAGGACTAGTAACAATTGACACAACTACTTTCTAAACATTTATTTTTCTTTTCTCTATACAGCCTCACAATATGTGTATAAATGATTTAACCAGTTTGCACGTGTCAGTTGCCATGTGACCAATATCAAGCAGGGGAAAAACAGACCTTATCATATTGGCTTAGCTAGGTTAGCTCCCCCCACTGCAATATAGGTAGCATATTTTTCAGGTCAGATCCAAGAAAACAAACTGTATTGTAACTAGCATAGCTATGCCAGGTCCAAGAAAACAAATTATAACGTAACTGGCATAATCAGATAAGGCCCAAATAAACACACTAGCGTAACTAGCATAGGTTCAGCAAGGCCAAGAAAACAAATTATAGCGTAACTGGCATAATCAGATAAGGCCCAAATAAACACACTAGCGTAACTAGCATAGGTTCAGCAAGGCCAAGAAAACAAATTATAGCGTAACTGGCATAATCAGATAAGGCCCAAATAAACACACTAGCGTAACTAGGATAAGTTCAGCAAGAACAAGAAAACAAATTATAGCGTAACTGGCATAATCAGATAAGGCCCAAATAAACACACTAGCGTAACTAGCATAGGTAAAGCAAGGCCAAGAAAACAAATTATAGCGTAACTGGCATAATCAGATAAGGCCCAAATAAACACACTAGCGTAACTAGCATAGGTTCAGCAAGGCCAAGAAAACAAATTATAGCGTAACTGGCATAATCAGATAAGGCCCAAATAAACACACTAGCGTAACTAGCATAGGTAAAGCAAGGCCAAGAAAACAAATTATAGCGTAACTGGCATAGTCAGATCAGGCCCAAGTAAACTCACTAGCGTAACCAGCATAGGTCTAGGCCAAGAAATCAAATTATAGCTTAACTGGCATAGTAAGATCATGCCAAAGAAAACAAATCGTAGCGTAACTAGTATGGCCAGGTCAGGTCCAGCAAAACGAACTGTGGCGTAACTAACATAGTCAGAGCAGACCAAAGAAAACAGACTGTAACGTAACTTGCATAGTTATATCTGTTCGAAGAAAATAAAACTGTAGCATAGCTTGTATGTACATAGGATGATAGCATTAGTAGCATACTAACTGAGAGCTGTCTTTAAATAAGAACAATAGCAAGAATATGTTATCTCTTTGTTCACCTGCATTGTGCTTTATTTCATGTATATCTGTGTATCTAATTACCTGCAACAATTACATCCAATCAGTAGCTAATCATAAAAACTTGTCATATCCTCAGATAAATTTGTGATGTTCAGTAAACACTATTATATAATTTACAGAAACACGAAGATAAGTTAATAATGGGGAAAAAATGGATGTTGTGCAAGTCATCAAAAAGCAAAGGTAAGCTGATAATCGTAAAAGATGGTTGTTATGAAATTAATCGAAACATCTTAGCTAGCTTATAATCCGAACACATGGCGATTATGCAATTCCTAAAAATGAGTGCCAGCTGATAATCAGAAAAGATTGAGATTAGATAATTCATAGAAAAACGAAAGTAGCTGATAGTTAAAAATGATGGCAGCGATGTAACCGAAACAAACACGGGGGTTAGCTGATAATTGGAAAAGATGTATGTTAGGTAGTGTATGGAAACGCGAGGGTTAGCTGATAATCGGAAACATTGTGATTACGTAATTCATAGACAGCTGAACCTAGTTGAATTATACAAAAGTTGAACCTCATCAAACGCATTCTAAAGCGTTGAATTTTATTGGGTAAATCTCCCAATACTTTTGTGCTCATTAGTGGTACTAATGGGTTATGGTCAGTTTTAAGCTTGAATTGTGACCCAATTAAATAGCTACTGAAGGGTTCACATGCCCACGTGATTCCAAGGGCCTCTTTATCTATTTGTTCATAGCGTTGCTCAGTTTCTAACATAACTCGCGATGCGATACGAACGCAACCGGTCTCAGAGTGCTACCATGCTTCTGCCGTAGCACAGCACCTAGTCCAATTGAAGATGCATCTGCAGATACAACTATTTCTCTATTTGGATCATAATGTGCTAAAGTCAGTGAAGATATAATTCTTGCTTGATGTCTCTAAAAGCTGGTTCTTGATCTGGACTCCAAGTCCACGAGATTTTACCTTTCAAAAGCTCACGTAATGGTTTTGAATTTTCTGCCAAATTTGGACTAAATTTGCCAAGCAGGTTTGCCATACTGATAAATCGTCGTATCTCTGTTACGCATTTCGGTGTTTCCATTTCAGTAATAACTTTGACTTTTTTCTGGATCAGGTCAGCAACCATTTTCGTCAGCAACAAGCCCAAGAAACCTAATGGATGGTCTCGAAATTTCACACTTTTTAGCATTCAGATTGATGCTGGCTTTTTTTATTGATTTCATGACCATTTCTAGTTTTTCATCATGCTGTTTCAGCGTTTCCACCAAAACAGGAATATTTGTCCATATGACAAATATTCCCCCATGTCGCTCCAGAGCATCCTTTTCTGAACAATTCAGGCGCTGAGCTGATTCCGAATGATGGCGATTAAAATAAAACCTACCAAAATCTTCTGACAAGTTTATCTGCCAAAAGCCTGAGTTTGCATCCAGTTTGATGAAAAACTTTGCACCTGCTAGTTTTAAAAGGGATTCTTCAACTGGTGGTAGTGGGTGGTTCTCTCTTTTAACTGATTCATTCCATTCAGTTAGATCCACGCAAATTCTTTCCGTACCGTTTAGCTACGGATCAAAAACCATTGCCACGCACCACATAGTGGGTTCATCTACTTTTGAAATAACGCCCATATTTTCCATTCTGTCCAACACCTCTTAAACTTTATTCGATGAAGGGATAGGAACCATTTCTGGGTTAGATAAAGGCATAAGGTTTGGCATTTTTGTCCAGAGTTATGTTGCAAAACCAGTTTGTTTTCCATAGACCTTTAAACAAATTTGGGAATTTCACGCGATAATCCTTATCTAAATTTGTTGATTTATCGTGAATTTTGCTTGCATTTTGTGTTTTTTGTTGTTGTTGAGGCAAATATATATTGTACACCGAATGCATTGTTCGATTCCAGTCCACATAAAACTTTTCTCAGAACTTTCAGTCAGAGTTTCCAGGTCGATACAGTTTTCGGTCAAACTTTTTGGTCCCTCTCAGGAATGACAGTTACATCAGCTCCAGTATAAATCTTTAGTAAAAGTGAAACCTTGTTTAATCTCACACGCGTTATCCACGGCTAACCCGTCTTGTGCTAATAGTCCCTAGAAATCCAAGTTCTGCTCTCGATCCTATTGTTCTAACTGCTGATTTTGAGAGAGCATTTTGCAGTGTCCCCCTTTCTTACACTTGTGACATTCTGCAAATGCTGTATCATATCAAATTTTATTCCCTTCTTACTACCTGCATTGGTCCCTATGTTTAAATTCACAGGGTATTGACTATGGACACCCAGTCGACATTGATTAAATGCGGAATTAACGCATTTTCGTTTTAGACAACATTAGAAACAACAAATAAATTATATTATTTTTCATTTCTTAAAATAGCTACTAACAGAGCCATTTTAGACATTATATTTTGACATTTTTTTTCTTCTCATCTCCCGCACTGACTGTGCCTAGTATCACATTAACAAGAATCGCTTTGAACACATAATAAGTTTGTTTTGTTTGTTTTAGATCAAAATTTCCTTGGCGCTGCTTAATGATTAGACAACGGGGCTGAGAGAAATAAACAATGATGACGTGAGTCTCGTGGTAAAATAAGCATCTGTTCTTCCTACTTGCTTACTACTGATGGGCTCTTAAAAAATAACACCGTTATGTTCACAACAAGACTGATTGGCTCTTAAAAATAACACCGTCATGTTCACTACAAGACTGAGTGGCTCTTACAAAATAACAGCGTCACGTTCACTACAAGACTGATTGGCTCTTACAAAATAACACCGTCATGTTCACTACAAGACTAAGTGGCTCTTACAAAATAACATCGTCATGTTCACTACAAGACTGATTGGCTCTTACAAAAAAACACCGTCATGTTCACTACAAGACTGATTGGCTCTTACAAAATAACATCGTCATGTTCACTACAAGACTGATTGGCTCTTACAAAAAAACACCGTCATGTTCACTACAAGACTGATTGGCTCTTACAAAATAACACCGTCATGTTCACTACAAGGCTCTTACAAAATAACACCGTCATGTTAACTTACAAGAGTTTATTACAATCATTATTCTTTTTTCTTTCCTGCATATGACAGGCGAGTTACCATTTTCAAAAATTAGACGCAAATTTAACTTTAATTTCCTTACAAAAGATATAAGCAAAATGCTCTTAAAAATGGTACAGAGATTGGTAAGCGATTCCGTCATACAATACTAAATTTGACTTAAGATATACAAGAATGTTGTCTTGAAAACAATATATATTTTCTTAATTCAAAAACCTGCCTGTATGTGGATTTTGTCAGTAATGTTTGTTAATATGATGTCTACAATGTTCATACATGCATTATTTTTAGCAAGACACAATGAAAAAACACTATAAATATTGCATTCATAACTTTGTTTGCATCAATCAGCTTTCATCCTATCTGCCAAATATCCATCAGCCATAAAATCTAGACGTTTTTCAAGAGACAAAAAAAATTGAATAAGTAAAAGTGGTTACATGGACCAGGGGTCAAGCTATCGTAGGAAGTGGGCTACTAAGTCGCCTAAAAATGTAATCTTCGGAAAGCGAAAATGTGATTTTTTTTCGAGGCATTTTTATTGACAATACTTTTTTAGATGGCCCCTCATCTTAACCAGGTTAATTTTAGTATTGTATTGTAGCTAAATGTATTCATCAAGCTATCGGTATCTAGGCCTAGTCTGCTACCAATTCCACGGACAAAAAACTGGCGTATTCACCGGTATGTGTTTTGATAGCTTATTGACCATTAACTCTTTCTCGAGTAAGTTAGCGACTATCCCGGCCCCCGTTTTCAGCACGTTATCTTTTGATGATAAAATGATAAAAGCATACAAGCATACAAACTTATATATATATATATATATATATATATATATATATATATATATATATATATATATATATATATATATATATATATATATATATATACGAATAAAATCCTTCCAAACTCACCTGGTTATTGTTAATTTGAAATACAAAGAAACCATTTTATCATACAGTTAAAATAACTAATAATTCATAGTCTATTTATACTCCAATCCGGGCCCTATTTCTCATTGGCGTATAATTTAGCTCTTTGTCTAAAATTATCTAAGGAGAATGTTTTGTATTTTGTTAATATACTCTTGCACTATATTTGATGTGTTCTTTGATGCCCGGCTGTGATGTGGAGTTAATTGTTCCATTCGCTGAAAAGATTCACATCCTAGATTGTCATCATACTTAGCATTATGTAATAATAAAAGCTATGTGGATTCATAATTATTTTCTTATACCAGTGCTCAGAAAATCTCCCTTGTATAAACATATATATCGTATGCAATCCAAAGATGCCATATTATATTTTATCACATGTAAATTACTGTTGTGACCAAAACAATTAATATCACACTACAAATTTGTTTCTTCATTAAAATGTGTGTTAAGAATAAACATTCATGTAAATTTCAGATTTTTAAAACCCCTACAACAGTACTGTATTATAAAAAATATCAAAGAAATAAAATTGTCACCAATTAGTTTCAATCCCACGAATTATCACTGTCAAAGTTGTGTATTTTCTCTGCAAACAAAATCACATCTCCATTTGAACCAAAGAAAATCAACAGGTAAACACCTGGCAATCGTCTACTGTGTATGTCAATTTTAATGACCATGATTAAATTAAAAGAAGGAATAAAACAAAATAAAACAAGCGGTATATATGCCACCAAAGAACTAAATATGATAACTATTGTATTTAGCAAACAGTGTTACATACCGTTAGAATTAAACCTACATAAATAGGCTGACACAAAACGTGGAAAAAGTTTCGTAGGTGGCTGCATATTTGAACTTTAACACAAAATAGCGCATCGTTTATTTGCCAGTCAATTGCTGGTGCTTACATAAACACGCTGTAGAACGCGGTTTCTTTAGGTATGTCCGAAGGGCAGTCTTTTCACCAGTTAAAGGCAATAATAAAGATAAACTGTTAATTTGTCCCACCGGACCTTTTCGGGTGTTATGGCTTGTGTACTTAAGTCTAACCTTTAGGAATTATGCACCGCTGACCAGAAAAAGAAAAAAAAAAGGGGGGGGGCTTGTCCTGGGGGAAAATGTGGCGTTTCACTGGGAGAAATGGCGCCTCCATTGGGCACTCGCACATTGGCAAAGGGGGTATGGGGCCATAGTCGCCTCTCCCAATTTTACCTGTACACATGTTTTGGTGGCTGACCCCTATGTGTCCCCCTCTTCTTCATAAAAGTTTATGTGGGCTTCATCTCGCGCGTCTTTTGAGAATTTCGTCTTTATTGGACCTGGAAGATCAATCAACATTTATTTACACCGGCGTTTAAAACAATGCCACGTAAAACACTCCCCATTTTAAATAAAATATCACTATTTACTGTTCTCCCTATTTGACTTTTGAAAGGTTGACAGGTATGCCGAACTCCAATTTCCACAAGACCAAAGTTTTTCCTATTTTAATAGTGTCACACAACGTTGCTATCGATACAATTCGAATATAAATTTAATAAAGGTTAATTGCACTTGAACACTATTCCTATAACTGAAACGATCATGCATTAGAGGAGTGGGGGTGTTGTATTTTTGTTTTTGATTTTTAAAGATTATTTAAAATTTTATTTCCATGCAACACGACTGTTTAGGGATATGAGAATGCAGACAGATCTCAATTTCACGTAAGACAGTAGTAATCTGATTTAGGTTATTGCATGTATGTCAACATCTTAGGTTATTGCATGTATGTCAGCATCTTAGGTTATTGCATGTATGTCAACATCTTAGGTTATTGCATGTATGTCAAAATCTTAGGTTATTGCATGTATGTCAATATCTTAGGTTATTGCATGTATGTCAACATCTTAGGTTATTGCATGTATGTTGACATCTTAAAAGTACAGATATTGAGCCTGAAAAGCTTGTTTAAAACTACTGAACAGATAATATGTCGCATCTAGGCCATTATCAAAGTATAGTAATCTCACCTTAAGAGATATAATGCAACAAGCATAGACATTTTCTTTATTTATCACACTGTGTCACTTACGCGTACGTTATTGTGCAGCAATGGGGCAAGCAGCAACTTTTACCTGGTCTAATTGGAAGCGTACTCATCTGGCTTTTAAGATTGGCTGGAGATAATTATTTCTTTTATAGTTGATAGTGCCATTTTGTTAATTTGCTTGTTCTTTTCTGCTTGACTTAAACTATTTATTTGCATCAGAAAAAGTAAACAAAATATTTAATCTTTTTTAAGAAGTAAATTGCGCTTGATTCTGCAATCATAGAAATAATGAATTCTTGTTCATTTGTCTCCTGGTCCATATCTTGTATATCAGACTCGTGTCCTACATTAGCATTCATGAATTTTAATGCAGCATGTCTAGATTATATTAAACTTTTTCTGCTCGTTGTCTACGTTTTGGCGAACTGTTACACGCTGTTAATCAGATTTTAGTATTATGTTATTTACTATGTCAGTGTCTACAGTCATGCTATTTTCAGTACAAATAAATCTGATGACTTTTGTAAATTATTCTTTAATGGACTATACCATATATATTTATTACAATATAAATAGTATTAAAACTGTACCATCAACACAAACTTCAAAGTGTAGTCTAACATTTAAATTTAAAACTTGATGTTGAAATCTTGTTTTGATTTGTTTACTTCATGTCAAGACCATGTTTTAAAATTTTTGTATATTTAATGTTTTACAGTGTTTTCATTAGCAATTTCAGATATTGTAATAGACAGTACTGTCATTTCCGGTCATTACTTTAAAAATATACAAAACTTTGACTTAAGTTCCTTATTACCTTTTTGGAGTCCTTTTTATCTATTGTTTCTTTGTAAACTTTATTGTCTCAAACAGATGTTAGTACTGTATAGTTCAGATACATACTTGTGCGACGGTGATTTTGTTTTACTTTCGCTTTGACTCATTCATAGATGCTTCTACAAAAGTGTTCATTTCAACTTAAATATATGAAAGAGTAGACTAATTCCAATCTTGAACGAAATTTAGCGAACAATAGTTCAACTTATCTGACAAGTTTCATAAATTTAATTATGACCAATCCCCCAACTCACTGGGGCCCCGATGGCCGAGTGGTCTAAAGCGCTGACCCGTTACGGATCACTTCCATCTCACCTCTGTCTGCGTGAGTTCGAGTCCAGACTCGGCTAACGTTGGTAAGTGAGAAAGCCTGCCAGTAGCTTCTCCTGGGTCGGTGGTTCTTCTCAGGGTTCTATCTCCACCATTAATACTGGCCACCATGTATAGCCTATTTTGTGCTGATATATGGCGTTAAACTCTACAATAACAACAACAACAAAGCTTGTTGTAATGACTATTTTTGGTTAAGAGCCTAAATGAGTAATAGCACGAGACAACAAATACAATCTGGGGCCCCGAGTGGCCGAGTGGTCTAAAGCTCTCACCATTCCGGATCACTGCCGTCTCACTCGCCTCTGTCGACGAGGGTTGGAGTCTCAGGCTCGGTTAATGTGGGTAAGTGAGAAATCTTGTCAGTAGCTTCTCGTGGGTCGATGGTTCTTCTCGGGGTTTTCCCGGGTTCTTTCTCCACAAGTTATACTAGCCTCCATGAATAGCCTATGCTTCAACTGAAAAATGGCGTTAAACCCTACAACAGCAACAACAATTGCAGTCTCATTAAAATTGTCTAGTATAGAATATGCAACCACTAGACCTTTAAGTAGATAATAGCATCTTTGTCATAATGTCAGACCACAGTATCATGGTAGTGTATACTCTGATACTAATGCAGACAAAAGGCGGTAATTCCGTGAGAAACGTATATTTATTAAACTTGAGTTAAGAATCGGAAACAAAATATGCTTTATTTTCTTGTATATATTTAATTTATGTTGTCAATTATTCGTGATGCAGCCTCCCTAGATATTCAATGGCAGTTTTGTTGACTGTAATAATCAGATATTAAAGTAGTTATTGTTTAAACATCTTATTAAGCATATAGTATATCAACGATTTTTAATCTGACAGCATATGTAATAAAGTAGACTAAGGCTATCAAGATACGGATTTTAGTGTTAAACTAATTAGTATATCAAACCATGACAACTGAATATTTTTGACGGTTGCAAACGCGTTGCAAATGCAAAGTTCAGTACACGTCAGTCTGGCTTTAGGGCACTTTCAACTTTGACAACCTTTAGACTTGCAACCGCATTATATCAGCTTCCGGAAAGCTTCAGACGCTTTAGTAAGAGTCATCCAGATAGGGTGCCAATGGCCATCTTCCATTGTCCACAAGCATCTTTTAAACGTGTCTGGCGTGTGTCGCATTATTGCCCATTTTCTTCTTAAAGCCACCCCGGCTGCAGAATGTACCGCTCTCTCTACCGGTAATTTTGACAATATCCATGCTCGAGTGGATGTTTCCCGTCACAAATAGAAACTACAATTGGCTGTTGTCACAGTAGCAAATGTAAGATAATGAGAAAACTTCTTTCTTCATTTGTTTTATCTAGTATGTTAGGTTGGTTTAGTGAGGTAGTGTCTTATCATGTAAGATAAAGCCACATACCCAAATACCCAAGGAGGCATGGCTAGAGGAGTAAAATCAGTGGTTAAACGAACATTCTATATCTTTTTGGATCCTGCTCTCCATGACCGTCATGATAAGTCAAAGTATCTCATTGTGCGTTGGACACCATGCAATACCTCCGCCCCAACACACACATACACGCACATTGTCATTTAAGATCAGTATATGTATTTTATCCATTCGAATGTGTCTTGTGTTTCCATAGCGATTATACAGTCTTTGGTATAATTTTGGGAATGTTTAACGCGTATCAATAGCGATTTAGTTACCTTCAGCAAAATACCTTGAAACATTGTTGCTTCTTTCAGCGTCAATCTATTTTGTGTCCAGATGGCCGTCTAAGAGTCACTTTACACCATAAGGGCCTAAATATTTTTTAGTACTTTTTCATAATCAAAACCCAAACAGTGAGAAATGAAAAGTTTAATTTGCATTTCTTGGAAGGGCTTCGATACTGTCATTTGATTAACATTCGAAAAATACCCATGACCTATGGGGCTACCTTCAATTTTTTTCTCGGTCTTTCTAAACATGAGACGGTTATATATCCTGGATTAACAATTGATAAGTTTCTACGGTATAAATCATTTTCAAGCATATTTAACACGAGTAAAAAATGGAAAGCAAACTCAGTGAGTTATGAATTTCAGCACTTTTTATACACTCGCAATAACATCCTTTCTATCCTTCTATAAAAAAATTTAAACTGCCAAAAATATACCACAAAAAAGGTAAATTGATTGTTGAAAACTTAGTTCATCAAAGACATATTTCTTCTGTTTTGTGGTCTGATTTCTGAGCGAATCGTCCGTTGTTCAAATCTCAGGAAGCATGAAAGTCAATTAAATTTTGATTGACCTAAATTCACGAATGCCTATTTTATATGTGAGTATTGTTTAACCATATTTTATATATTTAAAGTTAAATTACCATATGGAGTAAGGTTTGAAACATTACATGGCGTTGTTCTGGGTAATATTCGCAAAAAAAATGTGTTGTATACTTTCTTCAATTAAACATCAGTATAAAGGTAATCCAATTAAATACGTTTCAAATGATTGTTCATTAATTGAAATGCAATTTGTATTAAGTTGGGGGCATGATTGTCACGAATGTTCGATGACTCTTTATTAATCGAGTCGCTTTAACAAGTCTTCATAGATAATGATTTTGTTTTTTTTTTTGTCGGATGACTAAAGGATGAAAAAGTTGTAGTAAAGACTCTTATTCCAGCTTGAATTGATCGGAATCTATTTACGTCATAAGCTATAGATAGCTAATTATAAATAAGGAAGCATTGAGCCTGTTGCCATTTTGAATAGAAATGTAGTCTGTATCCATGACTTGCCAATCTTAATTTCTAGACATAAGTCTTCAATATTTACTATTTTTTTGTATTGGATGAGATTCTGGCTGCCTTATTTTTAACGTTTTTGAACTTACTTCTCTCAATTAATGTATAGTCTTAAACCAACAAAGTTTGATAATTTTAAAATATTTTTTGCCAAAGCAATTTATTGTTGTGTATTCGGATGTTTCTATTGTCTTTTTTGTATATATAAAATCCTAAAATTTTAAATTGGCTCATAAAATTAGAAAACGGCAAGTCATATTTTAGCTGTTACTGGGTCATTTGTAGTTATCGGAATGGCTTATAATAAATTAAAACAAATACAAGGAAAATGTATATATTTATATATTTTGTTCTTTCTTTTATATTTATATCTCACCAAGTAAAATTGGAAACATAGATCAACGAAATAAATACATTTTATGAAACAAATGGAATTCTGAAATTTTGCTTTAGACAAGAAGGACGTAATTCTTCGAAGTCCTCTTATTAGTAGTTCACTGTAAGTGTGTAAACCTTTGTCCCCGTAGTGTATACCATTTACCACATTTGTGTCATTCTGCCAATGTATGTGGAAAACACATCATATGAGTAAAAAAATGTAGTTTTAAAAACTTGTAGTCCCGAGGACATGTTTTCGTCTAAAATCAAATAAAATCCTCTATAAAGAAGGTGTATAAATGCTTTCCCTGAGGTGGACCTTCTAATGTATGTGGTGTACAAGGTCCGTGTGTGTCTGTGTGTGTGTATGTGTGTGTGTGTGTGTGTTTTAAAATTGCTCCAGGGTTTCCTACCTCGCCTTGACTGATGCAATAGTAAGGAGAGGACTCTGCCCGGAATAGTGCTTGACTTTTGCCCGAAAATATTTTGTTCAGTCGGTAGTGTCCGACTTATCACCCGTTTATCAAAGGTTCGAACATGGGCTACCAGTTTCGTGTCGAAAATACTCTTGACACTAAGTTTGGTATAGACGTAACTGTGGTACTTGAAATATGACTAGTCCTTTTTATCATTGGTGGTGACAGTGAACGTACCACCAAATAGACTTTTGATTGGTCCATTAATGGAAGCCCCCACATAGGGCCAAGAGGGGAAGGGGCACTTACTAATACCCCGATCTCTCACCTCTTAACATGGGTTTTGATAGCCAGGTCTGACCTCTTATCAGTACAGGTGTAACAACACCGTTTTCAACCACACCGTTTCAAACTAGCTTTTTTAAAATTATATTAGTAAGTCTTGATCTAAAGTCATCTCTCTTTCTTCTGTCTGTCTGTCTGTCTTTCTCTCTCTCTCTCTCTCTCTCTCTGCGCACAAACATGCACACAAATATTATTATTTACATGTTAATTAAAAAAATGGATATATATCTATTTAGCTGATATTGGTGGCCACGCCTGAAATTGTGTTGCTAATTACATTTCAATTATCCATTTCTTTTTAATTTTTCCTTTAATACTGAGATATTTTTTACGTAAACCTATCGCAGATATATGATATGTGATTATATTTCACAAAAGCAAGGGATTTACTACGGTAATAAATCGGCCGAAATGTAGTTCAACAACGTCTGGTTCATTTTAGATTTTTAGACTCTAAAATCGATATCAAGTAATCAGTAAATGAAAAAATAGAACAAAGCCCCACCCAAACCTAATATCAGTGATATATGTGACCAGTTAAACTGAAAAATAGACATGTAAGAAATACAGCAACGAATTAAATTAAAATGTGTACTTTTATACCCTTCTGATGTTGCAATTTATGCTGAAAAGTTCATACAGGTGTACATTTAATGAATGAAATGTTACACAGGTTTACATTTAATGATTGATTTGATTGTTTACTTTCTCCACTTTGAGTTCAATATAAGCGGTTACCTCTCCTCCTCTTCAGCAATGAAAAATGCAGAAATTATCAAATAAGCTGATAAGTTACTAGAATTCAAGTCGTAAATTATGATAATAACCACAGCGACGGGCAGGCAAGGTAGTTCTTTTAGTGTTTAATGCGCACAAGAATACCACCAAGAGGATTCCCATTGCGAGAGAGAGAGAGAGAGAGAGAGAGAGAGAGAGAGAGAGAGAGAGAGAGAGAGAGAGAGAGAGAGAGAGAGAGAGAGAGAGAGAGAGAGAGAGAGAGAGCAATTCTTACATGCACGTTAGATAATTGTTAACTGGTACTCTACATAGATTTTACCCAAGGTCCATGGACAAACGCACCTATCGCCTTGCCTGTGTCACTAACCCCTATACCATCCATACACACATCACCACACCCTTTGCTTAATAGTTGTTATAGTTGGGTTTGACGCCATTTTTCAGTACAAGATAAGTTATACATGGCGGCCAGTATCAGTGGTGGAGGAAAAACCGGTAAACCCCCTGAAAGAACCACCGATCAATGAGAAGCTGCTGACAAACTTTCTCACTATATTATTATGTATAGATAACATTTATGCGTAATATGCGAGATATAATTGTAATCATGTGTTTAATAGAATACATTATATATTCAAAAGTCCACAAATGAGAAAAAAGGAAAGAAAGTGCAGGAGAAAATCATCGGAAATATTATGCATACATGGAATGTTAATACAAAACAAGTAAATATCAGAGTTTTAGGTACAATGTACATACTACTAATATTGTTCTAAATACGGTGACTATGTAAACTGTCTGAGTTAGGTCAAGTAAACAAGTGATAGTACCAAATGGGAATGGTTTTCTTTTATTACCAAAAGAGGGACAACCGTATCTCTCTGTAATGAGTGATAATGAGTAAGAACGAGTTATTTCCCTTATATGAATGTGCCATCAACATATGTACAAAAACATCAGGTCTGAACGCAATGCATTAACATCAATTCCCAAGCCAAAAAAGTAAAATGCAGAAAATGTGATGGTACCTAACAACATGTCTAGTATCCCACCCAGTGGGATACACGTGCGATTGTCAAAAGACTCGAACAGTGTCATTCGTGGTGGATTTAAATACTAATTAATACTGGTTTATCAGTACGTCTGATGAGTGGTAGTGGAGAGCAACCTTGGCATCCATGCAAGTATGCATCGATAAATAAATAAATAAATAAATAAATAAATAAATAAATAAATAAATAAATAAATAAATAAATAAATAAATAAATAGACAACTACAAGGTGAATTCATATGCAAATGATATCCGGGAAAATTTTGTTCAGTCAGCAGAAACTTGTTTAGAAACGGAAAAACGGTTAGGAAATGAAGAACAAGACCTCACGTGTTCATTAAAAAGTAAGTGCATAAGGGAAAAAAGTATATAAAAGTTAGGAAAATGCGCATAAATATATTAAGAACAAATGCATACTAGAATTACAGGTAAATCATCAAAGTAAATAAAGTCATCATGTATACCATTTTCTTTATTTCCTTAAATCGTGTATGGATAGGTTTATCCAAGGGACGGCCATACGTATCTAATTGTGAGGTGTGGTACCTGGATTCGCAAGGTGCTGAAAAATATTAAAGAATATACAAATTAGATATTAATTATTTCATACTATTCAATTTTATTGTGGTACAAAGTACGATGAGAATATTACACATGTATATAAATGTTTTATTATTTATTTTTAAAAAATTCTCTTTAGTTTTAAACTGGAAAAAAAAATTAAAAATAGTGCAGGGTGAACATAGTTTCGTTATATAATTTAAACATTATAAAGAGATCATTTGCTCCTTAGCATCTTCCTCCTTTCTCCCGAACACGCAATCACACAAACTATTATGATATTTCCCTTTCCCCATCGACTACAAATTCAGGAAAAGGATGGTAAAAATAGCTTTTTTATTTGTTTCAAACATGCAGTCATAGAAAACAATAATATACACCAATTTTCAGAATTAGATTTACTGTGAATTTATCTAGCGAGTATGACAAATCTGTTCCAACCGTTTCCAATACTCCGGCTTTTGAATTGTAGATGCATGGATTAACAAGAAACATGTCTAACAAGGATAGCTATTCCGGACCTTTTGGCATTCTAGATTGTATGTGCCTGACTGGTATGCAGTATACTCGTGTACACATCTTCAGGGTAGTCGTACTTTCAGTTCCATCCCATTGCAAAACTTAAGGCTTGAAAGTTTGATGTTTTTTTTTCTTCTATTCTTTTTTGTGAATGGAGGATGATTATTTACAACGAACTTCTATTTATAATTATCGTATTGACCAACCGAGTATAGCTAATTCAGTTTATTTCCTATTTAAAAATGTTATAGATTGATCCTGAGTATATACATTTTCACCATCCTAACTCACGTTGGAATAATTTTTTTTCAATCACATAGACCAATTTTCTTTAAAAACCGACTACGGGGAAGGGGACTAAATTTTAAGGCTAATGCAAAAAGGTCCCGATATGGAGAGATTGGTTAAGGAAAGTGTAAAACGTACCGCTTCCATGTAGGTAATTATTAAGTGAACCATAGTTGGCGTGGAAATATCTGCAAACGTAATAACACATGTATGAGTACATGTACGGTATAAATACTCGGATCGTGGATACTGTTTGTCTTTTATTTGTCAACTGTCGTGTTGTCTTGATTTGTTATGCACTTTAAATACAGCACAAGTATTTTCAGAGGGTTTAAAAATTCGCACCTGAAAGAAAGCAACAAATATTTACACATTTTTTTCTCTCGTTCAACTCGTAATTTCTTCTTATAGGGACAGAAAGTGTCTGTAGCAGTCTTTTCTGTCTCCGTATAGACCTATGTATATATTATATTATATTATATTATATTATATTATATTATATTATATTATATTATATTATATTATATTATATTATATTATATTATATTATATTATATTATATTATTATATTATATTATATTATATTATATTATATTATATTATATTATATTATATTATATTATATTATATTATATTATATTATATTATATTATATTATATTATATTATATTTATGTATGTATGTATGTATGTATGTATGTATGTATGTATGTATGTATGTATGTATGTATGTATGTATGTATGTATGTATGTATGTATGTATGTATGTATGTATGTATGTATGTATGTATGTATGTATGTATGTTTCTATATATGTATGTATATTTAATTTAATTGTTTGTTAGTTTTCAAACAAAATTATCATATTACAAGTTATTGTAATGTATCGTGTGTTAGACTTTACCATGTCCAAAAATTAAGTTCATTTCTGCTTGACCTGATTTAAACTTTTTTAAAATTTCATTTTATGTCAACAACTAATACACAGCTAAATTATTCTCTGTGTATAAGTTTAATATCAGGATTATTATTCATGTAAACTAGAAGTAAATATGTTTTTTTGCCTTGTATAATTATAACAATAAGTATGTCTATGCCTAATCTTAACATCTGAGATAAAGTTTTATTTACAGTTGAAAACAAAACGGTTTGCTTGGTTCGCTTGATGTATCCTGAAAATGAATTAGAGAAAATTAAGAAACTATGTTGATGCCTCATGTTCAACATAATTTCAGTATTTTTTAATACAAACAGTAGACCAGTAGAAAATGCATTAATCATTATCGATGTCAAGGAGTCTAATAGCCTAGTAAATAATCATGACGGCACATTCCAAACCTAGGCAGTCGAACATTGGTCGGGTATCGAACCTGCGACCGTTAGATTACGCTTTACCAACTGATTGGTGGAATGTTGATGATGAAGCAAGTATAAAATCATGTTACCGTGTAGAACTTTGATAATGGCGTCATATCCGACGAGGTGAATGTATAGGTCCAATTGGTTCCCTTCAGCGGCAACTATCAGATGTTTAAGAATCTCCTGGTCATCGTGCGGCAAGTTCCAGAACTCAGTAGTGTTCATTAGGAGTGTCAGGGTCTGAATGAGGTCCCGCTGTGTCAGATAAATAAATAAATAAATAAATAAATAAATAAATAAAATAAATAAATAAATAAATAAATAAATAAATAAATAAATAAATAAATAAATAAATAAATAAGAATACGAGTGTTAAAATACATTTCTCTTATTAGCTTTTATTGGATTTCACTCGTATGTTGGATAGTCAGTATTCAATGAACGCTTCAAACCATGACTTGGACCCTTTAATACAGGACTTGGACCCTTTAAAACAGGATCTGAACCTTTTAAAACAGGACTTGGACCCTTTAAAACAGGACTTTGATCATTTAAAACAGTGCTTGAACCCTTTAAAACAAGACTTTGACCCTTTAAACAGGATTTGGACCCTTTAAAACAGGACTTGGACCCTTTAAAACAGGACATGGGCCTTTAAAACAGGACATGGGCCTTTAAAACAGGACTTGTACCCTTTAAAACAGGACTTGCACCCTTTAAAACAGGACATAGGCCTTTAAAACAGGAATTGGACCCTTTAAAACAGGACTTGGGCCCTTGAAAACAGTACTTGGGCCCTTTAAAACAGTACTGGAATCGTAAAGACAAATTAAAACACGATATACTAATGTCTATATATGCTGTACAATTTTTTCTTATGCTATATATAATATAAATTCTTTAATAATTAAAATGAAATGTAGACAACATCAATCATCAAAATGGTCACTGTTGTCGTCATCACTGTAATTGTTATAGTTGTCTCATGTCAATCATCAAGGTTATCGTCGTAATAATTTAGCATAATTTGACTTTTGTGCTCGTTTTATTCTAACCAGATATTTAGTGAATTTTCCAATAGAAACAATTTTGATAATTCACTTGAGTGAATTAAAAAAATATTTTTTTTCAACGGGGTCATAAACACTGATAGCATTATGATCCGGACATTTGATCCGCCATTTTTGCCACATGCTGGGTCTAGGGCTAAATATGGAAACTTGTTACGCTTGTTAAACTTGTAACTGGCTAGAATAACAGATTATGTTTTTATTTTCTTTATTTATTTTCTATATTTTAGTCTAGGAATTAGGAAAGAGAATTATGTTAATATAGGTGTTTCTCCCTGCAAATATACACAAATAAACAACAGAATATAAACAATAAACAGGTACTATTTGCTAACGAGATACCGTGAGAAATCTGCTACTTTATCAAAATAGCGAAAGAGTCACGTAGTTTAACCCGAGACAGGGAAACACCCTTTATATACTCTTTTTTATTAAAAAAAATGAATATATGAAAAGGAAATTTTAAAAATGCATGAATATGTCTGCTCAATTCTGTATGAATATACCTTGATATGGATGGTGGTATGGTGGGTTTCCTGGTGGATGTGCTGAAAAATTAAGGAAATAAATAATTAGAATTAAGACAATAAAAATACGATCGCAAAATCAATCCAATACTATTTTGGATTAACATACACTGCAAGAAAATCTCAAAAAGGCTACACATTTGTTTACTGACCAACACATGATGTTTTCCAAGCATTTTATAGCATGTTACATAAATCAAATACATGACTTGTTTTATCAGCCAGCACACGTGGAATGGAAGGGAAAGAAGCCGTCACAGCAAACGCTGTCACAGCAAATTTAGCTTTCGCTCATCATCATCATCATCATCATCATCACATCATCAACAGCATCATCAAACAATAGACTGCTCCAATGGCCTAGTGGTTAGAGCGTCCGCCTCAGATGCAGGAGGTCTTGGGTTCGATTCCCGGTCGAGTCATACCAAAGACTTGCAAAAATAGTACTAACAGCTGCCTTGCTTGGCGCTCAGTATTAAGAGGTTAGTGTTACGACTGGTCGGCCTGGTATCAGGATAATGTGACTGGGTTGGCATCATGCTACCTGTCTTCGATATGATGCCCCAGTGCTAGACATCACTCTAAACTGCTACACTGCATACATTGTAGTAATATGACTGAAAAATTGTTAAAGCTACGTTAAAAATCATAATCACATCAGATTAATTCAAACAAGATTATTAACAAAATCATTGTTCATCGTCGTCACCGTTCTCGTGGTTGCTATTGTTACACCATCATCTCCACAACTCATTATCATTAATGCCATAATCATCGAAATTCAGCATGCAGGAACAATATGACATGTATTCAACACTCCACTTTGTAGATTATTTGGGATGGCCCATCAACGATGGGACGAGCACTAACAAAGAATAGTCCGTCAATAATGGGACTATCACTAACATATCATGGTCCATCAATAATGGGACTATCACTAAGATATGGTCAGTCAATAATGGGACTAGTACTAACATATAAAGCCTTTCTGAATGACCACATTCTCTGTTGTTGTTTTTCGTTCTATACAGAATAGTGATTCTCTTTATCTTATTTGCATATTTTATTGTTGTGTCCACTGTACTTTTGCGTTTTTTGCACATATTTCCTGATGACATGCCAAAGTTTAGAATGGAGTTCTCTCATGGAACTCGCTTGAATCCACCAAGTTGACAGGAATTTTCGAAAATATTTCTAAAAATATTATCTCCTACTTATTGTGAGCGCTGCAAAGTCCAGGCACATGCGTAGAATAGAAGTTCCAACTTTCGGTAGTACTAACTGTAACGTGCCTAACTGATTATAAAATTTAAATTTGTAGACTTTTTATCCAGTGATATTTGCCATATGAGGGCTACAATCTAAAACGTATTCCCAGGTGGAAAACGTTTGACTTCACCAAGCAGAAATGAATAACAAAAGACTTTGCTGAGAGTTTTCGCATATTTGAATGTTTTTGGAATGGATTGTATCAACATCATTATTGTGTCTTTCACATTTCTAGTGTTTATAGTTTTCAGCCTAGAGCATTATGCTGGACAAGGTGGTGTCCTGTGTTGGAAGGGTAGGCAGGGGGATTATAACGACAGCGGCTTAACTCCGTTTATGGATGTAAATGGGTTATACTCCAGAATTCAAACTAATGCCAGAAATTGTCTTGATTACTATGCAGGACTTATTGTACTCAATATCTTAATGTCATCGGGCATTTCCACTTTAATAAGATACCATACTAAAACTGTACAGTTGCTCATGTTAATGGCACATGCTAAATCCAACTTTATTATACTTATTTAAAGATTTTATTTCTACTGAAAATAAATGTAATATGAAAATCATTCTACCTTTTTTGTATGAGTGTCTCATTAACAAAGTAGAATACAAGTTTCCGATGGAAAAACGTATGATCTCGGAGAATTATGACAGTAAGTAGAATACAAGTTTCTAATGGAAAAGCTTGTGAGCTCGGAACATTATGACAGTAAGTAGAATACAAGTTTCTAATGGAAAAACTTGTGAGCTCGGAGAATTATGACAGTTGCTCTTGGGATATTAAATGAAAGGTTATGTTCCATATTTCACGAGCTTATTTGATAGAAAAACGATATTTTGACCAACAATTCCCTTTTCATTTCTTTAACGGTATTAACATTATAAAATTAAACATTAAACAATTTTTTTTGCTTTTCTACGAGTGCAGTGCATCCATTCATAGACAATTTGTTTCTGCTTTTCTACGTGTGCAGTGCATCCATTCTTTCAATTCCATTAGGCACAGCGCCTACATAGTTTGTTTCCATGCGCAATAGGTAACAGCTCCAGTGGTCTGATGCGGGAGGTCGTAGGTTCAATCCCCGGTCGAGTCATACCAAAGATTTACAAAAATGGTACTAACAGCTGCCTCGCTTGATGCTCATCATTAATAGGCTAGTGTTAGGACTGGTCGGCTTGTTGTCAGGATAATGTAACTGGATGCGACATCATGCTACATATCTGCGGCATGATGCCCCAGTGCTAGACATCACTATAAAGTGCAACATTACAGACATCGTAGCGATATGACTGAAAAATTGTTAAAGCTACGTTAAAAATCATAATCACATCACATCACATCACATCCGTGTTCTATAAGAGCATTAATCATTTTGTGACAGGTGTTAAAAATGAGTATTTGGTCTGCATGACAATTTTGCACACAATTAAAATATCAGTTCTCGCACTATCTCGAATCGTACAAGTTTGCTTCAACGTCACTCTAAATCTTCAAGAAATTGTGAACATAAAAAAGAACAACTTTCACAAAGTCTTTTAAAATGTAGCAAAGCACAACACGTTTTGCAATTGACCTCTGCTAGACATATGCTTCCAAAAGATATCTTTCTAAGTGGTTTTGAGATAGTTTTAACTTACAAGCATAAGAAATTCTTCCAGCTTGTGGGCAATCGTGGCGTTGATTTGGGTTAATTCTGAAACGTTAAATGCAACAATATTTAAACATTCCAATTTGAACGTACTGCAGAATTTTTATCTGACGACATTCTAAACCAGTCATTCTCATTATTGCATAGCTAATTCAAAGAATTCTGCGTAAGAAATTTGGGAATGTTATGACTGAAAAACATTTATAAATTCTTTTAACTTAGGAATACCATGCAAAGAGAAAGGATAAATGCATGCAACACTGTACATCGTTCAGCAAAAAATATTTAAAGAAAACAGAATATGAAAATAATGCTGTATATTATGGATACAGATGACGCAGACTATTTTCATGTATCAAAGCAGTTAATAGTGTATGATCATGTATTACCAGTAGAAGGCAAAAGTTACACAACCCTTCTATAATTACTTTAAAATTTCGTAACGCTACTTAACCCAAAGAAATTAGCTTCCTGATTAAATTATATAGTGACCTATTTCGCCGGTCTTTTGGTTGATGGGGAAGGTGTCATAATCGGCAGGGCATTAATGTAGCCTCCTTCATTTCTTAAAGAAACGTACTTCAGTGTTTCTGTAAACCTTGTCGGACTTGCACATGTATTCGGACTACGAAAACAAAATCAGAGCAACAAATACACAAGACTGTTTCTTCTAATTTTTTTTTTACCGTAAAGAGTCTTTTGCGACCGATGTTCTGCAACAGTTTACATTTAACACGGCACCAACGCAGCAACTTTATATGCGTAAATAAAAATGGTATGTTGAACTTATTTTTCTTATGCAACAGAGAATGAAGCTGGCGTTAGATGCTCTAGTTTTGATTTTAAATAGTATTGCAACAAACGCTAAGTTTTTGTGACGTGGAGAAAATTTGTTGACGTTTTCTTATAGTTCCTTCGTACTGAGAGCACGTGAATATGTTGAATGTGTATTACGCAAGGTTTCGACTATAGACCCGATTCTGGACAAAAATACTGCCTATTGGTTGCGTAACGCTATGCAACGGCCTGTTCGATGCTTACTTAAAAAGGAATTCTACGTCAGAGTGAGGACACATTTGTTTGCTTTGCACTCCGTCAGCGATGTCTCAACCGACAGATAAGTGAGAAATAACCCCAGGGCAGTTTTCAAAGACAACCGAGATATTCAAATTTAGGACGGAATTTCCCTCGCAATCGGGACGTTATTTCAGCTACAATAAGTTTGGAAAATTAGTAACTAGGGTTGTAAGTGTGATGCATTGACTTTTAATTTATTTGAAATGGAATCTTCAATGTTTAGCAAATTATTAATATGCACGATCAACATATGCATGACTTAAAGTATTAGTGAATGGTGTTAGAACTTGTACTTGTACACATATAATTAAACTTGTTGGACTTGTGCAAATATTAATTAGGCATTTGCATATTTTACGTGTCGTTATAATTTGTAGGGTAGGAAATGCATATGATTGTTGTTGATGATGAGAGTTTACTATATTGAGAAGGTAACAATTAGGGATGTGTTTGCATGTATCAAAAGTCATTAATGATGTTGTTATTGTTATCGTACAATGTTTTAGAACCAAGCGTGTATGGAATACTTAGATGTGAGTGTGAGTTTACTTAATAATTTATTCGCCATTCTTCGGATGAAATGTCAGAGAGTGTGATTAATTCTCCTGAGATTAGAGCAATGACATTGCATTATACTTCCCTTCTAATTTCACAAGACGTTTTCCTAGTTATAGCAAGAGGCAACACTCGAGAATCGGAAAGAAGGAAGACAGAAACTCTGTGAGCACTTGGAAGGTCTATCGTGACGTAAGCGGTTAGGTGGCGTCGAACTACCGGAAGGAAGCTTGGAAGATAGTTCCGAAACTGCAAGGAGACCACGGAGTCGATGGTGCCAGAAGTACTAGAGAGGAGTAGGACCGGAAAGAAACGTAGAAGAGATTTCCGGAAGTGCAAAGAGAGCACATAGTCGAGATACTGGAAGTACCAGAGGAGAAAAACAAGATGCGAATAGACGAATAACAGAATCAACATAGAAGGAAAACACATTCTCGTAATTTTATTTGAGAAGAGCAATTGGCAACATAAAAGGTCGCTGTTTGTATTGTAGAAAGCATTTTTTGAGAAATTGCTGATGAAATAGTTGAATACGTTATGTTTATTAAATTGTTATACCTTTCACCTTGAGTCCTTTAAACACCTAGACCGTCGGCATTGCTGACTAGGGGTGGGAGGTATCTAAATTTTAAATTGTCCGTCCTTCTACTGTGTTAGAAATATTACCTTTGAAAGCACGTGACAGTTTTGCATGCGAAAATCATGATCTATTTGTTTCAAAACTAAGAATTAGCTGTTCTATTGTAAAAAGTTATACAATTTTCGTTTTTGTTGACAATGACGGAGAAGCTGAAAGACAGTACTTTTAAGCGAGACATGGGTAAGAAATTTCGTTAATGTAAATTATTTCAAGCAAGAACTTCCACATAATGGTTGCTCCTGGAATAAGTGAATTTGTTCCAGAATGTTCAGTATCACTAAAAATTCAACAATATAAACTATTTTACAGTTGCATCTCGTACAAACAGCATTGAATATTCATATGATGCTTTTTTGATATACAATTACATAAAGGAAGAGACTTCAACTCCTCCGTCCAAAAATGATAAACAAAACAAACACAATATTTGTCTCAGTAGAGAAACTACATAATACCTACCGTCAAGCATGCTCAGAACTAACGGGAAGCCGTGCTTGTCGATAAAAGCGTTGAGTTCATTGAATTCAGCTGACGTGACGAGTTCCGCCAGGATAACTTTATGGAACTGGCTCATCTGGTCGACGCCGGGAAAAGTCATCATCGAGCCTAGGATGTGGAAAATGTTATCCGTATGAACTGGGTCGGCTGCAAGGGTACCTCCGCACACAGCAAGTAGTAGAATGGTCATCAATAATTTCATGATCAGTCCTTAGATCTATTGGAATTGTTAAAAATTGTAAACACTTAATGTTAATCAGGTAAAAATTGAAGGAATAAAATATTTACAGGTATGATGCGGATCAAAACACTGGAACCTTTGATTCTAATAATTTTATTTACTTTAACTCACCTAATTAACTCATCTACATGTCAGGCAATGTAAACTTGATTTGTGAATGTGTATGCATGATATTATCTGCGTAGCCAGGATATATTGAACTTGGCTACAGACCAGTCTTTAACATCGTGATCTTCAACTCTGGTTTCCCATTTGGACGGACATGACATCAGAATACTTTATTACTGTTTGAGCAGGTTGATGAATTTGGCATTTTCTTACTGCCGTTTTATTTATGTCCGATGAAACAAAATTACTCTGAACCGTGTGCGTGCAAGGTTCAATTACATGGAATCTTGTCAATTCTTTCAACAAACATCCAATTACATGCAACCTTGTCAATTCTCCAAATGAATTGATAATTAGAAAATCAAAGAATAAAATGTCATGACTAACATTTCACTAAAACACTGGAAAATGAAATCATACATGCACATATCATAGCATCGATTCATTTACAAGTAAATCAACAAAAGAAATAACATGTTAAAATCGGGAAAATAAGATTGCGTACCTTTGCCGTTTCTTATTCGTTTTCTACGAACCTCACGTATAGTCTGTCTACTATCTGAGACAACTATCCGGGCCCCTTACTCAATTACGAAAACGTACTTGCTACGAATTCAGAGTCCGTCTAACTTTCCTAACGAAAGATTGAAGACTGAAGAATTTATTCAAAGCAAAACATTTAATTCCTTACAAAGTTACGCCCATAAATTACTATTAACCAATCAGATTCGACTGTTTCCTAAATCTTTTACGTAGAATTTTTGATTGTCAAGACAGCTAATCATGCCTTAATTAACTTTCCTTTGAACAATCACTTATTGCCAAGCTTCCCCCGTTAACAGGTTGATTGTGTGGAAAGGGTCTTAGGCCATTCCCTTATACCATAGCATATGACTGTCAAGTTTCGTTGCGTGGAACGAATTTTCTTTTGACTTTCAGAGATGAAATGAAAATAATCATCTAACTATCTCTAGCCCTTTCTACTTTAATTAAGTTAACTTTGATACAATTCCTTTAACCAATGCTTCTAAGAGTTTTCAAAATTCGACACATCACAGTAATCATCGGCATTATGGTAATCCAGCAGGTAAAGTAGATACCTCTTCAAAAAGAGGAACAAATAGCTGATGCTGTAATGACCTAACCTCATAGTCCTCATAATTTAGCAGTTGATGGATTTGTCATTCCCTACCAAATAGATCAAATGTTAACCGTAGGAGTTACTTGCCTATGAAAAATTCTCTCATTATGAGTTACATACGAATAAAGCACAATGCAATCTAACTGAAGTTGATTTAAGCAATACGTAATAAACATTTCATTACAAATAAATATGTAAAGAGATATTTAAATTTCTTTTAATGATAAACGCAGAAGAATCGTACAAATTAAAACTATATATAATAAAGATAGATAGAAGCTAGTTTTATAGAAAAATATATTGGGTAAAAGAAGTTAATAAATAAAACTAGTTGAATAAGACTCCAATATGCTTGTGAAACAGAAATACAATGATTTGATGATTAAATAACGAAACAACTTTTCGAGCTAAGAGTTACAATAAGGCCGGGACTGCTCCTGTGGCGTACGTAGTGGTTAGAACTAACATATCGGATGCGGGAAGTCGCGGGTTCGAACCACGGCCGACTCACTATAAAAGACTTGTAAAAATGACACTAGAATTTGCATCATTTGGCGCTCATCATTAAGAGGTTAGTGTAAGGACTGGTCGGCCTAGTGTCAGGATACTGTGATTGAATGGAACATGATGCTACATGTCTGCGACATAATGCCCCAGTGCTCGACATCACTATAAACCGTCACACTGTAGACATGGTAGCGATAGGATTGCGAAATCTTTATAACTAAGTTGAAAAATCCATCAGAGAGAGAGAGAGAGAGAGAGAGAGAGAGAGAGAGAGAGAGAGAGAGAGAGAGAGAGAGAGAGAGAGAGAGAGAGAGAGAGAGAGAGAGAGAGAGAGAGAGAGAGAGAGGAGCCTCTTATTGGCACCAATTAACTATTTGATAAAAATGCAGAAACTACAGTAGATCAATAACATTCTAGACTGTTTGGAATTGAAAGAGCAAATA
The DNA here is from genome assembly GCA_016746295.1 of Potamilus streckersoni. Classification (NCBI taxonomy): domain Eukaryota; kingdom Metazoa; phylum Mollusca; class Bivalvia; order Unionida; family Unionidae; genus Potamilus; species Potamilus streckersoni. Next base: position 472,282 of record JAEAOA010000420.1, read on the forward strand.
ATTAAATGGCGGTGAAGATCTAGCGGAAGTTGTTATTACGAAAATTAACTCAATGAAAATAGGCATTGCTTTGCTTGCCAAACTATATTGCTGAAAACATAGATCCTGCTAAAAATTTAAAGTATAAAATTAATCAAAAGATTATTGAAAACTACTATTTGCAGCTATTTGCACCATTCAAGCAAAAGCATTGCAAAGTTTACAAAAGGTCCAAAAAGCAGTAACAGTGATACTGGTTGTGCAGACTTAGTTGGTAGTGGTCGAGACGACGATGGGGCAAGCAGCAACTTTACCTGGTCTGATTGGAAGCGTATTCACCTGACTTTTACGATTGGCTGAGGAAAATTATTTATTTTAAAGTTTATAGTGCCATTTTGTTAATTATTTTAAAGTTTATAATGCCATTTTGCTAATTTTCTTGTTCTTTTCTGCTGGACTTAAACTGTTTATTTTGCATCAGAAAAAGTAAACAAAATAGTTAATCTTTTTTATAATATAATTTGCGCTGGATTCTGCAATCATAGAAGTAATGAATTCTTGTTTATTTGCCTCCTGGTCCATATCTTGTGTATCAGACTGTGTCCCACATTTGTGTTCATGAATTTGAATGCTGCATGTGTAGATTATATTAAAGTTTATCTGTTCGTTATCTAAGTTTTGGCGAACTGTTACACGCTGTTAATCAGATTTTGGTATTATGTTATTTACTACGTCAGTGTCTACAGTCGGACTATTCTCAATACAAATAAATCTGATGACTTTTGTAAATTATTCTTTAACGGACTATACCATCTATCTTCATGACAATATAAATAGTATTAAAACTATACAATCAACACAAACTTCAAAGTGTAGCCTAAGATTTAACTTTGAAACTTGATGTTGAAATCTTGTTCTGATTTGTTTCCTTCATGTTAAGACCCTGTTTTTCCTACGATTAAATATGTTGAAACTATTTGTTTTAATTTTTTGTATGTTTAATGTTTTACAACATCTTCAACAGCAATTTCAGATTTCTTAATAGACAGTACTTTGATTTCCGGTCATTATTTTAAAAATCTACAAAACTTCGAGTTATGTCCCTTATTACCTTTTTAAGTCCCTTTTTATCTATCGTTTCTTAGCAAACTTTATTGTTTCAAACAAATGTTAGTTCTGTATAGTTCAGATATATATTTGTACTACGGTGATTTTGTTTAACTTTCGCCTTGACTCTTTCATGGAGGCTTCTACACAAGTGTTTATTTCAACTTAAATATATGAAAGAGTAGAGTAATTCCAGTTTTGCATGAAATTTAGCGAACAATAAATTCAACTTATATGACGAGTTTCATAGATTTAAATATGACCACCCTCTCCAAACTCACATGTAAATTTTGTTAATAGAAATGTAAGACGATTATGGATTTTACACTACCAAACAACAGGATAATAATGCGATAGCACAAAACTATATTTACATGCCTATGTATTTACACCTTCCTTTTGCATAACGTAATAATATGCCGCTTATAGGTTACATCCTTTCGGAAGAATATATTGCCAATGAAACAGCTATGTAAATTTGATGGTAAAGATACCATCTGAGGAAAACTGCGTGCTTTCATGACTGCATCACCCTCAGTTAACATTGCAACTTTTTCTCTACTATGGCTTTAATGCAGACTGTGAAGAAGTTACATAATATGTCAGGAATTCTATGTTTGTGGAGACGGGGAACGGTGCTGCTGACTTTACAATTTAGAACATGGGAGATGTCACAATATAGTGACCTACCTGTAACGTCGCAATGAACCACATTTGAACCGCCTGACATAGTTAGGTGTATATATTTCGCATTTGATTGGACTTTTTAGTATGTGATCATGAAAAAAAAGCAAAGCAAACTAGGACAATTGAACACATACGTCATTACTGTGTAAAATGGATTAGTGGACTCCAGTGATCAATGTAGCCTTCAGACAACGGTATATTCTAAACGAATTTAAGCTATTTGGACAATGGAACGTTAAGACGCCTTTTGTGACGTTATTAGCTGGTATTATATATTTCAAGTCTGAAAATTATAATTTGGGTATATCAACGTAAACAACATAATCGTCATCAAGTGAAATCACAATCACAATGCAAAATTATCGAGGGTTTATACTTGGTTTTGTGAACTAGAAATAGATGGAGACAAAACCATGAAAAAGAGAGACAAGAAATAAACTGTACAGCCTATAAGGAACATTGTCAACATAAATTAACAGAATTAAAAAATGGAAATTTTGAGGCGAAACCAAATTTACCTTAAATTCGGTTCAAATGTTATCTGTATATGTTGTCTTGAAACCATAAATACGTTGAGGTACGTAAGATACCTTATCTTGAGAAGATATTTAGGCCAAGATCAGTCGTGTTCGTACATTTGAGTACATTCAATAATATTGACGCCCTGGATCTATATTTAGACTCTGTTGAACAACAAGCATGGTTCAGTATATAGTTCGAAATTAATATGCTAGGGATAACTAGAGCTAGCCTTGTCAGTCTATTCCATACGTAAGTGCGCGTTTAATTACACCTAGCAATTCGGCATCTTTCAATGATCTAGATGAAACTTGACAGATGTTGGCATGTCCATCTCTCTCTCTCTCTCTCTCTCTCTCTCTCTATATATATATATATATATATATATATATATATATATATATATATATATATATATATATATATATATAATATATATATATATATATATATATATATATATATATATATATATTACTATAAATATAAATATATATATATATATATATACATACATATATATACATATATATATATATATATATATATATATATATATATATATATATATATATATATATATATATATATATATATATATATATATATATATATATATATATATATATATATATATATATATATAAAACAGACTCTGCTATCCCTGGTTTCTGTAGTAGAATCTTGATAATAGTGGGCATAAATAATAGTTTAATACAAACAATAATATCATACAGGTTAGAGAAATTAAATTCGTACTCTACCGAGTTTCGAACCCAGGTGCGTGTGATAATTTGAGTAGTATGAAAATAATGGTTTGAGATTTTGGTTAAGATCTAGGTCAAATCTTTATACAATTTCATGACTTTGCCTCCGCATCACACGGGAATAATCGCGAGGTCTCGCCAAGCAAAGTTACAATGAGGCGACCCAATACAGCATGGCGCAGAAGAAAGTTATGTGAGTATAGAAGGGTTTGATCAGATCAGTAAACGTATATACCGCTAGTACCATTGTACATAAAAGCGAAACAAAGTGAGCGTAATCTTTGTAAAGCGAAGTTCTCATCAGTCGATTTTCTGTCCCTGTTAAAAGATACTTGTTTCGGGCCGCTAATGCCCTGGTTCCCTATTCATGTTCGGAGTTGTCTATAGTTTTCTTTTTCAACCAGCACATCTTCTTCGGACTGAGGGTTTAGACAATATTTCCCAGAATTTTAGGTATTTGCTGTGTGTCTCCAACCGTTCTCGTTTCCTACTTCAACCCCGCCCTCACCAGCCGTCGGTAAATTCCGGGTCATGACTACCGCGTTTGGAATTCATCATGTATATATAATGACAAATATTTTGACATAAATGCCAAAATCAGTCTAGTGCCCATATAGATAGATGTGGAATGCTTCAAACTGAATTTCATTTCAAGCAACCAATGATGTTGATATCGTATAAATGAAAGATATTCGAAGACCGTTGTCTGTTCCGCTACCTGTTATTGCTCATTCGCTAGGTTGTAATCTAGCCCCACAGAGTATAATAACCTACTGCAATAAATAAATAAATACGATCCGGATGTGAGATTTAGGTTCATTAAAATCATCTACATCAATAAAATTAAGACGGTCATTGTTATTACTTTGCCAAACGTTTTACTGTCCTTTTCTGGTTAGGAGTGCTACGAATCATGTAAACGAAGTTACTACACATATTGTGAGGGTATGGTTGACAATACCTCATTGGCCTTTGCATTCACATATTGTTTCATATCTGCATCAGCAGTATCGACGTAGTCTTTGACAAAAGCAACCAACACAGCCGAATCTTTGATTCCCCCTAATTCGTTGCTTTTGGTCAAGTTATTTGCGAAAACACCTCTCATATTGAAAAATAAACATAAATGACGACGTAAGATGTGTTTCGTTTTGTAGTCTGACCTTGGATAATCACAAGATGGCCCGGGTTGACGTCAACAATCCGGCTCATAAGCTCAGTCAATTCAGCGTTTGCGTTGGAAAGGCTGCGATTAATGCAAATATTATACCGGTATTTTACATTTGCGACAGCTTTGACTTTGATAATTTTAATGACAGAGAGATGTTCTTTTAATTTTGGCCATCTTGAGGTGATCAAGTTGCATGCGTGTAAGCAACACGGGGGTAATTCTAGTTAACTTTGAGAAATATTCAATGTGACCTCACAATCGTTTCGCATTACTCTCTTAATATTCTCTAACTTCTTGGGATTAAAAAACTATTTTTAACTTCGTGATATGACATTTTTTATTTGAAAAAAAAACATTTGGGTTGAAGAAACATCTATCTGTTTCTTGACAACAGATTCTCGATGTGGGGAAAATTGTATCAGGAGAAGATCGTCTGATTGTTTTAGTACCTCTGATGGTCTGGTTTTAGGTTCCTCTGATGGTTTGTGTTTAGGTTCGTATGATGACCAGGGTTCATGTTCGTTTTGATCATCTGGATTCATGAAATAAACTATTTGCTAAAGTTAACAAAGCTTGTTGTCTTAACTCTTTTCTGTTACTCATTTTAAAAGCATAGACTCGTAACAATATTGGACAGGAAGACCGCATAGATGGCTATGAATATACGCAAAGCAAACACATCCATAATTTATATGCTTTTTCATGGTCCTCATAGATTACTTTTTTACTCGGTGGAAGAATCCACGCTTTACTTTTACTATTAGCTTGTGACTTTTCAATAAACTCCCTAAATACCCATTTGGACCATGTCTCGGTTATGTGTTGACCATGTACCTTCTTAGGCTGTTTCATATTCAACGATTCCCAACTCATGGATGTGTTCATAGCGACAAATATATAATTCTCATTGAATAAGTCGGGAACGTCTACATTAAACAGTCGAGACTTTGTTTTCATCTCTAACTTATTCCAGATGGGTATCTTAGCTGAATACTTTCAAGAGTCTCTCAAACGCTCTTTTATTGTCGCAGTCGTTTCATTACTCATTGAAAGGTTTGATGTTCCATGAATCGGACACGGTTCTTCTTCTGCTCCCATCTTTGCTATTGCAGTTTCTACAATCTTCTTTACCTCTTCATTGGCTTTGCGTATATTTGCTTTGCGTATATTCATAGCCATCTATGCGGTCTTCCTGTCCAATATTGTTACGAGTCTATGCTTTTAAAATGAGTAACAGAAAAGAGTTAAGACAACAAGCTTTGTTAACTTTAGCAAATAGTTTATTTCCCTAGAATTTAAAGTGAAAAATTGGGGAAAAAGAACTTATGGTTTTACGAATCAAATTCAAAAATAATCCAAAAGTTAAAATGTGGAAGTCATATGATGCATTAAAGCCAAAAGTGATTTAATCTTTTCTCAGTGGTTCGGGTAGTTCGAGCTTAGCATTAGATACGATCATAAATCCTTGAAAAAAATTATGCGCATCAGTGTGAAGTTTTCATTATCATATAATAATGAAAGGCAGGTTGTTTATTTAATATACTATTCCCATACAATCTCTGGAAAATATATTATAGCCACAATATTCTCACACAAAGAAAATAATATTAGCATAATCTTTTATATACAAAAGACTAGCGACCAATAATCCTATTCCTATAGTAGTGTTTTCGACTCACAAAAAAAGGAATCTACATATATGCATTATAATCACCATAAAAAAATAAAATTTGACTTAAGAGGCTCACGGATTGCACTCTCACGACTTCGTAATCAAGCATTACGAGTCAAGCGATTTGTACCCCAACAGATATTGGTCAAAGATTTATTAGCCCACATAATTTTCCATTCGCATCATTCTGTATTGTGGCACCTTGTGATAACTTTGCTTTTGAGGGATCTCGCGCACGTTCTTATGCGATTCAGGGAAGGGGGTAAGTCATGGGGGCAGGGGCCAAGGTCGTGGCCCAGATACGTAAACAAAATTTCATGCTACTATTTGGCACGCACTGTTGACATGAGGTCAACACAAGCATATCATTCTGTTGGGAAGCTGTTATTGTTTTTTTTTTGGATTCCATTTTGGGTTTAGGTTTACTGTCTGTAAATAACACTTGCGTGTGCAACTAGTCTCACATCTTTTGAGAAATTACCTTCAGATTTAAATGGAAATGTTGTAATCACAAGCATGTCGTAAAAGCATTGTGTACTGATGCGTTTTCCAGAGTTTCCCCCTTTTTATTTCAAGTTGTATATACTCTTTATTTCGTACGTGTGCAGTTAGTCCCGTATTTTTAATGAATCGCCCTGAAACTTACACGATATTACTGTAACAGGCCAGGGGTCTTTTGCTTGGCCTAGCGGTGTCAAAAACCCTGGCGCGAATTCCGCTAGAAGTTATAAATTTACCCCATATTTCCAAAGACTTCTATACAATTTCAGTTGTAAGTTGGCAATCCCGACGTGTCCATTCTATAAATAAATTTTACTCTAAACAATGTAAGACCACATTATTTACAACTTGCCAGATAACCATCAACCGCACATCCGCATAGTTTATCTACATTAACTTTCCATTCACACCATAGAAGCTCTACAACTACCCTTAACAGAGAGGACTACTTTAACTGCTCCACCTGAGGCCAGTCCATCTATCGTTTAAAGGCACATCACACCAGTAAAACTACGTCACATTCGCCACCATGGCGACATAAACGGTATCTGCCGAGTCCCTTATTTATTCCATTGTGTATTTTACTGGTTTCCTACCATAAATACTCCCACTGCTGTCACATCGCCAATGTAAACCATTAGATTTTATAAAGTACCACATCGCAACAGGCTCACCAGGCACACTCATGCGGATTGAGTCTGAATTCGCTACTCATTGACTAATACATCTTAGAAACTCACTAACACTTTCTCTCCGTGACGTTTGCTCCTAATAATTATTTCGTGCTAAGGAATATTTCCCATTGCATCGAGTTCCAATAATCAAACAAGTAATCACACAAACATACGAATTGCTTAAAAGGGGCACTACAACCAAATGCGCATCTCCTTAATTTTATTACATTAAAATATCCGCTTGTCGTTCTGTCGTCATTCCCTAGTGTACCTTCCCGAAGTTATTTCGCCTTACTTCGATGTTAAAATGAAGACCACGAATTGCATTACTTGTTTGTGCTACTAGTTCCAGAGCTTTTCATCATTTGATCAAAGATGTCATACACTGTTGACATCAGGTAACCGTATTTTGCTGTAGCACTTCAACGATCTTCTAGAGGCCATGCGATCTTTTGCATGTTTATAGGAACAGAACACGTTCTTGCAAAGATTTATTGCTCTTTTCTACTTTGTATTACTCATTCGGGGCAGTGCAATTTTGTTGAATGGGCACATTTTAAGTTCTGTTATTAAATAATCACGGCACACAAAGTCTTGAAAAATATAAAATTAAATACTCATATTTCTTCCCATCGTGTGAGCAGTTTGGAGAAACTTTATTACCGAGTGCACATGATAAGGCACAAACGAAAATCCCACCGGGCACTCCATACAAATTATATCCGAATTGTTTCTTTATAGGACCCTAGTAATAATACCTATACCAATACTTCCCATTTATTATCTTCCACGTTACATTTGTTATCCTCTCCATCACATTTCTTGCCTTCCGTACAACATCTTTAATTGAATATGTAAGTGCAAAAATAAAACGTCAACATTTACCAAATTCAGATACAAGAAAATACAAATAGTGTTTTCATCTTTTCCCACAAATTCCTAAAAGAAAAGCGCATTAGTAGATAGGAATTAAATGCCAAATACACATATTTAATATCACAATGTCTCAATACTGTTTACAAGACTTTATTTTAAAAAAAAATTATTCAAAAGATTACATTTCATGATTGTGGAATGAATTCTTCAAATCGTATTTAAAGTTAGCATTTACATTTAGGCTGCTTGATTTTATTTACACATGTAATAAAATTCACCCCTACACTGCGATGCTTAACAAGTAAAAGTCACATAATAACAAAATGCGATCTCTAAATAGAGATATTTCATTAATTCAAATTAATTGTGGATATGTGCCCTTGTAAGCATAACTGGTTTATTAAATGATTCTAGTTTATATGAAGGTTTTCATGTGCAATGAGATGCTCTAACAGAGCATTACAGTCAAAATACATTTAATGCAGTGTCGTTTTAAGACATTGTCAAGCGAGGCACGTGCTCAGCGCAGCACGGGGTGGGGGTGGCCGAAGTGTCCCAAAAAACAAAATTTCGGTGTCGGTTGTGTTAGCAATTTAGATTTTGTGCCTAGGGCCCCCAAACTTCTTAAATCGGCTCTGATTTAATGTGTAAGTAAGGTCTTGATTAGTTACTTTGATTAACTAATGCTACGCAATATAGTAAGATTGATTCAAGAGTAATGAAAAATTAAGTGTTTATACGTTTATAACGATTTCAAGAATTAAAAATTCTGAATGTATCACCGCTATAACTGGTCCAATTCACTGTTATTACAATCAGTGGTTGTCTCATAGAAAACCATTAAAATGATTTCCTCTGATTTGCTAACCAATGAAAAATATTACTCACAGTAAAAAAAAAAGCAACATAATTTGTTTTATTCAGCCTTTTAGCTTTTGCATAACATGACAAAGCCAATAGGTGTGACTGAATCCGTTCCGGAAAGGTAACTTAAACTGAAATTTTCAATAATTTCGTTTATATCTAGTACATTCTAGAAAATGCAACATAAAATATGCCGATGTTTGAATATGTTCTTTCCATGTTAAAGCCTAACATTAGTAAAGTAGCCTTGGTGTAATTGAACGTATTATTGTATTTTATTTTTTTTAACTGTAGACAAATTAAAGAAATATACACGGAACTAACTATAGTGATGCCATAATAAATTTGAGTGACAAAGCTCTTTATTCATAACTGACATTTATCAAGATATTTCTTTCACAATCATACCTCTGGTCTAGAGGTAAAAATAAACTCGGAGTACGAGTTTAAATTAGAGATAGAATTATCAGTCACTAATTAGCGACCTTTCAACTGTAAAATTTATTTGTAATTGCGGACATAAAGTCCATCGCTGAGACTTAGTCAGCATTATATGGACGATTTGGAAGCATTCATTTTATTATATTCATTTTATTATATAGAAATTTGAACGTGTTCCTAAATCTAAAGGGATTAAAATGTGATAAAATGTCACAATATATCAGCTACTGCTTTCGACAAAGCCGTAACTAATGAATATGATAAAAGCATATGTAGTATATACATGAAATATACTTACTAGAAAATTATTAATGATTATTTTTTTAATATATCACATGATAATTTACTGAAAGTAATTATTGAATTATCGGTCAAAAATACGGACGTTTTGGTTGTGTAACTCACGTTTTGCCAAGAACACTTTCCAGTGCGCTCGGAGATTATATATGCATCGTTTGTATCTGCGTGGAATCTGTGTGACGTCAATTTATGGTCTATCTGAATTTTATAACGAAAGTAAGAATTTGAGGATGTCCATATACTAAAGGTCTCAGCTATAGTTACATATCTTGAAAACAGACCCTCTTTAAAACTTCAAACGGCATTTTCTACATAATTCCCTTTTAGTTTGGTTCTAATTCAACCAGTGACAAGACCAATAAAATTTACAAACTGTATGTGCCATAATGGTGATCGGTTCTTATCGTATCAATACTTTTCACTGTCTTAATTGATGCTTGCAAGCAAATAAATGGCGAAACGTTGGTCTCTCGATTGAAAAATTGATACTGGGAGAAAACTCACTTTATTGCAAATATTTCCCGTAACACCTTGATTTTGAGACAAATAACAAAGATAGCAAACACCAGTCGTGATATAAATCCACTTGCCAGAACATCAGAAAAATGGTACCCTTGTGCTCTCCCTTTTGGTTCCAATGCGTCCTTGTATTTGTCCAAAGACTTTTAACAGAGAAAACTATATCTTAGTTTACCTAAATGTCTATAACTTTGTAGTATTTAGACAATAATATCTATTTAGAGGATTTCAAAATTAATTTCACGAATATTGTATACACAGGATCCATATTTTTAAAGGAGTCAACCAATATCTAGTATTAAATTTATGACATATACATGTGTGCGTGCGTGTGTGTGTGTGTGTGTGTGTGTGTGTGTGTGCAATCGTAGTATGAAACATTCTTTCTTGTTAGTAATTGTTAAATGTTATATGGTGGAAGCATGGACTAGGAGAACAAGGTACATTTTTCTTTAGCGTTCATTGGAGATGTCGCAGGGCAATTAAATGCCGATACGAATTCATCTAGCTGGGACATAACGGTATTGGTCCTGTAAAATAAGAAGGAAAAGGAAAATTAATTTACCTTTAAAAATGATTACATAAAATAAAGAGTTCCGTAATTATTGTGCTATTATTCTGACACAAGAAAACCTCATTAGTTTATAATGGGAAATGTGAGAAAACTGGTTTAAAAAATTATTAGAAATCGAAAATCGATGGTATTTATTTCTTATGATATAAATTAATCTTCAGAGAATATTCAAATTTGTCAGGTATAGGGAAGTGAAAACTTGATATAAAACGCAGAAACAGACAACATTTTTCATTGGACTGATAAATGTATAAACTGTTGATAGGCATAAAATACTACGACCCTGCTGTCTTTTTCGTTATATTTTTATGGCGGAGTTTGTGCATCAGTTTAATAAAGAACAATAATGAGATTGATTATTGGTGACAGGTCGCCGAGTCAATCCATCGCCAGACCAGAGGAAAAACTTTCAACTTTTAAGCACTTCTCACAAAATGAATGCTCTTTACTTTGACGGAAATCTTCACTTATTCCTATCTTTACTTAGACAATCCATAATTTTCAATATGAACTGACAGTTTTATAGTTTAAGCATATTTCATTTATCACCATTTGAACTTGTCACTGATATTAAATCACAGAAACATAAATTACCAGCAGGTGATCAGTGTGCTTCTTTTTACGTAACCCGCTAACCATTGCCTGTGATAGTATTTGTCGGTGTCCTTTGGTATGGTCATATGTTACAAGTTAATAGACATATAACAATATATGAAATAACTTGACGAAGTTTTTTTTTTATAGCATGGATAAACTGCGATATTAAGTTGCTGCAAAAAATGAATACATTATTCCTGGGACCTAGATAAGGCAACCGCTAAGCGATAGCTTTGTACTTTGACGGTGTTATGTCTGGTCAACGGCTCAAAAATATATTACACATATCTCCCCCATTCAAGGTTGGATGTTTTTCTCTGAATTGTTTTCATCTCGAAAAGCACTTAAGCCAGTTTATAGGTACTTTGTCAAAGTTACATGGACAGAAACATATATTTAGGTTAGTTTTAAAAAATCTATTTTGGACAAATCGCAAACTTTATTATCATTGATATATAATACTAAACGTAAGTTTTATATAATTGAAGATACCACTAAGTGTTATCAAAAGATAACAATATATAAAGATATTTACATTACAGGAGAAAATGAAAGAGGTCATAATAATAATAATAATAATAATAATAATAATAATAATAATAATAATAATAATAATAATAATAATAATAACTTGATGTCACTATACAACTGTGAGGTCAAACTGACACAGTGGTACTTAAATCGAAAAACGCAAGGAAATATATTTGCTCAGGTCATATTCGCAATGCATTGCCATGCTTGCTTCTTACATGACTTTATAATTGTTCTTTCTTTTCTAATGTCTACTGTTTCTCCGCCATTTTGGGTGGCAAAACGTCATAACGCAAATAACGTTTCTGCCGACACATTCCGACATTTAATTAATATCTAAACAAAAACTCTTCTTCAAAACTCTTGAAACTGTAGTCTTGCGTATTTGTTTACAGATCAAACCACGCATATCCATACGAATCTATATTTCCGTTTCCGTATTATGTTTCAGTCTCGTGCATATTTACATATTATAGGTCGTGCTCTGCATTTCTAAGTAAGCATTAATAACTAATAAGAAGTTCTTGCAAGTCTACCTGACGTCTTCAGGAATTCTCTGACCTAAAGCGTAGTTGTACGAGAGTTCATCCGTTCTTGAGAAACAAGTAGTCTGAAGAAAAATAATAGATAATAACAATATATAATAACAATAGATAATAGTAATAGATAATAGTAATAGATAATAACAATAGGTAATACAAAATTTAAAACAAAATTTTGATCTAGTGATACTAGTCTTAGCTGACATCTCTGGTTGATACACTTGTCTCTGGTTGATACACTTGTCTCTGGTTGATACACTTGTCTCTGGTTTACACGTTGCCAAAATAGGGCAAAAACTCATTATATTGCTTTGTCCCAAATTTGTCGACTTATTGCCTCAAGATTACCCATGTAACCGTTTATTTTCATAACATGTAATTTCAACAGATTAAAAATAGAAGATAATTACAGTACTATTATCATGTGATTAGCTAATGTATCCACAATGCTTGATTTTTCGTTTTAAAGGAATTTATCGTTTTTTTTTTTTGTTGTTGTTGTGCTAGCATTTTATGGCAACCTATTGAATAATGACAGTTCAGTTACTTTCTTTAAATAAGATCGACAAAAAAAACCTGACGAATAGCATAATAATTTTAAATGGATTTATTGATTTAGATAACAGATCATCCCCTGATCAAAACAGTGTTGACTTCCCTATGATAAGAATAAGAATAAGATAAGAATCATCAGCCTCTGTTCTTTTCCTCTGTTAGCGTGGGTTCGAGTCTTGGGTTCGGCCAGTTTGGGCATGTGAGAACGTTGCCAGTAGCTTCCCGTGGCTCGGTGGTTCTTACCAGGGTTCTCCTTGTCTCTGCCTTCGTCACTTATACTGACCGCCATGTGTAGTCTATCTCGCGCTAAGAAATGATATTAAACCCTAAACAACAACTTTTCCCTTTCATGCAGGTAACAATCTTGTTAGTTTCAACAGTGTGATGTGCTCCGATCACATCCTGTTTTGCGTCGTTGTATGTCAGTCTTGAAAGGCTATATACGCATGCGTATGTGTCTAGGCTCAAAGTTTCGTTGCAAAGTTGTCACTATTTAGGTTACGGGTAATCATAAGTGAACGTTCGCGAATGAGTTTTGAAGTATAAATAAGATGTCTTCTATAGGATTGACACATTACTTCCCAGATGACATTATAAGCAACGCAACACAGTTTGCACAATCAGTTCGTACCTTTTGTCAGCCGTGTCTTCACTTGATGCATCAGTAATTTTGTGAGTTGAATTTGGTGAAGTTGATTTAAATTTATCTTGTCAGTGGCCATTCTAAGGAAGCCAGAACGCCACATGGGAAGCAGTTTGTATCATGGAGAGATAATTTACGTACCTGAGCATAAGAAATAAAGAACATCTGATCATTTGTCTTATTCATTCCAGGTGCAGAGAGCTCGTTGCCATTCTTATTCTCCCAATTCTTGTAAGCCTGTAAATATTTTTGTAAAATAAATAAATAAATAAATGTTTCTTAGTAACGATCAATAAAGTTTAAAAAATTGTATAAACAAAAGGACATTTTGGACATTTTAAATTCAAAAATACTTATCTTGCATGGTTTCTTGTTCGCATAAGTTTATGAAACGATTTAGAAATATTTTCTATTTTTGGGTCGAACCCGCTCATCATTTGTAACGCAATGATGTACTTTAAAAATAATTAGCTTCGGGTCATGTAATTTGGGTGTGAGAAGGCAGGTTGACAGACCGTCTGTAAACTTTAATATGGCTCTTAACACCATGCAGTATTGATGATACTGAATGATTTTTGACCATTTTGTGAGGAAAGCAATTTAACATTTTTAACATTTTTTTTTCACTCTCTGCATGCAGCACGTGATTTGTATACAGAAAGAAACAGACATTCCATATCACATTTTATAGACTGGTCGAATTACATAGGATAAAGAAGGGCTTTAAATATATAAGGTATACTATGATTTACTGTAACAAATAGGGCATATTTTTGTTGACCTAGATAACAGAGCATCCATATGATAAACTTGAAAACCAAGGTCACGGTATTGTTTTAACCCATTCTCTTTTTAAAACTTTTTCTCTGCAAAGATTTAGTTTCTTATACACAGATTCACTAATGAGTCACTAATGGGTCCTATTTCTGCTGAATAATAATAATAATAATAATAATAATAATAATAATAATAATAATAATAATAATAATAATAATAATAATAAATACAACGAAATCATAACAATTTAATTACTTGGATTGGTCTTAGCACAAAAACTGCACTGGCTGTAATTTTGATAAGACTGCAACAAGAAAAGTATATTTTTTTTGTTCATTTTATTGAAATTCTCCATAGGTTTTCAGTTGTTGTATTTGTATCGTTCCTGAAGTGTGCTTTCATGTCTGTCCACCCTAGTCAATAATATATGGAGGAATTCGACGAAATACCCATTCAAGTTGCAGTGGCTGGCGACTTCGTTGCTAATGCGAGGTTTGTGATTATTCATTTCCTTTCTGAGATCAATAGTTTTGCCAACATGCTGTATGACACAAATCTTGCATACCAGAAGATAGATTGTATTATTGGCTCGACATCCTGTCTTATGATTGATCTTGTAGTTAACTCTTGTTGTCGAACTTCTGAAATTAGCAAATTAGGCAACGGATGTCTTTTCAACAGTCTGTACTGGATGGTCCTTGAGATGTTTAGGCCTACGGTGCGTAACCATAGGAACTTCATTGAAATACACCAGTGGGAGGTTGGGACGATTCAGTATGGTGCTAATGCTTGCGTTTGATCTGTTATATTTTGGGCATGTATATATAAATTGCCATTCCTTAGCGCTGTACGTATACCGATACTTGATGTTAAACAGTTTTAAACTTTCGTTTAAATTGCGAACAATATGCAGTAGTGATCGCCTGAATTAATTACAACGTATTAAATATTCTGGCCATTCATCTTCAAAAAGCTGTGTTTTACATGGTGTTGGTATTGTTACCCTTTGTGTTAATTTTTTTGTATTCAATCTTTGAGAAGAAAATAGACATTACAGGCCATAAACCAGCGTGTTATTCGAAAGTAAGTTACACAGGTTGATCGTATGTATTTGTGTACTTTAAACATTTTATGTTTATACTGCTAAATGTTCATTCATAGATGTTATTGTTAGCGAGCTACTGCTAATTTGTGTTACATTATTACATTTTAGTTGATCTTGTTGTTGTTGTTGTTGGGCTATACGCCATTTTTCAGCACACGATATTCATGGCGGCCAGTATTAATGGTGGAGGAAGAAACCGGGAAATCACAGGAAAGAACCACCGACCCACGAGAAGCTACTGGCAAGCTTTCTCACTTATCCACATTCGCTGAATCCTAGACTCGATACCACGCAGAGGTGAGATGGCAGTGATCCGTAACGGACAGCGCTTTAGACCACTCGGCCACTCGGGGTCCATTACATTTTAGTCTTTCGTGTTCCGTTTCGTTTTGGGAGGTAGGGATCTCCATGCAAGAAGCGCAGCAGGTTTAAGGTCACTGACAACACACACACACACACACACACACACACACACACACACACACACACACACACACACACACACACACACACACACAAATGTGTCTCGAGTGTACAAAATGCATTTCTACGGATCCATGTAGTGTATTTAGTACATGCAAGACACATTCGGAGCAGGCCCAAATTCCTAGTAGATTAATTTTCAAGGAGAGACCAACCCCTTCATAAAGTGTGGCGCCCCACAAACCGTCTGTCTTTCGTCGGGTTTGAATCCTGTGGAACCACGCGATAACAGATTTTTCTGACATTGTGCATTCGCCAACCCTTTTTTTTACTTTCCCTGACCAAGAGGTCTAGGCCGTTGATGCTCTATTAATCAGCTAGGATGGAATGTGGGCCTATGCTTTTCCCCATCAGCATTAATCCAGAAGATTGTACAGAAACTGAGAGGACCGAACTGAAGATAATTCTCATACCTCCACTCCGGTTGAACAAATCTTCGGTTAGGCACTTACTCGATCTCGTGGTAATGTGATTGAGCAATGATTTCGACAAAGAAAGACAATTTCATAGAAAATGATATTTCTCCCAGAATATTTATCCGATATCATCCAGCTATCTCTGCAAATACCAGTATAATGATGTCAGTTTTGCTTAACCTAAAAAACTGTTAAATATCGGGTATACAGATGGCTTCTTCGACAGCGAAGGTTGGGCAGAGATGACTCTTGAGAAGAAATTTGTAAGAGTTGCCTCCCGTTCATCAGGGTTTGCATTCTGTGGAACCAAGCGATATTGCGCTTGTGTTTCATTTTGGTCATAGCTGACAAATTTGGCGGAAGGATAAGGGGAATGGGGGTGGGTATAGGAATTTATTACTAATGCTAATATTTGAATAATCAAGGAGAAATATAATTTGCTATAAAGTTTCATATTTTCTCAGGATGACAAGCCCTTAAGAACTATATATGCTAATAAAATAAAAATCAAGCATGAGGTCATTCTTGTCGGCATGAAACACACGAATATACGCCATTTAGCATCCTCTTTATGAAGTTGTTGACTGGATCAAGAGCGCAAGTAATAAGTACTAACCACGCATGAGATCGTTCTGTAACAGGAATTACCAGTGCTTGTGTCGTAAATGCTGATCAGAGTCTATGTTGTTTATTTGTATTGATTCATCCTTACAAACTGCATATACCCAGGTCTGCTGGCACATTATGCGCCAGCATATCTGATTGTGTGCAGTTTGTAGCCAGAACAGAGTTGAATGTTAGTACGAATCATTTGTTCCACTAACATCTCAAATCTGACCACGTGGGTTCAAGACTCAGCTCAGCCAAAGTGGAATACAAGAATGATTGTCAGTAATATTCCGGTTAACGGTGGTTCTTCGTTGGGTTTTCCTGGGATTTTTCTTCCATCAAATAATATTGGTCTCCATGTATATCCAATCATGTGATATGGAGCGCCCGCATAACTAATGGTGTGGTTGTGTGTGGGGAAAGACATGGAATGGTCAGCTATTGTGTTTTACAGATGTTGGCCAAACATGTGCACATGTTCATGTGGCGATATGGCAGAGAAGACCATGCGTTTCTAGATAGGACACATTTGCATCGTTTGATTGAGGAAACTGTCTATGAATAAAATAACGTTTGTTCGTAAAACTTGCCATATTGTGATTACTACTTCCAGGTTACTCCAAGAAAAGTATTCCTTTTAGTTAAATTGGGTTCATAATAGTGACTAAGATGGATCTTTTATAACTAACGCTCTGATAATGTTGGAAACTATACTTTTGAGTTTTTAACATATTTTGTTGTGTTTTAACTTAAGATCTGAGAGATATTTTTATTGACTTTATGATCGTCTCATTTCACCACGGCCAGTATTTTTATATTCTAATTTGCTTATATTAGTGGACAATTATTTCTTGTACAAGGTTTATAGTTGCATTTGTACACTTTTAGCCTACATACAGAAACAAACTTATTTTAGCGTGTTTAAAAGTGAGACAAATATTACATTTTCGTTGAATAGATTATAGTCATCTCAGACTGTTGACAAATTGTGTTACCTACCAGTTCACTATTTATTCTTCAATTCTATGTCGGATATAGGATCGTTGGATAAGGAAAAGTTTGAAATAGCCAAAATATTATTGTATGTAAAATTTGAATTATAAGCTATTTAAAACTACTTTTATTTATATCTTTCTTGTGCAGGTATTTAATTTTTCAGAAGGGTTTAATATCTCAGGATCGATGTTGGTGAACAGATGAAATGCCTACAGTAAGTAACACACAAACAAATACACGAAGTAATTTACACGCCGCATTAATTATATTTTACTTCAACATTTTATGCAGCCAAAGACATAAGCAGGCATACGAGACACAGTAAAAGTAAATAGCATTGATTGAATCTATATAATTACAAAATTAATATACCTTGTAAGCTAACCTCACTCCACTTGTCTCCGCCATACCTTCCCAAGCAAATCTTTTCCCTTGAACCAATATCTGCAAAGAGAGAATGATGATGATCCAAAATTTAAAAAACTGAGTATGTTGGGCTCTTAATTCAAGAACAGAACGAGTGGTATAAAGACCTGTTACAAACGTCAACAACACCACTGACATGCATGCATGCATGCATCATAGGTGTTTTCCATTACGTCCGCTCAAATGACATACAGGCGGTGACTTCACCAATCATGTGGTACATGATGACAAGTGAAGTGACAAGTGGGTCGGACATGTTTTTTCGTAGCTCTCGGATTTAAGGATAATATTGGATGATTCACTTCACACTAAGGATAGTGCACTAGAAAGTAAGGTAAAGTAAATTTTTACTTAACTACTAAACTACTAAATTGATAAAAAATCTATTCCAATTCTAATATAAATTAATTGTAGTTACAAAATCCACGATGTACGAATTACTCAAGCCAACTAGTACTGACATTTATCTACCAAACTACTATTTTTTACTACTAACGATTTAAATATAATCCCCTTTCCAAACTCTACAAATTCTGTAACACTACAGAAAAAAATGAAAACTATTAATTAAAGAAACCCTCTATTTCTTTGTTCTCACGGAAAATACCTTTGTTCCTTTGTTCCTTTGTTCCCACGGAAGCAAACACGTGGGCGGCCGAAGCATGCTGAACAATGATACTACCTCAACACATTAACCTCAAACAATATATTAGAAATACTTAATTGCACATTCTTACATGAATATTCAGTTAAGGTTTTAAAAAAAATTAAATTATTATATTAAAAATATATACATAATATAAACAGTCAAAATATAGATCAAAATATAGATTGAACAGTGTTACTACTACCCCAACTCAACCTTAAACAACATATTAGATATATTTAAGCATACAACCAGTATATGGAGATACAGGTAAGGTTGGGGGAAATGAATTTAATTAAAAAATATATACATAATATGGGCGCTTAGGTTGTGGGCTGAATAGAGATACTTTATCGCAGCAGTAGACCGTAACAATATATTAGGAATACTAAAAAAAAATTTAAAAAAAATAAAATGATAAATAAATAAATAAATAAAATAATAATAATAATAATAATAATAATAATAATAATAATAATAATAATAATAATAATAATAAAAATATTAATAATTGGTTGGTTGATGAAGACGGGAGTTGGTGGTAATAATAATAATAATAATAATAATAATAATAATAATAATAATAATAATAATAATAATAATAATAATAATAATAATCACATTAATAATAAACTCCAACCGACAACGCATTCCTCTTTCAACATTCAGAGCTTATTAATATACCAATTTACAAATCAGGTAGTGCGAAATACATAAGGCCTTAAACAAAGACTACAGCTGATTGGCCGAATAAAGCCACAATCTAAAACCACAATGAACATGATACCTTGAGTTAACAGAAGGATTGAAAACCAAATTCTACACCAACCAATCAAAATCTGGCACTCGACGTAAATAGAACCAGCTGTGGATAAAACGGACCACGTAACTATTAATAAGTAAACACTATTTTTTAAATTACGAAAACAAATTACGATAGAACTGAATCATCCATTATTATTCAGTAAATAATATAACATAAAGAAGAAAACTGAGAACCACACAGAGAGAAGAGGGATGAAAACAACAAGATAGCTGAATCATACCTACTGGAAATTCTTAAAATATTCAATACTGGAAATTCTTAAAATATTCAAATAAAGGGAATCTATAAGCCGGTATTGAAACCCTAATAACCCATCCCCGCATACAAACACCAAAATACTCGCAAACATCATACCTAGTCCATATCATAAAACAGGCGCTAGGACTCATACTAGCACAAGCCTGGGTGGATCCTGAAACCTATAAGCACTGTATAGGCTAAGATTTCCCACCATGATAAGGACATATAGGTCAAGACCGATAAACAAGGGTAACTCAGGAACCTCCCCCCCCCCGATATCCATAACTCCCAGGAGCGGAGTAGACCGAGTGACCGAAATAGCATATAATCTACTTCACGAAAAAAAAAATATAATAATAAATAAATATATATAATAATCCCCATAGTCGTTTTAATGATAGGGGGATTATTAAATGAAAAGATTACAGTCGTTCTAATGATAGGGGGATTAAATGAAAAGATTACATTTCATCAAAGCCAATTAATATACTGGAAGCTCCACCAGTGTATGTCCGAGGCGGAGAATTGGAGCCGACCAATTCTCAAACATGTAAGGCAGGGGAATACAGTCAGCTCCTATTGGATACAACGGAGGGAAGTAACCACAACTAGAACAAGATGGCGGATTTAACAAACAAGCAGAGGGATGATGCGGGTCCAGCCCAAATCCGACAACCCCAGGAAGCAATACCAGCACTAGCCTGAGGGTAGAATGAAAAAATTACAAATTTTTTTATTGCCAATAAAGAAAAGCGCAAAATTGCCTTTCAATCCAAAAGGGATAGTTAGTCAGCTCCAGCTAACATCCCAAAAGCCCAACCCAGCACACACACAAACAGACTACACTTCAAAACAAATCAAGAGACCAGGCAGTACTAACCACCTCCCCCACTGCTGTCTCAAAACCCCAATCCTGGTACGGACAACGATCAGCGATGAACAGTTCGGGCCGCGCGGCCAACTGTTCGAAACGAGAACCTACAACTTATGTCTTCACTTTGGCACTGAGGACCTACGCCTCAAACAAGATCTTTTGGCAAGGCGGTCAAAATTACACAACCATACAAACCAAAGCGGTGATAAATCTAATAAATAGGCGGCAAACGCCTAAAGATTGGTAATTTTTTACAAACATTATAAGTACGCCAAGTACGCAAAATTCCAATTACAAATATTTATTCCAAATTCACAACTTAGGCTCATTAGGACAATTGCACAGGTGGCTTACACAACATTGACATAGGGATACCAATAGGAAAAACTGGTATATATTTGACAAAAAATCCACCCAATTGAAATAAAATTGGGTGGATAATAACTTAGGGACTTTGGTGGTGCGGGAGTGGTGGACTGGGTTGGAGAGTGGATTGCGGTTCTGTCATTTCTGGAGCTTAGGATTGGAAGTCACAATGTGTACGGGTCTTTTTTTGAGGTCCCTGATCTCTAGGGGTCAGGAAAAGGCCTAGCACCAAAGGCCAAGCGCCCTCCAGGGGGGACCACAGACCACGCCCGGGACTGTGGTATACTCCCCAGAGGGACTGCAGTCCATGCCCGGGACTGTAAGCAGTCGTATAAGCCTCAGGGCAGCAAGCGACTTAAACGAGAATAGAATAGAATAGAATGTGGTACATGATTGATGATACATCTACATTTGATACATTATATATATATATATATATATATATATATATATATATATATATATATATATATATATATATATATAGAGCAATCATGTGACAACAATTTAAAGTTTAACAACAACAACAACAACCAATCTTGCCATCATATTGTAGTGGAACTGCAGGGGATTAAATGCAAGCCAGAGATAACTTCAATCGGTCATCAACGTCGAAAACAAAACCCCGGATATCCTTTGCCTACAAGAAACCCACCTAAATTATCATAGCGACACCACTCGTTGCTCAGATCACTGAGTGGGAGGTCATGCAACAACGTACACTTGGTAGCGACCATTTCCCTATTCGCACAACAGTTTACCTACACAACATTAAGGAGCAACAAAACCAACACACCAAAATGGAAAACTAATAAAGCAGACTGGGACACCTTCGAGACGATCCTAAGGACAACACATATAGAGGACCAACAAAGTGCTGACAACCCTTTACTACAACATCATTCAAGCAATCAAAAATGCTGAACAGGAAGGTGTTCCTAAAACAAGTGGACAAACATGAAAACGACCATCCCATGTAGGAATGAAGATTGCAAATCAGCCTTTAAAGAAAAAAAGCACTAAATTGCTTCCTACATACCAAACTCTCCACCGACTTCATCTTCTACTGACAATTGGAAGCCAAAGCAAGAAGAACAATTAACTAGCCCAAAATACTGCTAGCAAGCTTACTGCTCAACACTCAATCACTCCACTCCCACGATAGAAGTCTAGAACAAAGTCAAAGCCATGAAAGGTAAGACCCCAAAACAAACCCAAAACAACCCAACCCCAATAACAGGAGCAGAAACTAACAAACAAAGGGCCGAACAATTAGCACAACATTTTGCACTCTCGATCAGCAACAGTGATCACTCTCAAACCATTATGCTACAACACCAAGAAGTGGAACATAAATGCCTATATCTCTTTAAGGACCTGACTACGGAGATAACCAAAGAGAAATCACCGCTAAACTACAACTTCCAACTGTACGAATGGCACAAAGAGCTCAGCCACAAGAAATCCACTTCACCGGGAGAGGATAGTCTTGGCTATGAAATCTAAAAATGACCTACCTGACAATCTCACATGGAACACTGGCAACATACCCACACGTGGAAGCAAGCCATTGTAAAAGAGAATCCAAAACCAGGAAATGACCCCAAACTTACCTCATCAAATCGGCTAGTTTCACTCACAAACACAATCTGCAAAATTATGGAGACGATGATTAACTCCATACTCCTACACCATCTGGAACGAAACCATCTACTCACGTAACATTAATGCCGATTTAGGTCCAAACGATCTACCATAGACCAACTCATCAGACTTGAAGCCGACATCAAACAAGCTTTCAACGCACCAAGAAAATTGATCCGCCATCTCGTAGCCATATTCCTCGAACTAGAAATGGTTTTCGATCTAGTATGGGCCAAGGGGCTCATTGCCAAACTCAACCAACATGGAACAACAGGACAAATGCAACGCTGGATCTACAACTTCCTCACATGAAGACGAATTAAGACCCGAGTAGGAGATGCATACACAGAAACATACACATTGGACAACTGAAACACACAAGGAAGTGTGATAAACCCCACTCTATCGAACCTTATGGTCAACAACCTAGGGGAATACCTACATATCACCATCAATCTATCTCAATTCGCGCATGATTGCGGAATCTGGAAAGCAGGAAACCCCAACAAAAGACACCACATCGCACAGATACAAAAAAGACGACGACATCACGAGATGGACGAATAACTAGGGCTTTAAAATCTCAAGCACTATAATTGTCAAGATGCTCTTCTCCCGCCCATCAACCGAAAACCCAAATACCCGAAACTCTACCCGCAAGGCACACCAATCCAGTTCGTAAAACAAACCCACGTCTTGGGACTACTACTAGATGAACAAAAACACATAGAAACCACACATGATCAAAAATCTCGTCAAGGTATCACAGTATGACATCACCTTGCTGAACCACCTCAAAGGAACTACATGGGAGCTAATCAAACCATGTTACACATGTTTTACAGATCTTTAATTAGATCAAGATGGGACTACGGCTGCCAGGTCTGCTCATCAGCCAACAACAAACCGTTATCCCAACTGAACTCTCATCAATACCAAATATTCCCTCTATGTTCTGGAACACTACTCAACACATCACTTAAAGTGTTACAAATACTAACATGGGAAATACCCCTACAACTTCGCAGAGAGGAACAAATCCTTAGACATACCATCAGGAACTCAATATGCAGCAATGAAAACCCCACTAAGGCGTTAACTAAGCTATACGAAAGATCATTCAACCAAAAACATGTACCAAACCCACCAGCAAGCAAGAAAATTTACCCTATGCGCAGAACTTCATACAAGCGGATCAACGGCAATTCCAGTGGAGAAATAATATCCCAAACATCAACCTCATAGCACAAACATTAGGAACCAAACAACAAACTCCCCGAAAGATGCTACTTGACATTCAAAATTACTTCAAAACCAATATGCGGAATACACTAAAATATACACGGACGGATCTAAATCCAAGGAACCCAACATAACGGCAGCAGCGATCGAAGTACCAGATCAACAAATACAAATTGAAGCTCGACGTCCAGATGACGGCTTCATCACTACAACCAAACTTCTGGCAATCCACGAAGTACTGAAATGGATCAAAACTCAACCCAGCAGCGCTATGTTGCCATCACGGATTTTCTCAACCTTAGAAATATACGCAACACGAAGCAGATCAAATATACTCGAGGAAAATGATGCAACATATTCGAGAATTCGTGATAAATCAACACAGGAGGTGAGGAGAAGCATGGTTCGTGTAGTTGAAAGGCATTCTATTATAGTATGGAAGTTAGAGGTCATACACGAATTAAGCCGGTGCAGATAACAGT
This sequence comes from Potamilus streckersoni, assembly GCA_016746295.1. Taxonomy (NCBI): domain Eukaryota; kingdom Metazoa; phylum Mollusca; class Bivalvia; order Unionida; family Unionidae; genus Potamilus; species Potamilus streckersoni. Next base: position 496,933 of record JAEAOA010000420.1, read on the forward strand.
CTACCTACTCCTACTAAAGCCTGTTACTTGCAGCAGCAGCAGCATCAAACTATCAGAGAGAGAGAGAGAGAGAGAGAGAGAGAGAGAGAGAGAGAGAGAGAGAGAGAGAGAGAGAGAGAGAGAGAGAGAGAGAGAGAGAGAGAGAGAGAGAGAGAGAATGGAAACGAAATAAATGAGATGCTGACCATTTCTTCATCGAACCCACCCTCATGGGAATCCACAAGAGACAGGAACTGTATACCTGGTATATAAGTTGGAGACAGTCTGCTCTAAAAATGGCTGACTGTATAGGAGTTTCCATTTGGCTTTAAAAACCATATTCGATCACAAATACTTTTATGACGAATTTGATCTTTCATCGATTCACAACCTAAAACAGAACTTTGATTTTGTAGAAATATCCTCGAAGATCACTAAATTATTAAAAGACGATTTGTACCCACGGATTATATTTATTTTACATTTTTAGGAATTGTTAAGTGCGCTAGGTAAACAAAATTTCGAAATCGGAACGAACTTTAAAAATATTTTGATCAAATAAATTGCTGCAATTACAATACTCGTCTGAAATATAAGTGGCCGACAGCCTTACTTAGATATCGTGCCAGAATTTGACTTAAAGTGCATTATTGGCGCTTCAACTAATGATTCCACTGAGATTTTGCACATCCTGACATGCCTTTTCTAACTTGACCTAGAGCAGACATTGTGTGCAAGAATATAACAAAAAATTAAATAGTACGCATGCGTACAACTACTTTAATTGTTGCTCATAGTCAAATTAGTCAAATGATTGATATGCGACTTTAGTGCAACATCAGTTAGTTAATTTTGCAATCATGTGCATATAGCATCGGTCTACCACCAGCTATCGATGATAAAGTATTGATCACAACAGCGAACTGAGACACGCAGATGAGAGGGTAAGGGACTGTATACCGTTAGAATGCAGTAGCAGTAATCAAGAGCAGTTAAGTGTACATATTTTTTGAAAATGGCAGGCGGAGACACATTACTGGACTTCAACAACAATTAGGCACAAGGTGCCCCGAGTGGTCGAAAGCGCTTACCATTAAGGATTATTTCCATCTCATCTCAGTTTGCGTGGGTTCGATTTTCGGTTTCAGCCAATGCGGTATGTGAAAAAGCGTGCCAGTAGCTTCTCGTGGGTCAGTGGTTCTTTCCGAAGTTTCTCGGGTTCTTCCTTCCAGTATTTTATACTGGACGCCATATCTATCATATCTTGTACTTAAAAATGGCGTTAAACCCTTACAGCATCAACAACACCAACAACAGTCACCGAAGACCAGCTATCATTAAAGAGGGCACAATAAACACCTGCAACTAGCCTCCAAGATAAATATTCACCAGGGTCGAGATGCTCCCAAATACGTGACTGATTGAGGATTTAAATTTGGCTGTATAAAAAATGAAACTCTAAAAAATACAAATCTGATTCTTTCGTCACACCTCATGAAACAAAATACTAAAATATCATCGTGAACTCGGCAATATAATTAAGATCACTAAATAATGGATCACGATGAATGTATTTCGTACACTAAGTTTTAAATTTAAATGAAATATATACAATTCATCTAGATACAATTATTACAACAAAAAATATTGTGTGCTTCCACACAATTGGCACAAAAGGGAACTTAGTTTTCTGGGCAGAATTTGTCTCAAAGAATATTATTCTGTCTGTCCAATTTGACACGTGTAGCTACCGTTAAATAACAGACCTTTCCAGGACCCAACTAAAAGCTATTTTCAGAGTCATTACAATTTGACAAAGAAACGAACTCATCACGATGGACATCCACTATACAATTTATTTTTTCTATGAAATAAATAATACGAAAAGATGTATTGATATCATACCGTAACCCCTACCATTATAGATTTGTTTGTAAGTATGTATTTATAAGAACGAGAGTTTGAGTGTATGTACGAATGTTAGTCTGTAAGAATTTGTGTTTATATTAAGATCGTGCAATGGTTTTTAATTCTGAATGTTTGCTTGCAAGAATAGATGTTGGTCTGCACGGATGAGTATTGGTTTCTAAGAAAAATGTTTTATCGGTCTATATGGGATTTATCAATAGGCGTGTTCGACTGCCCAATCTGTGTGTATGTACGTTTTTATGTACTTCTTGCAATGTGCTTTGTACCACAATCCCAATCAGATTCCTTCCTGTTGCATGGGTCGCTACGGATTTCATGCAAGTAGGATTTTATTGTTTTGCATACGTATATTTAGCCTTCGGTGTGGTTGCAGCAAATTCCATCCTTCGACAGGGAATGTACTCTGATAATCCACCTCAATATAAATGTTGGAAGTTGAAGTATGGGGTGAGAAAGGTCAGAGGAAACATGGAATACTAAAAATTACAGGATCTTTATATCAAACATCTGAAAAATCTTTCGATTGTTTTTAGTGAGACAGCAATTACCATTTCAAGAGAATTCAGCTTTTTTTGAAGTCCTTGATTACTATTAATTTTTTTATGAAAAGTCATTGTTTCAGTTTAAGAGAGGATATTTAATCTTACAGACGTATATTTCATTATATTTTAATTTACTTGAATAATTCCGCAAATAATTAAAAAATAACTAAAAGGTATTGCGAATAATTTTTGAATGCGAAATCTTCAGATCCATAACATAATTAGCCTTTATAAATAATCAAACTTTAATCTACCTTGAACAGTCTTCTATGCTTTTACTTTTTTAACGTTGAATATCGTGAAATACCTAAGTCCAAATGTGATGTTTATCCTTTCCAGGGTTAGGAGATATATCTTACATTGTTTGGAATTTAAAAATCCCTTCCAGTGTTTGGGATTTGCAATATACATTCTTTAACCAAAGCCTTAGTCAATAAAAATACTGGTGAATCTGTGATAACCTATGTTTTGCCAATGCTAAAATCAGGCAAGATCAAATCTGTCCTTACAGAAATAGGCCGAGTATTGCCAGGTACTTTGTATGGACCCATTGTCTTGTTGTCGAAGGCTCGCGAAAAGCAACTCTCCGCTGCATCATAATTATCTTTAGTTTCATTAGTCCACCAATTGCTGTACATCCCATCGGGTCCGTACATAGAACCTGTAATAATAATAATAATAATAATAATAATAATAATAATAATAATAATAATAATAATAATAATAATAATAATAATAATAATAATAATAATAATAATAACGGTGATGCTAAAAACAATTATAACCACTTTTTTAAATACCTTAGGTTTATTTACATCATAATTATAAATACAAATACTTTAAGTGCGTTAACTTTGGGGACTTGATCTAATGACGTTTGAAAGGTAACTAACAAAATTAAAGGACAAAGACTTGATAACTGTCAATTTTTAAAACTACGTATAAATCCGGATTGGGAGTTTCAAAATTATCTCCTTAGGATGGGTACTAACAAAATATATTTTGATATTAAACGACACTTTTAAATAAAGTAAAAAAATAAAATTGTAATTTCAATATTGTTGTATTTTCTTTTTTATTCTGAAATATTTACCAGAAGTGTAGGGACATGAATAATGAATTCTGAAGCTGCGATTTTCGGTTCTTATTTTGTATCGGGAAATCCCAGATGATTTTACTTTTGTATCCGACTATCAACAGATGATTTAACATTTGTATCGGGCAATCACAAACGATTTTACTTTTGTATCAGACAACCATATATGACCTTACTTCTGAAACATTAGTTTTGATTGGATAGAGTGAAAACTCTTTTATCATGATGCCAAGCTTTATTACTTGACCTGACTTCTAAGCCCAAAATGTTAACTTTGACACCGAGTACCAATTAAAACATCACACTTGCAATATCTTCATGTTTTAAATTTGGCGTGTATGTAGGTATGCTTTTATGTAGGTATTCTTGTATGTAGGTATTCGTCCATTATGTAGGTATTCTTGTCTGCGGGTATTCGTGTATGTAGGTATTCGTGTATGTAGATATTCGCGTATGCAGGTATTCGTGTCTGGAGGTATTCGTGTATGTAGGTATTCGTTTATGTAGGTATTATTGATTCGTCTATGTAGGTATTCGTTTATGCGGGTATTTGTGTATGCAGATATTCGTATATGTAGGTCTTCGTGTATGTAGGTATTTAGCTATACCGTCATGACAATTTTTCTTAACTATAATCCATACAGAAAAAGTAATAGAAAATAAGTTTTTAAAATGAGAGTAAGGTAGTTCCGTGACCACATTAGTATGAAGGCGTAAACATTCAGCCAACATCTAATGTTGGCATACATCTCTTGTAGTAACTAGTAAAGCTGCTGTTGTGATCAATACTTTCTCATCGATAGCTGGTGGTAGACCGATGCTATATGCACGTGATTGCAAAATTAACTAACTGATATTGCACTAAAGTCGCATATCGATCATTTGACTAATTTGACTATGAGCAACAATTAAAATAGTTATACGCATGCGTACTATTTGATTATTTGTTATATTCTTGCACATAATGTCCGATCGAGGCATGTCAGGAGGTGCAAAATCTCATCGGAATCACGAGTTGAAGCGCCAATAATGCACTTTAAGTCAAATTCTGGCAAGATATCTAATTAAAGCTGTCGGCCAATTATATTTCAGACGAGTATTGTAATTGTAGTAATTTATTTGATTAAAATATTTTTATTAAAGTTCGTTCATATTTGGAAATTTAGTTTACCTAGTGCATTTAACAATTCTTCAAAATGTAAAATAAATATAATACGTGGGTGTAGAGAAACTTGTGTGCGAATTTACGTGGGACCACAGGTTTACACATCGATGCTTTTGTTTCGGTGAAATCGTAGTCACTTACAACTTAACTTTTGTACGTGTAAATTTTGACAATACATACCCCACTTGTCTATTGAATGAATGTAATAATGGCCGATCAATCCTCCTATGCAACCGAAGTTGCTGTAGTGTGGAAGACTGTAGTCGTAGAGTGGAAACTGCAGCAATCCAGCTGGAACCAAAAGTTGGTTCCACGAATTGATAAAGTTCATACTTGTGTCGTACGTACGGTAAAGCCAGTCGTCTTTAGTATCCATTTGCTTAAGACGACGGTTCAAGTCTGCTTGTTGAAATGTGTTGATATTTAAGACGTTTTGGAAGTAGTCCGAACGGTTAACGGTAATCTAAGATAAAATAGAAATTTATGTTGATATGCTGCATTCTTTCAATGAGTTATAACCGTAGAAAGTATGTGAATTATACTATTCTCTCTCTCTCTCTCTCTCTCTCTCTCTCTCTCTCTCTCTCTCTCTCTCTCTCTCTCTCTCTCTCTCTCTCTCTCTCTCTCTCTCTCTCTCTCTCTCTCTCTCTCTGATGCGTTACTTCAAACCCTAGCTCCCATTACCTATTTAACAGTCATCAGGGATTAAATAGTCACGTTATCCTCCGTATTTAGCAGTCATCAGGGATTAAATATTCACGTTATCCTACGTGTTTAGCAGTCATCAGGGATTAAATAGTCACGTTATCCTATGTATTTAGCAGTCATTAGGGATTAAATAGTCGCAGTATCCTGAATTCACTTGAACAACGTTATTTTATTTCTGAAGACATTTCGAAGATTTTATAACATTTAAAGACATCTTCAACTTATTTTGAAAAATAAAGAATTCATATCATCAATTTCGTCAACATAATTTTTAAAGTGAAGTTTGGACTTACAAAATTTGATTGGTCAATTATAAATCAGACTTAAATTTCAACCAATCAGACCGCTTGATATTGAAACTGAAATTTAAGTGCATGCTTTAATTACGTTGTTCACCTTCAGAGCTGGTTTATAAATTTAATAAAAAAGATAATATTATTGATACCATCTCTATATATTACAAAGCTTCTAATATTGCTGGTAGTATTGCACACACGATATCGTATTAATATGATATCGTATTAATACCATCTCTATATTGGAAAACTCATAATATTGCTGGTAGTATTAAACACAAGCTATCGTATCAATACCGTTTTTATCTAGTACAAATCCTATATTTTGTGTAGTATTGCACACAAAATACTGTTTTAACACCATCTCTATCTTAGACAATACTCTCAATATTTTGGTGTTTTTACAAACAAGATACTCTACAATCTCAGTTTGAAGACAAAATTTTGAGACATGTAGTGTAACCGTTGCCATTGCACAATTTGCAACGCCTATGTAATACGCGTCTTACACATGGTTATTCTTCAGCATGAGATTACATCAACGTTTACCTACATATCAGAAGGTAGGACAGATGTATATCAATCAGATCGCATAGAAGTGCAATTGCTCTTAATCTTTAAAAAAAACAGCTATTTTTTTAATTGCCTAGCAATTTAATCACTTTATATGAAATATTGGATATGTCCTTCAAAGCAAAACAATAAACATAAATTTCAATAAACCCAAATAACACTGATAAAATGTTCAGATTCTCTATCGACAACAAATGTTTACAACGAAGAATATTTGACAGTTAATTTACAAGATTAAAAATACAGAAATGTATGCACTATATCATCATATTCTCTCTCTCTCTCTCTCTCTCTCTCTCTCTCTCTCTCTCTCTCTCTCTCTCTCTCTCTCTCTCTCTCTCTCTCTCTCTCTAAATGGAAAGTTTCAGACATATTTTTATGAAATACATGTATCCAGTCCAATACATAAGTGTTAATAAGTTTCTATACCGTATAAATTACATACGTACTTTGTACATAGTTGATGACCACAAGGCTTTAATAAACATTGCCTAAAAAGCACCCAAATCTTGGCACCGTCATATCTCTTGATGAATAATCCCCAGTAAACACATAATTCGATGAAAACCCCTGAATGTGATTAAATATCAACAAGTATGGTAATATTCATAACATTTTCATACATACGCTAGCGTAAATGGCATCCAATTGAGCGTCATCCATCATGAAGTCGGGGTATCCGAGTTTGTCAACAGCTCGTTGAAGCTGAAACCATACAAAAAAAAAAACATCGAAGTTCACTTCTAATATGCCTGACGATAGTTGTGGCCTTGAAAATTAAACCCCATTTTAACTGCAGTTGCAGATAAATCTTTGCAGTTGTATTTAAATAAAAAAATAACTGAAACGTTACATTTCATATAATACAATGCTTTGTCGTGTTTCATTCAACTGCCTGACTGTTTGAAGAAGACCTAGTTTAAAACTGTTATCCTTTAAACAATATGTAGATTTCCAATATTCTTACGATCTATGAATGACTTTGATTTTATTGAATTTATTTTTCTCCTTTTCCAAATGTATATTTTTGCGTGGTTTCGTTTAAATAAAAGGCAAATATTAGTTTAAAGTTTATGCTAGCTACGTGCCAGAAACTGACAAATATACAAAATAGTTACATGTTCATGTAATTTTGTGAATAAAAAGACTTTTCTGATTCAGTAATGGCGGAATAAATTACATTAATTAATTCAAGAATTCGAACAACATTTTTCAAAAGTATAATTTAGATACCCATTGAAAATGTATGCATTTAAATGACGTAATGTTGACAACAATTCAATAATAATGGTTACTTTAATGGTGGTAATGTTTCCCAAAATATCCGTCAAAACTCGTCCTGAAAAATATCGACATGTTCATTTATCCAGTCTACTAAATAAAGGAATGAACTATGAACATTTCCGCTTCCTAGCCGAGTTCTAATTACCTATACTCACTGCATATTTTCTGTTTTACAATTAAATAATTTCCTTTAGCTCGAAACCGCCTTTTGTTGGAATTTTGCATTTAAATCTCATAAATGTTTGAGTCATTGCTAAATTATGGATTTCTTCATGCTCCACTGTTAGGAGATGCTGTTCTCTACTTCAATATCTGACAACAAGGGTTCCCAATCCCATTGTCGCTATGACATTTGGAGGGTCATCAGGATTTTTTTATTTTAGGGTGGTACAATTTATCAAAATGTGGAAACAGGGTCGTGAGGTTTAGAAAATATATTTTGAAGGGTTGTGGCCATGGGAACCAATGCCTTACTAAGACATAAAAACAACGTTACACTAGCAAATGTTACAACTTCAGAACAAAAGAAATCAAGGTACAAATCCTTGAATTTTTCTTCGCCAAATACGTTTTTATTTTAAAAGAAAAGCTGTCTGACAATTTTCGTCGCCTTTGGTTAGTTTGCCATTGCTATTGCCTGCCGATAGCTGATAGCTAATTCAAGAGTATTAAAAAGATTAAAGTCTTATTAAAGACCAATGTATTATGCACCAATGAACCTGTGCACTTACAGAAAAATTTAAAGATTAAACCAGTTACTAAAAATGAATTAATGCAAGTGTACAAATTACACATATTGCTTATAAACCATGTGTTACATACCTTGGCCCGTGCGGAAACTTTTGTATCCTGGTCCATGATTGTTCCTTTAAGAACACTGTCAATAAGAGCTTCCTTGATGTAGTTTGTGATTTCATGAACCTTGAAAACAGCGACCCAAAATTACTAAATGAACTGTTAGAGTTATGAAAAATAAGTGTCTTGTAGAAATGAAATATTTAAGTGGAATTAACTTTCTTGCATAACTACTGTACTGAATTAAATATAATTAATTTGCTATGGTCAGACGTAATTAATTTGCTGGTGTAACTAATGTCTCTGTGTATGTGTGTATGTATGTATGTATGTATGTATGTATGTATGTATGTATGTATGTATGTATGTATGTATGTATGTATGTATGTATGTATGTATGTATGTATGTATGTATGTATGTAGGTAGGTAGGTAGGTAGGTAGGTAGGTAGGTAGGTAGGTAGGTAGGTATGTATATATATGTATGTATGTATATAATTAAATATGTATGTATTTATATATATATATATGTATATATATATGTATATATATATATATATGTGTATGTGTATATATATATATATATATATATATATATATATATATATATATATATATGCTAATTGTGACATGGGGTCAATTAGAGGACTAATATGATCTAGTTTTTCTATAACTTAAATTTAGTAATGCCGTAAGATCTGAGCAGAATGAGATGTATCATTGCTGTGCCATTTGGTCTGTAACTTATTTATTCAAACTTTTTTAATTCAAGTTATTCTTCACTGGAACTACAATGTGCTCAAAAATAACATTCGTGGATACAGAGACATGGATTTAGGGTGTAATTTCGAATAGGGATATATTCTTGGATTGTATTATTGTAATTCATCAGAAGACTCTTGGCATTACACTACGACACGATTCACCATACGCACATCATTATTTCCAGCTTTGGATTATTTTTGTGATACCACTAAAGTGTATTCAGAACTTTGATCATTAGGACTTGTGTTCGAGATCCTATGATCATTTTGAGACTGAATTCACAATGCCTCAAGCTTTTTTTACATTATCACTTTGTATTTTAGGGAAAAACTTATTTGTTGAAGATTATACGGCTTTTTGCTTCTCTATTTTCTATTACTTATTTTGCTTCTACAAAGTGGTAATGCTCTTTAAATTGTCTTGGAACTTATTCGTGAACTACTGTGTCTAAATTTATTTTAAACGTATAGAAGTATTAAGCTGCCATCAACATTACGAGATTTTTCTATTGCTTATATAATTAAAAACGACATGAAAATATTTTTCTACTGCACATGTAATCAAGACGACATGGAATATTTCTATTGCATATGTCAGGGGTGCACACACTTTTTAAGCATGCGAGCTACTTATAAAATGGCCACGTCAAAATGATCTTCCTACCACAAAAATACAGAACAAATAGGATGGCGTCTATTTTTTTAATGCAACGCGATCTATTCACAAAACCTTCGCGATCGTCCGGTCAATTGCAATTGTACACCCCTAATATATGTGATAAAAAAGACAGGACGAGATATTTCTATCGCATATGTGACAGCAACAACATGATAAGATATTTATATTGCCTATGTGATCAAAATGAGATAACAAGATATTTCAGTTGCATATGTAATCATAGTGACATATTTCTTTTGAATATATACACAAAATCCAGCTGTCTATTGCAATATGTTGACATGATTATGTAAACATGATGACAAATTTATATACTTAAGTCTCTGTGTTATGGCAACATATAGATAAGACAAGATCGACATGGCAATATGTCGTCGTATCTACATAATCGTGTCAGCTTCGTAGCATAATTCGTAGCTTGTTTTATTGACGGAAAAGAAGCCTTGACTGAATATAAAATATAAATATGTCCATGTTTACATCAACGATTTTTATTGACATAGATGTTCCTATATGGCTGTATATCAAAGGTTAACAGGATTATGATACAAGCGCAATCTAGCGTGTTTTAATCCATGTGTTCAAAGTATGAATTTAATAAGCGTCACATCACATTGCAAGTCTAAAGAAACAATATCACAAAACAAACAAAACCAACAAGAACAAAACCAACATATTAGTGAATTATTGTAAACTATACTTTTCACAAAATATAATATGGCACTCACTGTGTTATACTATACCACCATATGGCACTCAGTGCGTTATACAATACCATGTATGGCACTCTGCGTTATACAATACCATGTATGGCACTCACTGCGTTATACAATACCGTGTATGGCACTCTGCGTTGTACAATACCGTGTATGGCACTCTGCGTTATACAATACCATGTATGGCACTCTGCGTTATACAATACCATGTATGACACTGCGTTACAATACATAAGACATTTACTGCGTTATACAATACCGCTATATGGCACTCGCTGTATGGCAATCCATAAAACAGTTTTCTCAAACAATTAACACATTAAAAAAAATGTCTTATGTGAATAATCTATGGACTATTAAAAGAAAAACGATCAAGAGTAAAGTTCAAAATTACGTTATTCCTCTTTTTCCAAGCCTTATATTGCCGATACATGTGCTCCAGCTACAGAATTCGTAGCACTAAGTCGAGGCGTTTGATGTAAAATAGGTACTCATTTCGAAATAGGATGGTGTGTGTGTGTATATATATATATATATATATATATATATATATATATATATATATATATATATATATATATATATATATAGATAGATAGATAGATAGATAGATAGATAGATAGATAGATAGATAGATAGATAGATAGATAGATAGATAGATAGATAGATTTTCGAGAATTTATGAAAGATACTCAAGCAATATTTTGCTTTGAGAAACATTATGTCAGTAAAATTAAAGTTGCAGGGACGTGAATTAAAGCGTGTATCATTAAATCATTGTCAAATGTAATAACTGTGCCGGTAATTTTTGCAAATAGGAATACTAAACTCGTTGTTACATATAATAAGAAAGCCAGGAAATAATGTCATCAAGTGTATCAAATGATTATTGCATGTAATAAGTGGGACAGTTAAGATTGTAACGTTGTTTTTCCTAAGTTTATCATGTCATAAACTATTAGTTGCCGACTCGCACAGTAAATAGCGCCCGAAGAGAGTTATGTAAGCTGTGTGAGTAGGCAACTGACACTTTACATCACTATAAACTAAAAATCAAACAACGTTAAACTCTTATAATTGCAATTCTTTATAGTTTTATTTATTTATTATTGTCATTTTAAAACAATGCCTATAAATTTTAGAGTCTTGTTTAAGAGTATGAATTCTTGTTGAGGGCGTCTGCTACGTATGTATTTATAGAACAGGGGATTCTCCATCTACAACGTAACAGTTACGTCACCATGAAAAGAATAATTCTACCAATGGTAGGCAATCTAAGGTTTTGAGCATTTCACAGCATGGTCTTAATCTTGTATCTAAACTGACATTTGGGATCTGAGCAGACATTCAATATTCAAAGCAAAGGATTGTTATTTGTTTTTGGTTATTTTGTTGTTGATTTTTTGTTTTGTTTTTTTTGTTGTTTTGTTGGGTTTTTTTTTACATATGAATGACTCTTGGAGTTGATGCTATCATGAGTTCATTGTGACTTGTAAATTGGTATTGTCCAGACACGTGAGTAACCAATTTTCGCGTCTTTAATTCTATTTTCGTGCTGATTAACATATTAGGCTACCTAAAAGGGTTACTTATAAATGAAAATAAGACTATCGATAAATAATTAATAGTGATGGGGGTCCAATAGTCAAACAGTGCAATATATCGACACTGACAGATATGATGGGATGGGGTTGTGTGGGTGGGGTTTATCTGATCTCCCATCCACCAAACATTGTAACTATCAAGGTATGCGTCTTACATGGTAAGATTGTGAATCCAGTTTTTACAACGTCAATCTTTAAACCACACAGTTCCCCTATCCCTATAATAATTCACCTATAGATTTTTAATTCATTTGTAACGATCTGCAGTGAAAACGCTCTATTGGCAAGCTTTTAGTTTCCCAGCTTTTCTTTTTCAAATCTAGTCAAAGAAAGAATCATTTATATTCAGAAAAACAGCAAAGTTGTGTTATTTGAGTCTGTCAAATCAATTAATTCAATTTTCTAAATAAATTACAAACCTACTGTTTTAATTTTGTTTCAAATGCATGCAGTATGTCTGCCTTCCTATTCAGCGTTTAAGTTAGTTACTTTGCATGTGATTCTATTTATGGAAGTTAGTATCAATTAATTCTCCGAACAGTTTATACAGCAATAAACACTATTTGTTCTGATCGCATGATCATGTTCTGACCAATAAAACTCTTCCCTTTATTTATCAACTGATATCAATTGCAATTATTACTTAATGTAAACATGCAACAAAAACTATTGTTATATGAAGCAAGCGGGTCAGGAATTAATTTGCGCATTAATGAGAAAGCAACAGAGGATTCGAGGACAAAGTCAATTTAAGAATTAAACAAAGTTAGGATTTGCAATTCTGTGTGATCTGTTTAAAAAAAGTTCTTACGCCAGAATGAAACGCAGCTGGGCGAATGGAATATTAGTGTAAACCACTGTTAGCTATAGGTACCTTGCTCTTTTTTAAAGATGGTGTCGGGACGGAAAACGAAAGGGATGAAGTATTAATAATGATACCTTTTCCTTGTTTTTGTCGGCAAAATGGTCCCTTACATACAGCGCACCAAGAGCATCCCGAAAATACTGACTGATATAGTTAAAACAATAGCGCCATGTCCCCATAAAAGCTGCCATGCCAGTCATATCAACATAGAAATCCCGGTTTGCATGTATGTATTCCCAAGACAAATCTTGAACGTAACGTTTCGCCAGTCTCCACACTATGTAATTATTTAGAATTCTGAAAAAGGACGAATGTCAGGTTAAAATTTTGAAATTACCTTTACTTTGTTCATGTCAGCAAAATGGTCCCTGACGTACAGAGACGATAAGGCGTCCCCCATATTTTGTTCTACGTAATGGAAACATTGCAGCCATGTTCCTAGAAACTCTGTAATACCGTATAGGTCTTCGTAATGGCTCCTCCAGGCATAGATGTATTCAGAAGAAAGCTCTGTCAGATAGGACTGCGCTAAACGCCATGTAATGTAATTGTTAAGCATTCTGAAATGTATGATATCTGAAAGGAATCACTTCTTACATAAAAATGCGTTTGCAGCATTGTTGCACAAGATGTATGATTGTGGCAATATTCATATATCTACAATGGATGTCAAGCGGCACTGATGCCCTAGTGTGTTGTTTAATTAATATTCTTTCGGAACTCCACCGAATAAAAAAGCATGAATCCATTAAGTATCGGCCTATTTTACGCGTCGGGTAAATCTACGCAACGATACGTTATTCCTGTAAACACTGGAACAAGTGTTGTTTTGGGTGTACAATCCAATTTGTACCATAAATAAACGATTGTCATTTAATTAAGGAACGTGATAATCATAAAGTGTACAAATATATCCCACATTTCTATTCTAACTGCATATGAAAACGTGATTTTAAATGTCAACATATAGACCCACTCCATGAGGTCTTGGACTCGTAAGCCAGAAAACCTATTTAATTATTCTCTTTTAGAATCATACATATAAATAAATTATTTACAAGATAGAACTCTTTAGCTTTGAAAAATGCTGCATCTTAATCCATGCTTCTAATTTTGCAAGAAATTGTCCGTCACCTACTTTATCGTTTGCTATCGAAATTGTCAACTTTCCGTTTCTCAAGAAATTCTCTGGTTTAGAAAATAGTTTGTTTTTAAATTTTTTGGTAATGTTTCTTTTTTACACAAACGAGAAGTTGAAAACCTTGCATCCTATTTATTACCGTTTCTCTTCAACAAGATAGCTTCATTTTTGTTATAAACGTTTAACTTTTATTAATTTATTTTACTAGATCGGTTAAGATTGCTTAATATCCCTTGCTATTTAGTGGCATCGTTATGTTGAAATTTTAAAACTATCTACAAACGTGACCTAATTCCTCGTCTGAAATACCGACAAAAAGAATCCAAAGTAATGTGTTTTATTTCCAATGCATTGACATCACATATTTTCAAAGACATGCGTAGAATAGGTCGACATTTTGCAAGTCTTGAAAACACAGAAGTAGTATCTCGTGTGTCCAAAATTAGTATTATTTTGGACAGAATGTTCTGATGACAATTGCCTCTTTTCAAATGGCAATCATTGCAGTATTGTAATTTCGTCATTCGGTTGAATTGGGTATGCGATTTGTTTGCGCCAATATTGGTGATGGAAACATTATATGCACAGAAAAGCCAGACAGCTGTTTGTGCGTGTGTGCGTATATGCGTATATATATATATATATATATATATATATATATATATATATATATATATATATATATATATATATATATATATATATATATAGATGCAATAAACTGACGCCGAACAGTACGAAACTAGTAACTAACTAGCCTAAGCGCTTTCGACTCCCAATGAGTCTTTTTCAAAGGCAAATACAAAACATAGTTACGACAAACAAATAAACACAAAAACGTTGCGTTTGTAAACCTCTACATTTCTATCTTCACATGTGCTAAAACTATAAATACAACCAGCTTGTATAGACTAGTTGCGGAAACTGAAAACGTTGTATAATTCCCTAAAAGTCTACAAGCCAAAGCGACATCTATTTTTACTTTGTGTACATATGTAACGCAGATTATATCCCGGATATTTGGTTCTATACCGGTTATTCTTATAGTAAAAATTGAAGGATAAGAAGATTTAGAAAATGTTAAATTCTACTAGTGCATAGTTTTCATTTTCTAGTCTTCTTGGTTTAGACCGCTTGGTTTCAATGTTCTAAGGCGGCGTATCCAGTATGATTCCTTTTCCTTCCTGGTTTCGGAACTCCAGCTGTCGTTGTTGGCAATAGCGATAAGTATTATATCACTGAAAGTGTGGCCAGGGGAGGAGAAGTGTTCTGCGACCGGGCTTCTGTACAGCTTTTTTGTCATCCAATCAGATCTATGAAGGTTTATCCTTATGTGTAGCTTTTCAGTTTCTCCCACGTACTGAAGGCCACAGATCTTACATGTGATGAGATAAATCACATTCTCAGTTTTGCACGTTTTGTGTGGACCATGTATGTTTAGTTTTTCTTTAGTCACTGTGCTAGTGAATGTCTTGGTCTCTATCATATGTTGACAGGTTTTGCATCTTTTATCGCCACAGGGTCCAGATTGACTAGGTTGATTTTGACTAGCGATTGTTGTTAGCTTGGCCCTGACTAGGATGTCCTTTAGGTTTTTTGGTCTCCGGTAAGCTACTACAGGTTTGTTCGGAAGTATTAGGTTTAGTATGTCGTGAAACAAACCGTGATGACCTACTCAGATATGGACAGAAAGAAAAGGTTGATAGGATACCATTTATTCTGACCTATCACCCAGACAATCCCAAAGTAGGTAAAATCATCGCAAACCACTGGCCAACCGTGCAATCGTCAGACATACTAAACCTAATACTTCCGAACAAACCTGTAGTAGCTTACCGGAGACCAAAAAACCTAAAGGACATCCTAGTCAGGGCCAAGCTAACAACAATCGCTAGTCAAAACCAACCTAGTCAATCTGGACCCTGTGGCGATAAAAGATGCAAAACCTGTCAACATATGATAGAGACCAAGACATTCACTAGCACAGTGACTAAAGAAAAACTAAACATACATGGTCCACACAAAACGTGCAAAACTGAGAATGTGATTTATCTCATCACATGTAAGATCTGTGGCCTTCAGTACGTGGGAGAAACTGAAAAGCTACACATAAGGATAAACCTTCATAGATCTGATTGGATGACAAAAAAGCTGTACAGAAGCCCGGTCGCAGAACACTTCTCCTCCCCTGGCCACACTTTCAGTGATATAATACTTATCGCTATTGCCAACAACGACAGCTGGAGTTCCGAAACCAGGAAGGAAAAGGAATCATACTGGATACGCCGCCTTAGAACATTGAAACCAAGCGGTCTAAACCAAGAAGACTAGAAAATGAAAACTATGCACTAGTAGAATTTAACATTTTCTAAATCTTCTTATCCTTCAATTTTTACTATAAGAATAACCGGTATAGAACCAAATATCCGGGATATAATCTGCGTTACATATGTACACAAAGTAAAAATAGATGTCGCTTTGGCTTGTAGACTTTTAGGGAATTATACAACGTTTTCAGTTTCCGCAACTAGTCTATACAAGCTGGTTGTATTTATAGTTTTAGCACATGTGAAGATAGAAATGTAGAGGTTTACAAACGCAACGTTTTTGTGTTTATTTGTTTGTCGTAACTATGTTTTGTATTTGCCTTTGAAAAAGACTCATTGGGAGTCGAAAGCGCTTAGGCTAGTTAGTTACTAGTTTCGTACTGTTCGGCGTCAGTTTATTGCATCTATTTTAATTAATCCCTGACAGACGTGATCCCTTGGTGGATCCAGTACGCTTGAGAGGGTTGTTATTCGCCATATAATTTGTATTCTTTATATATATATATATATATATATATATATATATATATATATATATATATATATATATATATATATATATATATATATATATATATATATAAAGAATATACTAATCATATGGCGAATAACAACCCTTTTAAGCGCACTGGATCCAGGCTAGTTAGATACTAGTTTCACACTGTTCGTCGCCATTTTATTCCATCGATATATATATATATATATATATATATATATATATATATATATATATATATATATATATATATATATATATATATATATATCACGCTCTCAAATTGCAGAGACCATGATAATTTTCAGAGAAGAGAAAAAAGATGTGTTCTTCTCTCGTTCTAATATGTCGCATTATCCAGCGTGTATTCTCGTTTAGTACCAATTAAACACTGATCCGAGTGTGATTTGACGTATCCGCACTGCCTGGCATATGGGAGTTGCTTTATTCTTTGAAAATGAGAGATGATATTCTGAACGATTTGCAAAAATGTTTTTTTTTTCCTAGATAGAGATCTTGAAAATCTGGTTCTCTTTCTAGACGCTCAGGATTAGATCGTTATCAACTCTTGCTGAATCTCTCAGGCGTACTGAACCCCTAGCCCTTCGAGCTCGGGATTCGGTAACTTTAATGCTAAAATAAAACATGCATAATTCTTACTTTACATGATATTTTCCTGTTTTCTAGTTAATAAATATTTATTATGGCCATGATGAATATAGGAGAAAACCTGGGCTGTAAAATGCATCCCCTATTGCATGCAATTTTTCGTCCGTTTACTTTTTATTAAGCCTCAAAAGCCACAAATATCTAAACACAGTTGCGTAGTTTGTAGTATTGTTAAAAACTAGGAAGTTTGGTTTTTAAAATAAACATCATCTGAAATAATACCATTTTTTTTAATCAACGTTCGAAGATCAAATAAAGATAATAAATCAAAAGTGTACAAAATGCACAGACACAGCATTGTTGTCTCAAGTACTGGAAAAATTGATGAATTTTGTTTTTATTTTCTCGACATCATATGATCGTGCAAATGGCAAATGTTGCTGCTTTATGTTGTTTTTTTTTAATAAAAGCTATACAACTTTAAAATGGCATTCAGCTATGACTGAGAGAGATTACTTTTTAATAGAACTGCCGCCGCCAATATATATTAATAATACACAGTTTGATATATTCAAACATAAAATTAGCAAGAGAAAACAGCTGGAGCAAATGGATTCAAAGTCACTCCAGGAAATATTTGCGTATAATAAACATTGTGGCATCATTTTTCCTACAAGATCTGTTCTAGAGTTATTTACAAATAACGTCAAGAAAAAGAGTTTTTTGCAAAATAAAATCTATATTCAAGCAGCACGTACAGTTTCGGTGTTTGCATCTTCGCTAGCCAAGGTTCCGATGTGTTAACCCAGTCTACACCTTGTCGGATCGATCAGATATTTGAGTGCTTTGTCATAGCGACATCTATTGGATTTCATGGGTTGTCTTCCTTAGTAAGTAATGCCAACTAAACAGTAACGTGAGCAATTTTTTTCTTTCTACATCTGCTGAAAATAGTAGAGTCAACTGACTTGAAAACGATCTTTTGTAAGTTTAACATCGAAAGCATGACGACGTACCAGACAGAAGCCATTACATGTGTATTTGAGGGGAACGGACCGGAATTGGAAAATTGCTTATTTATCAGTTCATTTCAGTTGTGTGCTTCCCTTGTATCAATCACGTAGGAACAGTGTTCAAACTTGAATAAGATGAATTTGTTTGGTTGCGGTTGCTTGCCGCCGCATACAATGAAATTCACGGACCCAAAGCACTGAATTATCTGATGCATCCACCAAGGTTAGGGTTAGCATATCGAAACCTTGGCTAGTGAAGATGCAATGTTTGAGTAAACGTCATATCCCAAGATCGTAGGCGCCAAACTAGCTGGTACAAACTGAATCGAGGAGGAATTATATCCTCATCAGGTGAAAAATAAAGTCGATAAAAGCAAAATAACAAACAAATCACCAGAACAACTTAGGCAATTATATATAACAGTGACTCGATATCAATGAAAAGTTTACACGCAAAACTAAAGTTGAACACGACTATGTTTCTTTCAAAAACGAACCGAGAAGAAACATATAAGAAATATCAGTATTTTGTTGCAAGCGCAGACTTATATTGTAATCGTTTTGGTGTTTTCTGAATGCAAGAGGGGATCAAACAGGATGGAAGCAGATTATGTTGGCGAGTATTAAGTCATTTCTGAAAACTTATAAAATTCTAATTGCTGAAAGCACATATAAATATGTTGTCGGAGATAATAAAAACACTAGAAGAGATTTTTAAGAAACTGTCGATGAGAATTAATTCCAGTAATAAATTCTTAGCTTGTTGCAGAGATATAGAGTAAGAATTATCCCAGTCAAACAAGGTTTTTTTTTCCATAAAGGTCGTGCGTCTGATTTTGATGCACAGTATAAGATCTCAAGTCCTGTTGGCATCAGTTTTGAAGACGATAACATCTTATAATTACATATTTCCTGATACCTGTTAATTGTTTTTAAAAAGACAGTGTATTGATATGGTTTTGAAATATACACACATCAAGAATAAGATTAAAAGTAGCGAATATTCTAAGGCACATGCGAATTTGTTCTATTCAGTAAAGACACACACACACACATACATATATATATATATATATATATATATATATATATATATATATATATATATATATATATATATATATATATATATATATATATATATATATATATATAATTGTTTACTGATTACTAAACTGTGCTTATAATTTTCGAGTGGGTTGGATGCGGGTGGTCGTGTGTTCGATCCTCGGCCGAGTCATACTAAAGACGTACAAAAATGGTACTAACAACTGCCTCGATTAGCGCTTAGCGTTAAGAGGTTAGTGTTAGGAGTGGTTTGCCTAGGGTTGGACATCATGCTACATGTCTGCGGCTTGATGCTCTGTGTTTAACATCACTATAAACTGTCACACTGTAAATATCGTAGCGATATGACTGAGAAATTGTTAAAGCTATGTTAAAAATCCAAATCACACACACACACAATCACACACACACACACACACACACACACACACACACACACACACTCACACACACACAAGCGGGCGGTGTTAAGAAAACCTTAATTCGGATGATGACATCATTACCTGTTTTTCTCATTGGCAGGAAGGCTTCCTACCATGGCGGTCATTCTTCTAATCCAGTCATCTTCTTTCAGTGCTACGTATGTACTCTCCGTAACTCCTGATTCCTTGAACATGTACTTTAGGAGACCCGTGAAATCAATCTAAAAACGACGACGAAAATGTTGATTTTCTTTTCGTGTATTGTATATGTTATCCCCCGTTGCATTAACGGATGGTCTCACCATAATATAGTCTTTAATGTACATTATTACAATAATATAAATATTATTAGCCACGAATAAACAACAATTACTTATAAACACCTGACAGATGGAAGTAATGCCTAGACAGAAATGTATGTAATCTATCTGATACTAAGAGTCAATTGTTACACTTCCAAAATTTTTGCAATATAAACTCTAAGATACTCATGCTTCACAAATATTGGTTTCATAGTATTTCATTGTTTTCAAATGGTTATGACGTAGTTAACGTTCATATTGCTATCGAATTTAAGTGATATGAAAAAAAAACTACACGTTATAATCAGAACTTTTCGTGCAGGACTTAGCTTTGTGTCTTTGGTTGGTAACTAATATATGTAAAATAAATTCTCCTCGAAAAATGATATTGTAGATGGATCTCAAGGCAAATAGTCTGATTCAACGAAATTTATCACCAGGAAATCCTACGTTCACTACCAAAGCACAATTCTCAGTTTTGTATAATTAATAACATGTCTCTTTAAGTTAAATTATACACTTGAAAAATTCAATGATATTTAATTAGAAAATGCTCATATGGAGAAAAGAATCATCAATATAAGTGTCAAAATATGGCCTTGAATGTGTTTAATTTCTCAACAATTCTTCTGACAAAATAACTATTCCTTACGCCATCATGATGTCATTCGAAACGTATCGGACAATACTAAAGAAATAAATTGTAATATATTATTTTAAGGTGAGTTTCTAAACGATGTTTAAAAATTACATTAATTTCTTTAGAAGAATCAAGGTCAAAGTGAAAATTATATCATAAATAAGTCAACATTTTGAGTGGAAACTAGTCATTTGTCATTATAGTTTAGCATCTCTTGTGCAATCGGCATCATTTCAATTGAAATCTTCAGCCATCTGATCATATGTTCAATACATATTCTATAGCTGTAATGTCAGTAAATTGTGAATACAATTATCACGAATTTGTCATTTCGCTGAGTTTTCCAGAAATGGTATGCTTCTAAAACTGAGTGATTTACTGGATGGCTTACCATACCACCTGTTTGTGACGTCAGGTCTCGGATGGTGATCTTCTTATCTGGATGATGTGGGTCTTCTGTGGGAAGCGTATTCGTCGTTATCTGTAAACGTCGTTAATAAAAAGAATCGTTATTTCTTAGGAATTCAAACCAAACAGTAGAAACTTTCAATTAAGACAACCGATTAATAGTTTCATTACTTGCACTAAGCCCCGCCCATCCTTTTTTACATAGGAAATCTTTTCATAATTGCAAAGAACCTTTGACAGAAATATTGTTTAAATAACAGTTCCCTAAGATAAACGTTTTAGTAAAATTCAACATATACTTATTTAATAATCAGAGATTAAGGTTTCTATATTCTCTTTAACTTGGTCTAATTTGTGTGATCTTACCAGTTCAGGCTCCAAACATAGTCACGTATATTACGTAGGACTGAACAAACAGTAACTCTATACATCCGTTTCCAATTGTTAAGCATAGGTAAAAAATGGGGCGGGCCTAAGTAAAACTGAAGAGGAACTATGCAAGGTTAATTGGCGTAGTGGAACTATTTATTAGACTGTGAAAAAAGAGGTCGAATTTCAGAAGAAACATTTGCCATTTATAGAATAAAAGTGTAATGATCGAGATAGATTATGATTTGTCATATTTACAAGGCGAGGATTAGATATTCGTATTTTTATGTATTAGCAAATCAAATATTGCTTTATTCAAGGAAAGAAACAACCATGATGGATACGTACATACATACATACATACATACATACATACATACATACATACATACATACATACATACATACATACATACATACGCACGTACGTACGTACGTACGTACGTGCATGCATGCATGCATGCATGCATGCATGCACGCACGCACGCACGCACGCACGCACGCACGCACGCACGCACGCACGCACGCATACATACATACATACATACATACATACATACATACATACATACATACATACATACATACATACATACATATGTACGTATGTACGTACGTACGTACATGCATACATACATACAACACACTCAAGAAATAAATATTTATAGGAAAGATCTTCACGTTAGCCAGTTGAAATTCTATGTTGTAGGCGTCTAGGACAAATTGCTCGATACTGGAATTCTTCATTGTTTCATTCATTTTTATTCCGGAATCACGAATGAGGAGGTCTGCAACTGTTCTCATAAAGTCTTTGTAGTCATTTTGAATCTAGATGGAAAAGATAAAATAAAAAAAAAAAATAAGCATTGAATATATTAGATTGCAAATGACATTTAAACTTTCATGCAAAGGTTGTTTGAGAAAGCTTGCACCGGATATATAGGCAACGGCATATTTCTTCAGAATGTGAATATTTGAAAGGATTGCATAATCCATTAAAAAGTCTGACAAAATATCATGATTATATTATTTTCATGTCCTCAATGCTCTGTATATTGGAATTAATTTGCTTTGACTTACACCAAACACACACAGACACACACACGCACACACACACAAGCGCGCACGCGCGCTAATTATTATAAATATTCAGGAAATAACTATACTAACTAATGAAACATTTATAGATCGAAACAAATATAATTTTGTTTGCTTTAGTTAATTTTAATTTACTGATTTGTAACTGGGGTTTGTGTGAAAGAGAAAATAATATATGGATTAAAATGATATGCACGATTTGAGATGCATAAATGGAAGTTAACAACCTTAGTATAAGGCGCGAGTTGCAAAATGTATGTATAAGCTCAGTAGATGGCATGGGTGTCTAACAAAGGAAGAAATATTCATTGCTGTATTAGAACGCTAGATTCTGGAAGTTATGATGGATCTTCAGTATAATATTTTGATTCGTAAAAGAAGTCATGTCCTTGAAAGTCCTGCCACCAAAAATGCTGACAAGGCCATGCTTCTAAGAACATATTTGTCAGTATTGTGGTCTGTCTTAGAGGACAGCCCAAGCCACATAATAATAATAATAATAATAATAATAATAATAATAATAATAATAATAATAATATAATAATAATAATAATAATAATAATAATAATAATAAAAATAAAAATAATGATAATAATATTTTATTATTATTATTATTATTATTATTATTATTATTATTATTATTATTGTAGTTGTTATTATTATTATTATTATTAAAAAGAATCACACAAAACTTTTTTCAAGACCAGGTAAACTCGGTATACTGTCATGGATAGCTTGTCTGTAGCTGTAATTATTAGACACCCAGACAGCATGCACTTCATTGTATGTATACATTCCATGTTAGAATGGTCTCATTATTTTTTCTTCTCATTGCATGAACATTACAATATCAGTCCAAAAAGTATACATAATAATGTGTTTCGAAAATGAAACTAATTGAACAGAAAATGATTTGCTAAGAAGATTTAATGGTTAGGTGAAGAATTATCACGCAAAACCTTTACCACCTGAAAAAAGCCAGGTATAAAATTTATAAATTGAGGTCTGAACTGGAAAGTTATTCAGTTAAGGTTTGCTTTAATTTTAAAATGTTTTGGAATAAAGATGAAGAGATCGGTACATCGTAATCATCATTGTATCAATTACCAGTCTGGCTGTTTGGTATTCTTTGATTGCTTTGATCTCTGGGCACATAGTAATGAAACATTATAAAAAGATGTCACCTAAACTTTTCTATCCTTCTTCTAATTCAAGTTTTACTCAGCCTTCTTACCATGGGTGAATTCTTACGAAGTTTTTCTTCAAGCTTCAAGTGAAAAGTTTCATGATTTTATGGCTATTCCGAACAACGAATGTTGTTGTTTATGTATTTTAAATTTCATGTCTATGTAACACGTGTTTCCCAAAGTGTCATATATACCGGAGTTATTACAAGAGTTTTTAAAAAAGACACAAAAAATAAATTTATATTTGAACTTTGGCCTTACCTTTTGATTAATTTCTCTGATATAGTATCCGTAAAACATGCCCATTCCGGATAAGTCGAGCTGCAAAATGATTTTAAAACCAATAGAAACAAACCTCCATATATAAATCAAGTATATAAAATTAAATATAAGAATGCTAATAAATAAAAAATGCAAGTTCTATACTAAGGTCTTGACATTAAAGCAGAAGTTACATGACAGCAGCACTACTGCTACTACTACTATTACTACTACTAATAATAATAATAACTAATAATAATAATAATAATAATAATAATAATAATAATAATAATAATAATAATAATAATAATAATAATAATAATAATAATAATAATAAATCAGCATCATATATGCATAAGAAACGGAGACAGAAAAAGTATCATTCAAAACAAAAGAAACATTAGTGAACACATTTTTGATAATTTCAGTCTTAGTATGCTGTATCGATTCAACAGATATATCGAACGACATATCAGTCATATAAGATTACGTTGGTACATAAGGACACAACAAACGAAACCAAAACACAGATTGTTTTCCATATGCCTATTCCAGTTAGTAGCTGTTGTGTCCGATGCAGGAATTAAAACGTGCTGGCTCATCCTTACTCACTGGAGCATGTATGTATGTATGTATGTATGTATGTATGTATGTATGTATGTATATATATATATATATATATATATATATATATATATATATATATATATATATATGTATTTATGTATATATATATATATTTATATATATATATATATATATATATATATATGCTTTATATACAGTAGAAAAAATTTAGTGTTGAGTATTATTATGTATAATTGATACATATATCAGTTAAGAAAAATTACACTTATTATTGAATAATTTTGTTGTGCATACATATTTTGTTCTCGATTCAATCACTCACTGTAGGTATGTTAACATTGGTGATCAATTTATGTCAAAATTTGTTAAATTATTTCACTGAGAAGTTCGTCAGAATGGCGTACTTCAAGAAACCTAGATAAGTACTGATATAACATGTTGAACGTGAGATCAGTCGTGTTCATAGCTCTTTGAAGAACAACCAACAACGCAAATAATGGTCTTGTACAAGGTAAGGAACAAATAGCAATCGTAATGAATGTTAACTTTGCTAAGGAAGAATAGAAGAAACATATGTTAGAAAAGAATTACGTTATGGCCCACAAGATGGTATCTCTTTGCAGTAACATAATAATCTCGTGACCATTTGAATCAAATATTATGTTGTAGCCAGGAGATTATATGAATGTTCCATTAGATAATTATCTAGTGGCCACGAGGTACTATATTGTGTCAGCGACATATTATCTCGAAGCCACGAAGTACTATATTGTGTCCGCGACTTATGATCTCGTAGCCACGAGATCCTATTTTTCTTATTTATGTCCCAGCTCCAAGTTTCCGTACTTTGCCCAGCATATGGGAGATTTGTAATGTATAGACAATACATAGGTATTGTGCCTACACAATGAATTGAACAAGGCTTTTTGTAAGTAGCCAAAGCGATAGATAGCTGATGCTTATATACTATTCGCATTATGTTTCAGCTCGTATTTAGTACAATGAATGAATTTTACATGTTTCAAGTCCCGTTGTGCCACCAGAGTAATGGACCGACCGTTAAGTTTCAAGTTGGTCTGGATGATATATAAAAGTTTAGGTAATTCTTTGATTACAGCTTTGTCGAATGTAGTTTGGAATGCACATTCTGGATTAGGACGATCTGATGTTTGCCTATTTAGCCAGATATTCCATCTCTAACACGTTGCCAACTAGGAAGTATGACTACAATGATCTCGGAGTCTGTTTAAGAGCGTTGAAGTTACTCGACTCATATTAAAAAGTGACTATGATGTTCCGACAGGTCCTGACTGTCAGAACGTATCTGTTACCACCCACATAGTGGTGTGGCATGCGTCAAAATTGTAATCTGTCACAAAGAATGTTTTAAGAAGAATGTGCAAGACGAGCGTCCTTTTGACGTCATGTACAATATGCTATCGTATCAATAATGTCCACACTTTTTTATGGAGGGTTGGGGGTGGGTTATAAAACAAAAGAATAGCTATTTTGATGTAAACCGTAACGGACTGTAGTTTGTTGCAATCATTTCTCTAAACTGATAATAATTTATTTTTGGCGGAAGCAGGCCTAAGTTTCCTTCTTCAAGCGTTAACTCACTACAGAACTTTATTTTAGTTAACTTGTACTAGTAGTTCCATAGTGATATCACAATAATTGTGATTTTTTTTCTCCAGGCGAACGTTACCGTGTGACTTAGTTCTCCAACATTTCTTTTTCACTCGATCTCCTTATATTTACGCTGTGTAACTCCATTAAAATATTCTCTAGAAATATGTTTGTAGAAAAGCTACGATGTGCTTTGACTGGCCCATGGTCTTACTCGTTTGGAACATCCCTCTATCATTCCAGAAAGAACCTTGAAAATCACATGGATTTTGGTATTTTGCAATACATAGAAACTACCGCATTTGTTCCGATTATGACGTTGTATCTTTCTGCCACCATATTGTGCCATGTGAAGAAAAATAGTTTTGAACAGAGTTATAAATGGCAGCGAATTTCATCAGATATTTATTTTTAAACTTCATGGAAAAAGCCGATGTTCCGAATTGGGTTCGTGCTTATGATGTGTCACCTGGCATGAATCGGCTTTCATCGCTATGCAATGAAAATCCCAACCATGCACTTTGGGTAAAATAGAAAAAAAAGAAAAAAGAAAGAAAAGAAAGTATAAAGTTAACCGATATGAAATGGAAACGAGGTGCCGCAGTTTGGGGAAGGGTGGGTGGGATATATGACGTTGCGCGAGTTAACTAAAATAAATAAAATTATTAGCTATCTTAGCTAACTTTTATGGTAACACTTATACAAATATAGAGTTCTAAATTTACATTTTCTATTGTGGTGTTTTGAGAATGTTTATCAACCAGAAGCTTATCGAGAAATCGGAACGAGGTTGAGCACTGTTATATATCGAAGATATTCAATCATTGGAAAAAGGCCAAAGACCGCTAATTCATTAGAATGATTTCAATCTATATTCTTTAGTCGGGCACTAGTACATCTTGTTAATAAAGAGTAAAGGTTTTTGAAATCAGTAGAAATTCTATTTTTAAGTAGTCAAATGGGCAACAAAAAATAAAGATGGATACCGTGTAATGTAACATAGATGTTTGTAGTTTCCTTTTTGAAATTAATGTAAGAAAGATATTCGTAGTTTTCTTATTATGGACAAGAACGCTTACGTGTTGTCCCTACGCAACACACATTCAAAATGTCATACGCAGCGTAAGCCAATCATATCGTAGTTTTTGATCTGAACATGTAAGTAGTCCTTTGAACATATTTAAAATCAATGAAATGACAAATGTAAATCTGTGCGTTACCCTTCAGTCAGTAATCTTTCCCAAAAGTGAGCATTTTGGGTTGCTAAATCTGCGAAATCTAGGTTAAGGGTAGCCAGTGCAGACCATAATGGTTCACAACATTGTCACCTACCTCAAAATTAACTTCCACGTCCATATACACAGTTTTATCTACAATTTTCCTGGACCAGTGTATGAATACATTAATCCGTTTTGGAGATAATCTCGCGACTAGCTCTAATTTATTTACGGCTCTAAACGTATTTGCCCCTTGTTTTTGATAGATATGAATAGTTATTCATTATGGTAAATGGATGATGCTGCTCATAATCTTATTTCGAGTTAGGTCTTTTTTTTAAAATCTTAAAGACGTGATCAATGGTGCCTACGAGGAAAATACACATTTTATAAATACGGTTCGTATATTTTAAAGTTGCTATTTAAAAAAAAAACTATGCTCCATTCAGACTGGAATATTGTTAGAAGGAGTCTATCATTTATGATTTCGAAACGTCCTCTCTCTCTCTCTCTCTCTCTCTCTCTCTCTCTCTCTCTCTCTCTCTCTCTCTCTCTCTCTCTCTCTCTCTCTGTTAGAGTAGTGGCTGCCATGGCGATGGATAAATCTCGTAACGTTCGCCGATGAGCGGTCGCCATAGTTTTACATAACAAAATAAACTGAATTTAATCTATCCGGAAAGTTGCAAAATATGTAGAGTTTTGTAAGATATTGATGTCAACATTTCAGTAAACACCGGATTTAATGATACAGATTGAACAGGAAACATTTCAAGAGATGTATATTGCAGAAGATGTGAGAAAAGGTTGTATTATTCTGTCAAATAGAAATAAAGAATACAGCAACAACAATGCTGTAGCATGCCGATTCATAATTGCTGCTTTGTAGCTACATTATGCTCACGCATTTGTGTAATTCGTCAACGAGTTTTAGAGCATTGCTCAGGAATATGTTTATGATTCCATTCAACTAGAAGCGTCATGTAATTTACAAAGATTAAATGAAATACATTGGTTATTTTTAACAGTCAAAAGGTCGCGTTTTAGCATCGATTAAGCAAGCAAGAGCGGTCATCATTTTATCACGACCCCTACTTATATAGTGCGAGTGCGATAATAAAAAGCTGAATCGAATTATTACTGTTTGTCGTAAATAAATAAAGTATACGTTCGTAGGACAATTCTTTGTCTTCTCAACCGTAGTTCCAGGGCATAACAGTGAAAGAAAGTGTCGCCGCTCGGTACATGCACTTGTTCTTGTTTTATATACGTACCTATGGTCATTTCCTGTGCCATAGCGGCTTGCACTGACTGTGAACCAGAAAGAATAATTTAATCTGAACCAAACTGAATAGAACAAATCTAATACCTGTTTTAATTTCTTGACACATGCAGTTATTATACGAGAAAAACACGATTAATTAGTGCGAAATTTTGTTTTGTAAATATGCTAAACATGTGGAACCATTATGGTGCAAACATGAATCGTGTACTGTTCATTCTCTCTCATATGGTTAGATCCAACTGCAGCCTGAAGACACCCAAATGTATTATGCAGTTTATTAGGAGTTCTCAGCGGAATGAAACTTTGAGACCAGGGATATAAGCTAGTATATATGGTATTTCGAGCATTTGGAAACAGAAATTGTGATAAACCTATAAATTATCCTTCACATGGATAGTCTCAACGAATATGCATTGCCATGACATATAAGTCAGACAAAGAGGAAATTCATCTGATGAGTAATGTAATATTATATAATCTTCATGATAGCGTAACGTTGTTTCTTTAATGATGTAAACAGGCAGTCAAATGGATAGAAAAACAAAGTGTTATATAAACTAACCATGTATCACTATTACTATAGCATCGATTGTGCTAATTTATTCATTATAATTTTAACGAATATTTATGGTTTTACTAGTAGGAAAGATTTGCCCTCGAAAGGAGCATAAAATATACAAAAGTTCTAATATAAAAAATAAAGTTTCAAAAGGTTATGCATATTCACTTGAATAGAATGGCAGATGAACCCATCCCGCCCACATAGTTATATTTAATACATGTGACATACATACTCACACACACATGCATGCACGTAGTATCATTGAAACAAAACCTTGAGGCCGCTCAAATATGGAAGCATACATACATGCAGAGCAGAACCTCACTACCGTACTCACCTCTCTATGAATAGACGGCATTAAGTATGTCACAGTGATATTAAAAGATAAAATTAATTTGAAATTTAAATTCAATGACATGCTCTGTGCTATATAAAATAACTGAAAATAATTTAAATCTAAAATATGCTACATAATTTTTTTTTGCTCGTCAAAATATTACTTTCTTAAAATTGTTGTCGAAATTTCTACCTTTATTTTTAGGGATATATACTGCCGTTGATAGACTACGTCAGTACCACATGGAGAACGATACCCAGTTATAATCGATCCAGAATTAACAAACTCCAACAAATAGGTCTGCGGGTATAATACTGAAACTTCCCATTACAAATACCCTGGAATGTTATGTTGTCACCTCTAGAATGGTCACCGCATGGTTTCTGCATAGAAACATATTTTTTTATTTTAAAAGAACCGTCTCCTGTAAGTCTCTAAACGATCTATATCCAGAGTATATCCCCTCCCTAAGCGAACTTACATTATCAAATACTGAGCGTAAACTCCGATCAGCAACTATTAGCGAACTTCCTTTAGGGATAAAACCCCAATATTTTAAAAGGTCTTTTATCGTAATAACCCATATCTTCTAGAATTCCTTACCCATTAGAAAAAAGTAATTCAAATTCCCGAAAAGCACCATTAAGAAATTATTTTTTGACCAGATGGAATAATGTAATAATGCCTCCCAAAACAGAATTTTATATCATTGTATTCTGAAAAAAACACATGTACATTTTTTTATCCTGTCTATGACCTCTGTCATGCTGAAATGTGTATACCTGTTTGTATTGTTACGTATATACCTGTTGACCAGTATAGCAATATATATAAATCCATTTTAAAATCTGAGTATGTGTGTGAGCATACCTGAGGGTGTAAGTGATTTTTTAATAACATAACCTGTTAAATAAATAAGGACGGCGTGACAGATAATCCATCTATCTTTCATGACAAAATTTGTCATTTTTGTTAAATAATAATAATAATAATAATAATAATAATAATAATAATAATAATAATAATAATAATAATAATAATAATAATAATAATAATAATTATTATTATTATTATTATTATTATTATTACTACTACTACTACTACTACTACTACTACTACTACTACTGTTGCTGTTGCTACAGGTGCACAGGTGATTACGAGTTCAGTTAGCAGAGCCATGAAGACAAATCGCTTTAGTTCATGTGAGCATTTAGAGAAGACCTCTATCGAAGATTTTTTTTATCCGAATGTACCTAGCCGGGGTATCGGTCCAGTCAATTTTCTTCAAGTATGAAGCTGATGGCCTGGAGACATGTATTAATTAAGCGCAGCGCCCTCTGCTTCGCCCTAAAATTCAACGGGCTATTTTTAGATTCGATAACCCTGACCAAATTGTCAATTCTAAAAATACACTTGGCATCCTTGAACCTCGAAATGTTTGTTATTCTTGCTGAAAACTCTTCCACGTCATTTGCACAAAAAAAGAAAGCTACAAATACGCCGACCACAGAATACTGTTTTTGTTGTCGTACGTACCACGACAAAAGTGCAAAATTATGTCCGTGTAATCAAACCATGTTATCCGATTATATTCAATGGAACTTGCAGCAGCTTCCTAGCCTCGTTTTTGGATAAGGTAAAGACGATAAGTTTAATTGTCCGATAGGAGGATTAATTAACATGGAAAACACTTCTCAAGTCACAAGGCTTAGATATCGCCACAATCTCGATAGGGTGGTATTGATTAAAGCTAATCTATTTTCAACGGATCATCATTAGAGGAATATAAATAATAGAATACATTGGCATAGTCCGAGTTTCCTCTGACCCTTGACACCCCATTTTTGATATCTGTTTTTTTTATGCTGGGGTGTAGGGTCAGAGTCTATTCCCTATCAAAAAACTTGGAATTTGCCTAGAAAACTTAAATGACCTTGCATTGACCCATAATTACATTAAATCGCAGCCGATGTGCATAAATGTCATAGGTCAAATAGTCACGTGATAACAACAAAGTGTGTTGACATGTAGTTTCTGCGTGATCAGTCAGCCTCTTTCCAGGAAGATGCGACAGCGATATGCTTCGGGCTGCTGTTATCCCAATTAATATGTTTAATAATAAGTATTTTTTTTTCTTGTTATTGTATCATTGCGTGACTTTCATTCAATATTTTCGAGTTTATGTCTTCTTTCTGCAATACTGGAATGGAAGGTTTTGTGCATAAACCTAAATAGCAACATGGCAGGTAAAGACGAATACAAGGAAGCTCTTGCCAATGAGATACTTTAAGAAAAGGGATACTATTTTAATATTAAAGAGCTACAGTATGATGTAATAAATTCAGTTATCAATGAAGGTGACACATTTGCCGTCTTCCACAAGGGATTTGGGGAGACGCGGCTTTTTTGTTGTTATCACGTGACTATTTGACCTATGACGTTTATGCATATCGGCTGCGAGATTTAGTTAGTCATGTGACTAGCAATTAAAATGGTGCGAACGAAGTCAAAATTCATCAACGCTGTAGTTACGTCTCGTCTGACCACGGATTAAAGACAAAATCGTGTTATGCTTGTAATTTCTGAGAAAATAAATAATTTCCCTATCGATTTAATGTAATTATGGGTCAATGTAAGGTCATTTAAGTTTGCTAGGCCTGATAGTTGGCGAGTACCCTATACCGACACCAAATGGTGTCGGCAAATTCCAAGTTTTTGATAGGGAATAGACACTGACCCTACACCCCAACATAAAAAACCAAATATCAAAAATGGGGTGACAAGGGTCAGAGAAAACTAACATTGGCAAAGAAAATGATATATCAACAATTGCCTTGTTCTTTACTTATCACGGACAGTTTCATTCCAACTTCAAGACCACTTCCTTTAATTGATAACTTTGTTATATTTCATTCCTTCGTATTATTAGCATTGATTCTTGACCAACAGACCTATACTGCAAGAAAGAAGTAACATTTTGGTCATATACTAAAATTTAAATCATTGGTGTTTGTTTAGTACTTATGGCACCATGTTCCCAAGCTCATAATTTGTCTGCATGTAGGTATATAAGGCAATATGTTCAAAGAGTACACAGTTTTTGACACAAAATGAATGCTCATTTCATTTTCGGACGAGTATTTAATATACAATAATCTTAGCAGTTAAACTGTCAATTTGCATGTCTTGTCCATGTACCAATATCATTTGTTTTTCATCAACAGAAACAGTCACTTGGCTCTTTCTGGCTAACTTCTTCACATTCTTTCTTCTGGTTTAATTATGTTTATTGTCCCGTCCTAATAGTTTCCCTCTGCGCAATAGTTTTCCTTAATCGAATGTCAGTGTAAATTTAGACTTCCATACATAGCGGTTAAAGTTGAATTTAAACTGGATTTTTTTTTAGTATACCTCCACTGGGGAAAATAAAGTGTATCAATTTATTTGAATACTATTTTTACCCTTTCGTGCAATGAAGGGTGTCGAATATTTCAGAAGAACCATTTTATTTGATTGTCAAGATTCTTCTTTTAAAATGTGGTACTAAAACATAAATGTTACGAATGCGCGCTTTCGTTCTATTATTAAAGGTTAATTTTTAGTAAATGATTCTCTATTTAATATGTATTCCCTTATAAAAAGCACAATAAGGAAAGAACACAAAACAGTGTAAGGAAACAAAATTCACAAACGTTGAATTTGTTAGAGTAGTTACGGAGAAAAAATACGGCGTTTCCATTAGAGACATGTCATTTAAATGAGCAGACATTATCTTCTATAATAAAATCACTTGGCCAAATTAGCAAATGACTTTCTAACATAAACTAGCAAAGTGTATATTAACTACGAAAGCCCACACCCTTAATTGTTAACCATAACGATAAATAAACATGTTTTGATGCAATCAATAAATGTAGCAGAGGTATAATACGGAAGCCCAGAGATTTAACGAATATTCTCTCTCTCTCTCTCTCTCTCTCTCTCTCTCTCTCTCTCTCTCTCTCTCTCTCTCTCTCTCTCTCTCTCTCTCTCTCTCTCTCTCTCTCTCTCTCTCTCTGGTCTTAACCTGGGGCAGATGGGCTCTATTATTGTAGCAAAGCTCAAAAATGAACTTAAAGTGGTATTTTTTCCCCCAAACCGTTGACGTCATAAACTTCTAACATTGGTCCGATTTTTTAGCACTTACTATTGAATTCGCCGCTAACTTCACATACATGAACTAAACTGACATTCATCAACTGTCTAATATTAACTTATGCATTTTTTTAAAGGCCGGATATTATGCTATGTAGCTAGCAGGGTTCTTTCGTTTTCCGTTGTTGTTGCTAGAATTATTATACATTATTAAATCAATAAGAAATGGTTATGACCCAGTACAAACTTATTACTACTTCAAAGTGACCGAATTTTTCAAAATTTATCCATTTATAAAGCTTTATCGATTTACACAGCATTCACATAGCTTCATCGATTTACATAGCATTATCTATTAAAAAAGCATAAATTTTCAAAAATAATCTTAGTTTCTCAATGTTATTTCTTGTAGTATTGTTAAAGAGGGACGATCATTATATTTTATCTCAAGCACTACTCCGTGGCATAACTTTTGTCCCCGAGACTCCAGCAGTATTTGTGGGGTGGGTGATGGGAGGGGGTAATATTCTAAGTTTTTACCTATTTAAGAACTTTTGCAAAGGAGGGGGGTGAAGTTAAGCCTCTAGATTACTGAATTTAGTTTGTTGTGGTCAGGCTGAAAATCAACCTGACCGAAGTTGGGTAAAGCGTTATGAAGTACACCGTGCATTATTATCACGGTTCATGTCACTTATACCCAAAAAGCACTAGTTTTAAGAGCAAAAGCGTAATTTACAGATGTAAATATCGCTCAGAATGGTAAAAAGAAGTTTGCATCGTATTCGAGACCAAACAAGTTTACGGACAGACAGACAGACAGAAAAACTATTATTACCCGCCATGATCTTGACCTTTATTTAACCAACCCCTGGTTAAATATTCTTAGCAATTTCCACAAGAGAAATGTTCATGTGAAGTTATACGATATGGGATAGCATCATCACTTGTTACATAAAAAATGATAAGTGGAACTGAAGTTATCCAAAAGATAACAAAAAGGCTTACTGAAGGACAGACCATTTTCAGCCTCTAGGCTATGTCTCTTTAATGGAGCTACCTCCAAATAAATAGTTTTCATTCCTTACCCGATAACAAAACTTAATAATTTTTATGAACATCCGACTTGTATTACTTGCGATGAAACAGAGACTATGACGTCCGGACTGACACAAGAACAGACGCACATACATGAAACCGTTCTAATATACACCCCGCGATATGGCGAGTAAATAAAAATTCAGTCTGAGACAAGTCAAAATCGGCAAGTTCAAAATAAATTTTTTAAAATTTTGTCAGACAACTACACGTCAGCAATGACCTATGGTGCAATTAATAACATTTGGACCAATAAAGTTTATTTTATTTTATTTGAATATTCTGAGTCTAAAACTTCTAAAACTCTCATGTCATCAACCCTCAGACAAAATACATACCCCCCCCCAAAAAAAATTATTAGCACCTGTTTCTTTTTTGATTACGACCCTTCGAACTGATACAGCTATTAAAGTGGATTAGAGAACCTTTGGGCTAACGCATTTTGGGACTACTGAACGTAAGGTATATTGAACCCTTTGTTTTTCAGACCAAGTGAAATTTGGACTCGCGTATCTCCTGACCACTGAACCTTCACCACACTGAACACATCTTTCTGCCCAGCACACCGGAACCACTAGCCTTCAGGGCTATTAAAATCCCTCTTTAGGACTGTTGACCCTTGAAAACAGTAAACCTTCCGACTATTGTGATGTAACCATTAATAGCTGGTAAGTAGAAGTTTTTCTTTAAGGAACTAGGTAACGAATTAAGCTATAAAAAGAGGCACTAAAGGGATTAATCATTTCTGGTCTGTTTATCTAATATAAACTTGACTTGTAGTTAATTGATATTTGTCCGTTTTACAAAGTGACATACACGCTGATAGCAATCGAAATTTCTGTCCGTTGTCCAATAATTGAAACTAAATACAATTATTTATTAGCACGGCTCAAACTAAATACAAATACTCCCGACCCTTCCCTTAGTTTACACCTATACACCTATGACCAGTAGACGTTGTGTGCGGCTTTACTTTTGTCTGTACCAAAATGTTTTGGCAGATGTTTTATATATGTTTGAATCGTATGTTCAAAGAATGATCATCAATCCCGGCACACAAATTCGACGGTTTCCCTTACATACTACAACTAAAATAATACACAATATATATATATATATATATATATATATATATATATATATATATATATATATATATATATATATATATATATATATATATATATATATATATATATATATATATGACGTGTTGTGTATTATATGAGATATCTTAATTTTTAGAGATGCCAACCGATTTTCAATATTTTGCTATGAATTAATTCGAAAATCACACTGTTTATAACTATTAGTTTCACACTTTAATACTACGAGCTTTATTGATATTCTGCCATTGGGATCTCACTAAAATCCTCCCAGTATTGTTATTTTATTTATAAGCTGTAACAAAAATATGCCTGTTCCACACGCTTCGCGAAATTGTTGCTGGAAATGGATAAAATTTTGTCTAGCATACTTAGATGTACATTAAATATTTTGAATGGCACATACTATGAGCAGCCGAAAATAGGGGTTGTCAAATATCATTATTTAAAGTTGTTTTTGATATGCTTATCCATTAAATTGCTAAAAAAAAAAACCTAACAAAGTAAAAATTAAAGTGACCAGGTCAAGTGAACAATTATTTCCTTGAGTTTTTATTCTCGGGCCCTGCGCCCTGGGCCAGTATGAGGGTCAGAGACGAACAACACTTTAATTTTATATAAGTATTTTTTTTTCAACAAAACTAGGAGAGGTCCGGCCCTTGATTTCTCTCTACTATCTCTAGGTCAAAATTACACATTGTTTGTCTTTAGTAAATTCAATAGAAATCTCGTCGACCTATCTGCTCAAGAAAATTTTTTTTTTATTTTTAGGTCTTTAAACACTCTCAAGCCAGAAAATACAGGTTGAAAGATTAGTGAAAGCTTTTTTTCTGGACTTATCAAAAACCTAGTATTAAAACAATTGCCGTAAGGGCCTGTACCGTAGACGTAACACCAAACCATCTAAAGAAGTGGTTTGTGTCTGGCTGTGTCAGCGATGGCTATCATTCTAACAAAATTTAAGAAGAAGAAAAGACTATACTAACAACAGCTAAGTTCAGTGATTATCCGCCAAGACTTTTTGGGACCTGATCAAATAAATCCGGCTTTGCTTGAGATGTCGGTTAATTGGGGGTTATATATGTTTCGGAAACATTAGGGTGGAATATATTACTGTTGATTGGATAAATTATATTCAGGTATTCTGAAACAAAATAAAATGATTTGTTTAGTTTATTATAAATAATTAATTTGAAAGGAAACATGGTAATCATGTAAGAATAGTACTAATACTAAATCAGCAGGAAATCCGGAAGCGAACCACACATTTTCCAGTGCATGTACTAATCAGGAATATAACTGGTTGTTGTTGTTTTTAAAATACAATTTTTACATCTTGGAATATTTTTATATTATATTTCAAAAAAAAAATGTCTGGCAAGAGCCATTATAATTTCAGGCTCTGTGTCATGTACGTATACAATAAGACATGTATATACATGTCATTTAGATTGTCATTTCAGCGTCTGTGTTAGAAAAGGATGAATGGATAGATACATATACAAAACGTTTCAGGTGTTTTCAGTGTCTCAAAATATGTATAAACACTAAAAGCTTCAATGAATATTTTTTAAATATCTGCGTTAAGGGTGTTGGGGAAAATAGGTAAATAAATGTTTGATCCGTCGAGTGACTTACAGTCTGTGTACATATCAACCTGTGCAAGTCACATGTTACGTTCGTGATATAGGTGTACGACTCCTTTACGTAGTAAAATAAATATGAAAGCTGGAGAGTTGCCGAATAGCCATATTTGCTTGACGATTCGCGTTTGTAATAAGTTTTACCGTGTGCGTATTTGTTTGCTTGTTTATTAGCTTTTATCTTCTATTTTGTGTACATTACTAAATTCAGAAATGTGATATTGCTTTAGAAGTCACTAAGAAAAACAAAACCGTTGTCTTTATTATTATTATTATTATTATTATTATTATTATTATTATTATTATTATTATTATTATTATTATTATTACAAAATTTCTCGCACTATTGTCGCTGAAGACAGTCGCGCATTATATGTAAATCTACATAGATTGATCATTATCAACTTTCCTCATTGATCATAACGACGAAGAACAATAGGAATAAAAATTGAATATTCCATATAACTATATTTAAGGCAGTAAAAATGGCAATAATTTCCACATCAAAATAAAAGTAAACAATGTATTACATTTTTATATTACAGAAAGATAAATATATGTGCGTCATTTGGTTTTAGCCGAAATATATAAATTGATATTAGTTTGCATATGATTGCCTTTAAATTCTGTATTTTGAGAAAACAAAACTTTAATTGAGAACAGCCTTTATCTCTCTCTCTCTCTCTCTCTCTCTCTCTCTCTCTCTCTCTCTCTCTCTCTCTCTCTCTCTCTCTCTCTCTCTCTCTCTCTCTCTCTCTCTCAAAAGCAAATGTTTTTGAGTAAAGGTCAGTCATGAAAAAATTCATTTTCTTTAATAAAAAAATATTTCGACATATCCCATCCTTTTTTGCTCTATCTTGATACAAAAGTTAAATTGATTTGTGCATTCTATATTTGTATTTGTGTATTCTATATTTGTATTTGTGTATTCTATATTTGTATTTGTGTATTCTATATTTGTATTTGTGTATTCTATATTTGTATTTGTGTATTCTATATTTGTATTTGTGCATTCTATATTTCCTTAATTTCGTTTTTGCATGTAAACTGCTCTCTTTAAGTGGCGTAAAAATTGATTTCTGCCGGGCGTGCCATATGTCAATGAACTACCACATAAAACATTTTCAACTTGTTGCTACTGAATTTGATGCCCCAGGTAAGGTAAAATACCTTGCTTGAAAAACATAACTGATTTACCTGGAAAATACAAACGTGTACTGTGAACATTTATGACATCGAATATATTTTTTTACTAGTTTAAAGATCTAACTGCAATTCAATAAGCATTGATGCACTTTTCTTTGTTCTAATGAAGTCTTGGATGGAATTAATTCTAATGTACCCAAGTTAGGAAAATATAAATACTTCCATAAAAATTTCTGGTCATCCTGATAAATACAGATGGACTGTCCACTTAGTACCGATTATAGGTTTCTTTCATTTAATATTTGTGAGTCTTGGGTCAAAAGCGAATCAATCATTCGTCACCCGCCTTAACAATTCTATTTTCCATCAGTTCTGATTTCCATGTGTCCTAAGAAAAAATTTCTGTCGCGCTTCGTCTGTTGTAAATACAAATGATTATGCTGCGACTATCGTTTTCTGCTTTGTATTTTCACTTTGTTTTTAAGTTGCTGTTTGTAAATGTCAATCTTTACGTTATAGTGTATACTATTTAGTATATTTCTTTGCTGTCATTTCTCATGTGTTATATCAGTTTTAGTCTAAAACCATTTATCTTCTTTTTGCTTTGCTTCCCCTCATGAAAAGGAAATAGTCGAGAATAATAAATTAAATCTGTGCAAATACGTATCTAATTACACATTTTATGGGAATGAATTGGTTGTCGAAAAAGTTTGTTCAAACAAAAGGGTTGGCTACACAGTTTTCGTGAACGATTTCAAATTTTTACAACTCCGAAGATTTCATTAAGTTTTCAGTAAAATGTAACCATATACTGAAATCTAATTAGCTACTTGAATATATTTTTCCAGGAAGAAACATACCGATAATGTTTTGTCTGTTCTGCATTTTATCACGAGAGAAATTATGGTTACTGATATGTATGTATATAGACCTGTCTACCAATAAGCACCGTGTGGAGGTTATAACTCGAGCATGTGAGAACACGGAGCGTCATGTTATTATGGTGTCTAAACATTTATGACCGATCTTCGTTGTATTTTCGTTCTGAACATAATGCGAATATATTTTGAAATATTCGTTTCATTCAGTATTTTTAATGATAAAAGCAAACATTCTCGTCATTGTATCATATCATGTAATTGGAATCCACCCGCCCACATTTTTGAAAAACAAATTGGGCAAGTCGTAGAGTATTCCGTACATGCAGTTTATCAGAACATGCATAATTTACATTTTCTTAAATCTTAGAATACTACAGAATTTATGGCATGGTAGTCCTAGTAGAATGGGACAAACCATGAAAACATGCCAGCCAGTTTAAAATAGATGGTCTGTCAAGCTTGATGAAATTTTCTTATGGAATAGCTGTCCTATATTTTAATTTTCCTTTAGACAATTTTCGAACTTTTGTAGAATCTTTGAAATTTAGGTATCACCATTAATTTTAGTAATTGTTTTATGGAAGAGTACTAGTTTCAGTGTAATACAATCAATGTAGTTGGAACTAGGCCTTGAAAAATGAACTACCGGAAGTTTTGTGATATGTTTATGTTAAATAGGAGAGGTTTAAAAATGTATGTAGTATAATCACTTAAAAACGGATAAGCAAAGATGAAAATTCTAATTGTAGCGAACAAACAAAGACAGCACTACAATTACTCCATTTTCATTTTTTTTTTACAATCTGTCCCCATTTTTGATCAAGAAAATCATACCAATATTACTTTTAATAGTGACAGACAACAGAACACCTAATTCAGAAACCAGCTATATTTTCTAATGATACTTTTGTGCAAATAATCAAATACGCTCACTTGATATTTTAACCCAATCTAGAGTATTCAAACAAAAACCGTTTTATAAGATATACATGTAAAACGTAAAGAAGCACATATTGCCTCTTCATCATGTTCACTAGCATTTCTCAGACACCCAACAATTGACGATATAAAAAAATTGTCTTACCTCAATTATCCTCTTTTGAGCACTATAATAGTCTGTGGTGACTCGAAACGTGAAGAGACACGGTGTCCAAAAGTCCACAGATGCCTTCTGGAGAGCTGCCTGGAAATTCCATGAGGCTTCATTCCAGTTTCCAAGCACATTCCAGCCTCCAATAGGTGCTATCACCTTGTCCAGGAAGGGTTTTCCTCCCAAAGACATCTTTCCATAATCATCCATACAAGAGTTGAATAAGTCCTTAAGCTTTTTCTCGGAAGACCATACAGTAGCGCGGATGGGCGGAGATTCCATTAGAGTTCTGAGTTTATCCTCGTTGTCGTAGTACAGGTTCCAGAAAACAGTTTTCTGAGAAATTTCCGGATTCAGTGGATTATTTTTAGGAAAATTTCCACAAACATATTGGTGGAAATTCTGGCATGGATCTACCGATATATTGAGATTCTCTATCGTGTAGGCCGCAGCTCTGAAACATGGAGGCGAATTACAAATTGGGCTTGCAACGACGGGTGGATAAGTCACACTTCCCCTTTGAGCTCCAAGAATGATTGCAAGAATCAGGCATGCTACAAGAGTAACCGCTGCAAGTCCAGCAAGAATAAGTTCTCTCACTCGGAAAGAGAAACGACGTATATGAAT
Source organism: Potamilus streckersoni (assembly GCA_016746295.1). Taxonomy (NCBI): domain Eukaryota; kingdom Metazoa; phylum Mollusca; class Bivalvia; order Unionida; family Unionidae; genus Potamilus; species Potamilus streckersoni. Next base: position 538,605 of record JAEAOA010000420.1, read on the forward strand.
TTCAGGCAAGATTTGGGATTTATCAAATTCCTTATAATTTTCTGCCATATCGTTGAAATCTACCGCGGCCGCTCCGAAGCCTGCTGCTGCGTTGAATTGTATGACTACCGACACGTTTCCGGTCTGATCATTCAGTATGCTTGTAGCCCTACTGGCACAAGAGACTGCCGTGTACGTGGACTGTCACGGCGAGACGGAGCGAGATTTACCTGGCACGAATTAGCGCGTTTCAAATTGAAATCGGAGTTGGGACAGTAGTTATGCTTCAAGTACACATTAACTATTTGATGTTAATGTGATTGCTCTTATGCAAGGCACAACATGGTAGCACAGTCCAGAATTATTGTATTGTCCCTTCATAAAGTCATCTCTACTCGTGGTCATAAATTCTGTCTACTTATAGCCCTGCGACAAGTACCAAGTCACGCGAACACGGAACAGAAATCAGGTTGTATGTGAAAACAAAAGGTAACTGAATGGTCAGAACAGAATACGATACAATGATCCCAACGCAACACACGGTCAGTCCGGATATCATGTTCGATGTAGAAATGACCCTATAGTATGGGCGTGGTCTGGTAATATTGTTTACATTTCAAAGTTCGTCACCTTTTAATTACATACGAGTTAGCTTGTAGTGTTAAAACAGAGGTCGGAAACAATCTGTGATTACGTCTGATCCATTGATAACACCTAGCTTATTCAGAGATTACTTCCCTGGGAATGCATCTCTCTCTCTCTCTCTCTCTCTCTCTCTCTCTCTCTCTCTCTCTCTCTCTCTCTCTCTCTCTCTCTCTCTCTCTCTCTCTCTCTCAAGTTAAGACACCCCCAGCAGATTAACTCCATATAAATTCATGAAAGCAACCGTATGTTACAGATCATCTGGTATGTTTAATAACTCTGTCGTCAGAAAATTGCATTGAAAACTGAGTATTCCTGGATTAACAAGAACTCAGAAAATGAGCGGAACTCCATGGTCCACCTAATGCAATTATAATGATACACTGTATTAGGAAGAGATTATATATATATATATATATATATATATATATATATATATATATATATATATATATATATATATATATATATATATGTCTTTTGGTAATGCATTTATTACAAACATCATTTATGACAACAGCAACAGCGGCAGCACCAGCAACCACAACAGAAACTACTGCTACCACTATATGATCATGATGTAGAAAAAAGTGTAACAGTGAAAGTGGTAAAAGTTGTTTTTTTTTTTTTTTTCGTGGCTTGAGCGCTATATTTCAGCACACGATATATGCCGGCAAGTATAACTAGTGGAGGAAGAACTCCCACTATGGGCCACTGACGCACGGGAAGCTACTGCCAAGTTTTATCACATACCCATTTTGGCTTATCCCATGGACAGAGGCGAGAGAAAGTGGTAGATTTAGTTGTACCAGTGGTGGCATTGGAAGCAGCATTATCAGTAGTTATGTTAGTAGTAGCAGGAGTAGTAGTAATAGTAGTAGTAGTAGTAGTAGTAGTAGTAGTAGTAGTAGTAGTAGTAGTAGTAGTAGTAGTAGTAGTAGTAGTTTAATCTAACAAGCCATATACTTCAATATTTGCAAACACGAATTAATTTAATAGCGAGACAAATACATCACGAGAGTCGCATGAGGCTAAGCAAATATGATGTCCATTACATTAATACCTTAACATAAACACATTACTTTATTAATGCAGTATTTTGGGCTCAGATCATGAGTGAATTTATCGCTGACAAGCTCGTGTATGGGCGCTCAGTTCGATGTATGCATCTATAAAGCAACTAAAATACAAAATGAGAAAGACGACAACTCTATTGTGTATAAATTTTAACCTTAATTGCAGAAGATAAAAACAAAGTATCCAAATACCCAAGTCCATTTGGTGAAAGAAGACAAAAGACTTGTCATTCTAATACAACAAGTAATACTTTTGCCAGTAGGGAAAATATAATTTCCTATACTATACATACCCGAAAATAAGTATGTGTACACTATGGTAGCATATATATCTACATATGTTGTGGTTATTCACACACACACACACACACACACATGTATGTATGTATGTATGTATGTATGTATGTATGTATGTATGTATGTATGTATGTATGTATGTATGTATGTATGTATGTATGTATGTATGTATGTATGTATGTAAAATCCCAGTCTCTCCCCATCATCTGAAAATTAAATGGCCAGCTCCTTAATGCTATGTATTATATATTTGACCAAGCGAATGTTGAAAATGGCGGGTATGATGTAACTCCCTGATTTTTATTTAGAGTTTAAATATTGACAATTTTTCTTTCAGTGCTTGTGAATATAGGGGTTTAGCTGTTACTTAAATAAGTTATTATATCATTATGTTTCTTTGTTATATCAGGGTACGGGGATAAAACAAAATGTGACATACAGGCTGTGAACCTTTGAACTTCACATACAGCCTACCAAATACACACGTGTGAGATACAGACACATTTTAGACTGTTTTCTCTGGTTTCAGACCATATTGTACTTAAATTATTTTGTAGCTAAATGGCATAGTCCATGCTTTACAAACTTAAGTTTGAACTTAGTCGGTAAATTTGGACCAACGCAAATCGATGTCAAAATTTCGATCGATAGGGATCAATAATTATGAAGATTGCGTTTGGAAGTAATTAAAAATTAAAGCAATTAAGGAACGTAGATAAAACTACTTTTGGTGTACCGGTTCAAACATTCATCGTCCGAAATAAACCAACTTCTCCTTTAATTGTTTCATATATACCATTGTTACATTTGCCACATTCCTACAGGAAGTACAGTATTCATGTAGTCAACGGTTGATCGTTTGCAAATATGTACTATTTTATGTACTATAATAATATGTAATATGTATTATATTATGTACTTAATGATGTGTAATATATACTATTGTATGTACTATAATGATGCATAATATGTACGATTTTGTGAGGCCTCTCTGCTGGCCTAGTAGTTATAGCGGCCGCCTCAGATGCGAGAGATCGCAGGATTGAACCCCAGTCGAGTCATACCAGAGACTTATTCAATTGGTATTTTGCAGCTACCTCGTTTGACGCTCATCATTTAGAAAGAGTTAGTGTACGGACTGATCGGCACAGTATCAGAGTAAATGGTACATGTCTGCGGAATGATGCCCCAGTGCTAGACGCCACTATAAGCTGTCACACTATAGGACTGATCGTCACGGTATCAGAGTAGATGGTACATGTCTGCGGAATGATGACCCAGTGCTAGACATCATTATAAGCTGTCACACTATAGGACTGATCGGCACGGTATCAGAGTAAATGGTACATGTCTGCAGAATGATGACCCAGTGCTAGACATCACTATAAGCTGTCACACTATCGGACTGATCGTCTCGGTATCAGAGTAGATGGCACATGTCTGCGGAATGATGCCCCAGTGCAAGACACCACTATAAGCTGTCACACTATAGGACTGATCGGCACGGTATCAGAGTAGATGGTACATATCTGCGGAATGATGGCGCAGTGCTTGACATCACTATAAGCTGTCACACTATCGGACTGATCGGCACGGTATCAGAGTAGATGGTACATATCTGCGGAATGATGGCGCAGTGCTAGACATCACTATAAGCTGTCACACTATAGGACTGATCGGCACGGTATCAGAGTAGATGGTACATGTCTGCAGAATGATGACACAGTGCTAGACATCACTATAAGCTGTCACACTATCGGACTGATCGTCACGGTATCAGAGTAGATGGCACATGTCTGCGGAATGATGACCCAGTGCTAGACATCACTATAAGCTGTCACACTATCGGAATGTTCGGCACGGTATCAGAGTAGATGGTACATGTCTGCGGAATGATGACGCAGTGCTAGACATCACTATAAGCTGTCACACTATCGGACTGATCGGCACGGTATCAGAGTAGATGGTACATGTCTGCGGAATGATGACGCAGTGCTAGACATCACTATAAGCTGTCACACTATCGGACTGATCGGCACGGTATCAGAGTAGATGGTACATGTCTGCAGAATGATGACCCAGTGCTAGACATCACTATAAGCTGTCACACTATCGGACTGATCGTCACGGTATCAGAGTAGATGGTACATGTCTGCGGAATGATGACCCAGTGCTAGACATCACTATAAGCTGTCACACTATCGGACTGATCGGCATAGTATCAGAGTAAATGGTACATGTCTGCGGCATGATGATCCAGTGCTATACATCACTATAAGCTGTCACACTATCGGACTGATCAGCACGGTATCAGGCCTAATGGTACATGTCTGCGGAATGATGACCCAGTGCTAGACATCACTATAAGCTGTCACACTATCGGACTGATCGGCACGGTGTCAGAGTAGATGGTACATGTCTGCGGAATGATGACCCAGTGCTAGACATCACTATAAGCTGTCACACTATCGGACTGATCGCCACGGTATCAGAGTAGATGGTACATGTCTGCGGCATGATGATCCAGCATAAGCTGCCACACTATAGTAGCTATATTTCTGAAAAATTGTTAAAGCTACGTTAAAAATCCAAATATCCACCCCACCCCCACACATGCATGTCATTTTATGTACTGTAATAATATGCAATATATTCTATAATAATATGTACAATGTACTATTTTATGTGTCATAATGTTGTGTAATATGTATTATTTTATATACGTAATAACATATCCTAGTAATATGTAATACAAATTATAATAATATTAATATGTAATATTTTATGATCTATAATAAGATGTAATATTTGCTTTTATAAACCTTTCCCCATACATCTACAGAATAATAACACTGTTTCTAAGTAAGAGATAGCACGTGACGAGAGACAGGGTTTCATTTGCCTTAGGTACAGTTTGAATCTCTATGCATAATATAAATATATATTGGTGACATTGTATCATCCCTACAATAAATATTCACAACTGTGTTTTTTTTTCCCTCGAATCTAGCTGGCGGGGTATTTCTGTTTTAAATACACATTCAACAGCAGATAAATGAATCGTAAACGAGCAGCAGCAAAGTTCATTTAGTACAAGAATTTGACGTAGTATATTATTTTTCAATAAAGCACAACAAGTTTGAGAAAAGATAGCCGATTATAACAAGGTACCATTCCCAAGTCATTAAATTCAATTCAACTCAAAAAATATTTATTGCTGGAGGCATCTGTAACAATGTTTAATGTGACAACAAAATAAACGAACAAATGAAATGGGAAATAATAATAATAATAATAATAATAATAATAATAATAATAATAATAATAATAATAATAATAATAATAATAATAATAATAAGTGGCAAGTGTAGAAGTTTTACTACGTAGCTGTAGAGGGGCAGTCTGGTTTGCAATTTTCTAACGATTCATGTACAAAATTAGTTACTTTATTTGCAATACTAGTATCTGTGAGCGCGAGGGATATAATATTATTATTTGGATCGTTATGTGGAAATCAAATCCTTTTACCAGTAGTGCACCAGTAAAGATCTTGCTTAGAAGTTTACCTACAAGACATGACAATAGGACATGATTTTAGTTATCAGTCTTAATTTGGCAGAAATGGTCAAAACATGGGCTTATTTCGATTAAGTTGTATCAACCTCTTTTAATCCCTTGATTATGTCAGCGAAGGAGAAGACAACATAGTGATTTCGTGTGATTTCGGTTTTTCATAACATCCAGGTAGTTCGCCAAGATAATTTGATTCTCGAAGATACCTTATCTCTTCATTTATTGGGCTGCTAAATGTTTTGAAGGAGTCACAGGAAAACATGAAAGGTTTGAGCCAAGATTCCATTATGAACATTAATACTTACCAAACAGGTGCTCTTGGATAATCATATGCTGCGTTTTAGCATACTGATAGCAATGACAATATCGATAGGAAGAAGCCCATGTTCAGTTACAGTTTTAGCATTACACACACGCTTCAGATGATACAGTATAGATAGCACGACAGAGCGAATATCATGCCAACACATATGTATTGTTCGATAAATTCACTAATATTAGCAGGCAACATAAATACACATTTCAGGATATTGACTTAATACCAATTACATATGATACATGTTTCTCACATAGGAAGAGACAGTCTAGGGCGAAAAGTGTTTCTGAGGTCATACTTGAAAGGCTATATTAAAATTGTACATAAGTTTAACGCACGAGGAGGCAGTCTGGGGTCGAAAGTGTTCTGGGGTTATATGGGAACACATTTAATTAAGTTTAATATCCATTCGGAGCCAAAGGTTCTTATATTATTGAGACTAATTTGTTACCATTTTTAACGTAGTTAATAGAAGGAGGTCATCGGCAAGGAGAAGATATGCGACAGGCAGGTCAATAAATGTGTGTGTGTGTATGTTGCTCTTGACAGTCAAAATAAGTTTTGATGTAATTTAAACGATGTTTGGTTAAATAAGATTACACCTGCTTTCTTGTTTGACATCAGTGTTAAACTTTGTACTTTTCTGATTTCATATTCCAGGTTCACGACGTTGGAGTAGTTGTATGGGACTTGCTAGAAACATACTGGGATGAACATTACGTTGTAGGTTTACATTAGGTGGTACACTGGTGGTCATACGGAAAATCTTAATTTAAAATTGTGAATAAGTTTAATATAGCAGGAGACAGTCTGGGGTTAAAAGATTTTCTGAGGTCATACTCAAATTCAATGTTAAAATGGTCCATATGTTTAACATAGGAGGAGGCCATCTAGAGTCATAGGTGCTTATGGGATTAAACTGAAATGATGATGTCGAAGTTATATCCACATTCTTACACACACCTCCACTATCCAACAACCGCTTATAAATTACAGTCTTAGCAACACCCAATAGTCCAACAGCCTCTTTGATTACTACTGAAACACAAACCAGTGCAATCAACGAGAAAGGTAGGAGTTTATATACACCTAGCACCCCAACCCCCCTCACGTACATAAACACAATTACTATCACACACAATGGTAAGAAGTTTTAACAGACACACTACTACTATACACATAAACATATACAGTCACAAGAGAAAGTGTAATGTGCTTAAATGTTGTTTTGGGGAGGAAACAAAGACATACAAAACATAAAACAGAAAATGTTCAATTATGATCAGTATTTCTCTTTTCTAGAGATTTGGAGGCCCTAAAAGAGAGATTGTTTTGTTTCTGCCGTTACACATCATTTAGTCACACCACACTTCCCGCGTCTGACGCCCAGGCTACATGTCGTTTTATCCAACTTGTCTTGCTGGAGACCATGAGCTTAAAACTACTTTGACATTTAGGCGATGGAAGTCTCATTCTCTCTTCTGACGCTCCATTTCGTTTGGTGCTCGCTCAATTTTACCATTCTATTTTTGTAGTGGTTGACGAGTCAACAATTTATGACAAGACTGTCTGTTTTGAACCTAAGTTATGTTCGGCAATGCGGCCATACGAGACAGGTTCATGTACGGCGTAGTACATATTTTCTCGACAATGGGTAACTTTTCAGTGCCTATCGATACTTTGATCTATACCCCGCATACTTTTAAATTTCATGTCTGGAAGAGGAAAAATAGGGGAAGGGTCGGATGCCACCAGATAGCTCCGATGCCACCAGATAGCTTCTGCTGTTCCAGGCTTAGAATTTTCCAAAAGAGATTTGCTTGTCTTGCGCCTGAATTTTGAAAATTCAGTATCTGCGGTTGGGTTAGTAGGCATGGCATAGAGAGGAAAGGGTAACATAGCTTATCAGGTCGTGTCTAAGGCTAAGGTATATCATATATCTTTTGTAAGCATTAGTCTCTTTTGTTGAGTTGATTTTAAATTAGTTCAATAAATGCTAACTTGAGTTCGGTGGTTTGGCTTCATGACTACCTATTCTAATTTTGGGGTATTTTAGTCATGCATTGTATTTAGTTCAGTTGCTTACTTATATTTTACTGGGGTTTCTTAATAATCTGGTACCGCATTGTGCGGTTGACTGGTGATCTGGGGAGTTAACCACATTATATTCTAATTGGTTTTGGTGTCACATTGGTGGGCCATATTGTTATTTCCCTGTTAGTAAACGAAATAATGTCTCCTTGTGCATCTTGGCTTGATGATCTGGGCGTAGTATTTTTGGGGACAGCTTATCTGGTCGAATATCCGATTTGTTACGAGTGAACCATTCTTTGCAACCTTGTGCATGGGGGCCAGATGGTCTGGGCATAAGACTAATTCATATGGTTTAAGTGGGTCTTTTTTAAGATGAGAGTTAGTTTCCACGGATTATTTGTATTATACCAATATCATGCTTGAAAAAAATTAAGATCGGATTTTAATTAAAGGTACTGAATTTGGAGATTTAGTTGCCCTTACAACGGACCATTTAACCTATTGGGACGGTCTACTAACCCTTCCCCATGGTGGCGCTTCACCGTCTAGACATGATCAATTTCCAAACTTTTAATAGATGTTGACAGTATTTTTTTGTTTTAGTTAATAGCGCTGGATCTTTGAAGTGGATAGTTTGTTGTGCCTTAGCTGGAGGATTATATTTTTCTTCTTTTCCTATCGCAGAAAGGTAACTCAATATATCTTTAAATTTTATGTCAATATTCTAACTCTTGGTTAAAAGAAGTCTGCATCGATTATTTTTTGTCTCGAAATGGTTTTTTTTTCTAGTCATTATATTTGGAGCACTCACTGATGACATGGTTTAGTGCTTCTGAGATGGTGACAGATCCTAAGTCTATTTTTTAACTGTTGTTACGTTCCATTGGCCATTTGCCATGAAATGTTTTACCAAATTATGCTGTAGATTTCCAGCACGCCGTGTGCCATGGCTGGGCACAGGGTTCCTTAAGTTATATCGTTTTGCTTCTTTATCGGCGCTTCCAGGTATATCTGTGTGGGATGTCATGAATTCTACAGTATAATTATTTTAGTCAAGGGATTTACACTTTACGATTATTTCTTTCAATATATTTTCTCTGGCAGAAGAGTTACCTGATTCCAGGGAGCACAGGACGCTGAGGGAGTCGCTAAATATAAACGCGTTCCTGACTGAGAGTTTCATATCCATTTAATTGCTTGACTTTTAGTCAAAAATTCGACTATGATATTGAACAGTTATCGGGAAGTCTCGCTTCCATCGTGATGACTTCACTCGATATTACCACCGTTGTGTCAGCGAGTCCTAGGTTTTGAGATCTTTAGCCATCCTTATAGATTTGCTGTATATCCCTTGTATCTACCTTTTTATAAAAAAGTATATTTTGTTCTTAGTACTAATGGTTGATCTTGTTTTCACCCGTGCTCTAAAGCAATTAATTGGGGGGGGCATTACAGATCAGTAGTGCGGGGTCTAGGGTTTGTGTCCATTTCTGACTAATGTTTTTAAAATAAGTTTTCCTTGGAGGTCAAACATTTCCCCCTGATATATTTGGGATCTGTTTATGTCTGAAGGGATTTTTGCATCTCTTGATATTCCTGGTAGGCTGCGACAGGTCACGGACTGAGATTTTTGCTGTGTACTTCGGCGCACGTTATGTTTGGCTTTTTCATCTCTTCTGTGAGTCGTGGAAGGTGTATTCTTATTGGTTTTGGAGCAGACGGACTTTGAAACACTTTCGTGTGTACTCTAGTGTGTAGTATTTCTTTTTTTTTCCATCCTGTTGCTGCGTCTGTCTTAGTGGCTTTTTCTTTTCATTTATGAAATCTCATAGACAAGATTTTGCTGTCTTGTATAAAGCATGTCTAAGGCTTTCTGCCGAAATAGCTCAAAACATTGAACTACTTGTCCGTACCATTGCTAAATGTATGTTTCTGACAAGTCATTTCGGTCCATCAACAATAGTAAACTCTTGCCAGAATGTGTCTCCTTTAATCTTCTATTTTCCTCATTATCCTGTGACTTCACTTAATATTGGAACAGCAATCGATCATCTGAAAGAAGCAGTTAATTTTCATAAGGGTCATACAAGTGCAGGTAGAAATTATCTTCGTTTAAAAATCTGTTGTTTTTTTTCTTTTGAGTGATTGGTATTTTCAATTTTCACCTTTTGCTGCCTTTTTCTGTATCTTGGAAATAAAAGTATCGTTTCTTTTTAAAAAATTCAAAAATCATTCACACATTGTGTCGATGATGTCTTTGGGCACTTTTGGAATGATTAGCTGGTACATCGGAGGATTGGATTTCATCAAAACTAGCAAAATATCCCGATGTTTGTCTAAACGACGTTTGAATCTCTCATACCCACTTTTTTGAGTAAGCTTGTGTTTCGGGACCACGAGGATGGTGGTGGTGTAAACTTCATGGAGATATATTTTCTTTCAGGAGCACAAACACTAAAGTGAAGATTATCTTTCAATTCATTTTACGTTGAAATTCGTCTCCACTCATCGTTGGCATGTCGTATCAACGTCAATATTGGTATCACTCGATGTTAAGGTGTTTCCAACGGACTAAATTGTGATAGTTCTTGTCTAGATAAATCCAATAAATCTTGTAACATACATTTTGTCCTCTACTTTTGTCTTAGGTACGGCCACAATTTTAGCTACAGCAGCAGTCGCTAAAGCAATAGAAGACGTCGTCGCCGACGTTGTTGGAGAACTAGAAGTTCCTTTAAAATTTGGGTTTAATTTCTTCAACAAATTATGAAACAGGTCTTAAATTATGTTTGCATGGCATCATTATTACATGAGAGTATGTGCTTTTTACTGGGTCTTTTCTTCTTGGGAATTTTCTGTTGTATTCTTGTAAGAGCATGAACATTTGCTGTACTATCACTCTTTTTATGGGTCTGTGCAGTCTTTGGCGCTTGTTTAACTTGGGCATTATGATACCATTTTAAAGAAAAGAATAATGACACCTGTTAAAGATCCACTTTCACTAGGTTTCAAATGATGGATTTTGGCTTGCATATCGATTCTTGCATCTGCCAAATGTGGCAACTCTACGTTATTTTGCTTTTCTCATAAACGAAACCTTTTGTTTGATATTGTTACGTATATTTAATTTAATTACTTGTGTGTTAGTTTTAAATTTGTATTTTATTTTATTCAATATATGTTATTCTTTCGGAAAAGTTAGATCAGTTCAGTAAACAACCGCTATTGTTACATTGCATTTTTAGCTGTCAGTTCGTAACCTTAATTCAGAATTGGTAAACAACTGTTTGTTTCCTTTTATAGAGTGAAAATCATTGGTCATAATCCAGGTCGTATTTGGCTTGCATGTCAGTTATATTGTTAACAACTATTAATCTTTTCATTATTGTATCTTTTAGTAAGATTTGTCAGATTTATTTTTTAGTAAGATAAATCAAATTTGTCGATGGGCTACGTGTCAGTCGGTCTACGGTCTTACTACGTCTATGGTCTTTACTACGCTAAGGTTTAATAGTGATTAAATTTACTTCTGAGCTCAAAGGTAATTTGTGTTGTGACCTGTTTGAGCTAAGATTTTATAGTTTTAGGAATTAGTAATTAACTTTTCTGGAAAGCATACATAAGTGCTCTTCATCAAAAGTCTTGGACAAAGACATTTATTGGAAATTATTCTGAATTCTAAAGCCGGAATATCATTCTTGATTCATAAAATGCATTAAGTAACAGCTGACATCTTGGAACTTCATCGGGATTCGAACTTTGATTCATTTAGAACTTTTTAGTGAAAGGACTTATATTTTTAAATTCTAAAATTAATTTTTTGATTAGGTTCACAAACCGTAAGTCCTTTTTCATATTTTGCCTTGTTTTTATAGGGAAACAAATTATTTTGTTAAAGTTTACAAAGCTTGTTGGCTTCACTCTTTTGGTTGTTACTTTGTATGAGTCTAAACACGTAACAATATGAATAATGCATTGAAGTAATTGACTTGGAGTTACAGCAAAACCATCTTCATATTTATTTAAGACTCGCTTGTAATAAATGTGACCGTCCTTGTGCATTTTTCGCGACTGATGACATACAATGCAGGAATCTGTTGGGGATGAGGATTGGATCGAAAGGATATAATATTGAAAACTATTTTGAATATTTTGAAAGAAAATAACTTAAATGTTTTTTTATAGTTTATTTTGGCAAGCGCCAGAAGTGACTGGCATAATCTCCTTCATGACACTAAAGTTAAAACAAATTGGTACGATATCAAAACTAATTGGGAGTGGTCGTACGCATAATTCGACCAATGCGATCCTGTCTGGCTAATACTTGCACTTTAGATTTATCTCTTGGACTTTTAGACATCGCAACATAATCAGCATTGAGACTATCATATTATGTGCTTTTCTTTGTGGAAATAAATTTTGAGTAATATAAATAATTCTAGCAAATACAAAGATGCTTTTTTGTGTAAACCAGAGTTTAATTTCTTTTTGTTCCCCTAACATGTCATCGAAGACGAAATGATGTGTTTGACTAAAGTCAGAAACGATACTGTACCTTCTACAAACGAAATGGATTCTTCTTCTCTTTACTGGAGTAATGTGTTAGTCGATTGCCCTTTCTTTATAACACCAGACGATAGACTGAGCTAGATAATAAAGAATTGTGGTTTGTATTCGATCAAACGTTTTACAAATTCGATTTTAATTAACAAATGGGTCGAGAAATCAACACATCAAAAGGATGAAAAGATATAATGTCTTTCAGCTTTGAGGATCTAACTTTTCGTCAATCATGCTGAAAACAGAAGAAGAAGGTGGGGATGCAACCATGACAACAATATTGAGAATTTTGAGATTATCATCAACGACACAAGAGATTTTATACATCTGATACACGTTTCATGTTTTTCAATAACGTGTAAAAACAAAAATACTTATGTACATGTCGGTGTAAAAGAGTTAAGGTAATGTCTCTGTACATCAATAAGTCATAAATTTAAATAACTGCATTTTTGCAAATAAAGAAATCTCTGCACAACATACTTGGTCTATCTGTGTAAAATAAATTATATGTACACACTCTGGTGTTTCTGAACATAATTGTTTGCAACACTAACAACAAACGTCCTTGGAATGATGTGACAATAGCAATAGTTTAGAACTAGAGAAATGTAAATGCCAAAGAAAGATTCTGGATGTGTTTTTCTAAACAAGTCATTCACTGGAATATATTTTTATTTTGAGGAAATAGTCATAATTTTGCCAAACAATATCTGGTGGTAAATAACACGAAACGAGATCAGTCACTAACTCGCACATAACATGCCGCGATGCAGTCACTTCAAAGGCGATTTTTTTTAAAATTGATGTTATATGGTTCAACGCTATTTTTCAGCGCAAGATAAGTTAGATATGGCAGCCAATATAATGGTGGAGGAAGAATAGGGGAAAACCCCCGAAAGAACCACCGACCCACGAGACGCTACCAGCAGGCTTTCTAAGATACCCACATTGGCTGAGTCCAACACTCGAACCCACGCAGCAATCCGTAAGGGTGAGCGCTTTAGACCACTCGGTCACTCGGGGCTCCCTTCTGAGGTAATACTTCTTTTGAAAGTTTCTTTTTGTAATTCTTTAAGACTTTGGTATTCTGTGTACTACTGCTGTAAACGTAGATCGAAATTCTTCGTAGTCGTGGTTAGTTGATTAATGCATTAGTACCGTTTGACACCATCAGAGGGGGTGACACCAAAATGACTGTCTATAAATATTTGAAATTTTGTGGAGGAAGCAGGTCCATGTGGATGACACCATGAGTTACCCTACTGGGTTACAATAACCCGAGTGACACCATTTGATTAATGTAAAAAATATTTGAACACTTTCAAAATAATCAGTCTTTTTATACCATTTAGGTTTAAACTTCTATGTCTTAAAGGATTCAATTGTTATTCATGTCTCTCTTGAGCTTATATGAGCTCTATGTAAGTGTTTTCTTGTAGCTTAGTAAGTATACTACAAATTCTATTTTAAGTATTTGACATGAGGTTAATATTTTGGACCGACCAAAGGTGGCATGCTCCAAGTAAGCTGTGTCATTATATAAAGTGTCACACCACAATCCAAACACGGTACATTGTTTTCTTCTCTGAAGTTTACAAATCCGGCTCTGGCTAAAGATTTGGGATTAGGTCTTTCCAGATATTTAGGTCAGTTAACATTGAACGTCGAAAAATCGACTTTTAGAGTCACAATGACCAGACAAAACAACAGAGTGGGTTGTGAGTGCGTGGATGAGATCTGTAGGTAGGCACGCGCGTAATCTTTACTATTAAAGTAGACAGGTCAAGTTACATTGCTTTGGCTATTACAGCCGAAAGGCACATGAACTTTATCACCTTCGACAGTAGAGGAACCGCAAGGGCGTGCTGTATCGCTACCGTCAGAGGGTACGGCATCACTATAGTTTCCAAGGCACAGCATCGCACTTGGAGTCCGTAGCTTTTTCCATCACTCGGCCGCTGTGTTGAATTAGTAATCATCCTCCCAGGTCGGTGAAGTGTGTCGTGTCGGTACGGTAGAGTGTTGTGGTCTGAAATCGCAAACGTTTGCTAGTACACAGTATAATAAAAATGTCTAAAAGTCGACTGACGATTTGGTGCTTTTTCAAACTTACAATTTTGTGTGTATCTAATATTTTCAAGCGAAAGGTTTGAGCTTGTCTTCACTGTAAAGCTTCTTTGAAGACATAACGTTGCCTCATTGACTCGGTCCAAAGTTTAGTGCGTTTCCTTTGACTTTACATTTGGTATGTACTTGCCCAAGTTGTTCTCTGTATTGGTATCTGTAATTATGGGGGTCACTGCTAGCAAAACTTACATTATTTTCATTGTAATTTTCAACCGATGCACTTAAAAATGTTTTCAATATCAGGGTGATAGATATCAGGGTTAGGTTTATACATGAAGTTATCGCTGTTAAAGTGGTGAACTCAACCTCCAAAAAGTTCCGAAACGTAGTACATTTTGAAATGGCATTGGCTCATATGTACGTACAATGACGACATTTCCAAACTCGTTTGAGGGTGGCGTAGTTCAAACTCTGTCAGATATTCGTAATTTTACCAAGATCAAATCTTCATGGGCGATTTCCACGTGTTTCATGAGTTTTCCTTTGCGATCCACCATTGAAAGTAGTGACTTGGATTTGCAAATTACTCCAACTTGGTTAATATCGGACGTTGCACCAATTTTTCATATAAACAATTCAGCACAACTTTGTCATATGATCGTGTTCTTTCTTTCTTTTCTACGTGTTCAGAAGTGATGCCCTTATCTCGTTTTACCATTCTTTGAATGTTTAATTGTCTTTGGAGCCTGACACTATATACTCAAGCTTCTTGTTTTAGTTTCAGAAATTCGTTCATGAACCTGGAAAAATAATTTCTGGACTCGAGTCGTTGTCTTTTTGGTATCATTCTGAGGGACCAAATTCACATTTTCAATATTTGATATCCATGGCCCAGGGCATATAAATTCGATACTCACCAACATTCCTGTCAAAGCGCGTTCTTCATCCTCTTGGCAATAAGGTTCGTCTGGATTACATGTTTTATTACGCGTAAGTCTTAAAAGTCGTCATATTTTCGATGGAAATCATGTGATAATGCAGCGTGGTACAAGTTAGTTGGGTCGATCAAACATTCGTATGGACAAATACATTCCAAATCGATATGTTCTGTCACAGTATCATGGTGACCGGTAGAAAATCAAACATATTTGCACATCCAATATTTCAAAGAACAAGCATCCATGCCACTGTTGTGCAAACATGTCATTTTTGAAACTTTTTAAAACATGTTTATGATAGTGCTTTAGCAGAAACAACAGGAAATAATTACTCATCTCCTTTAACAACATAAAAAGTGTTTTTGAATATTCTTTAAGTTTATTTATCGTCTTATTTATCTCTTTTGTGATGCTTTATGTTTACTGTTACAGTTTATATTCCTCTCTGTCAAGAGCGCTGATCAGATTAAATGTTCGATATAAATATCATTACGTAATGCATTTATTTTTATATGATATATATATAATATGATGTCTCTGAATTTTATTATTTCTCATATTTTGTGTTCGCTTGCAATAAAATTCCATTCCGATGGATTTCTTCAACAGAGCATGTTATGAGGAGACCTTTTAACGTTTGTACATTCAACATTATACCCGTGCTTTGTCCTAATTTGTTTTATCAGTCCTCGAACAAGTTTAAGAAACGTACTTGCATTATCGGAGATTAGTTTTGTAAAGTTCTGCTTTGCCTGACCTGTTGATTCTTGTATCGATTCTTTGCATGAAAAGTTGGTCCCTTCAAGGCTGGTTTGCTTCTGGTCAAACGTGCTCGCAAACTGCGAAAGTGAATCTGCGGTCCCAATACATTTCAAGTAAAATTTGTTTCTTTTGGCCCCTTCATTTTGTGGCGGCAATGCATGTGTAGATGAGTAGAAACAGATGTTTGGGCAATTGTCAGTTAAATATGCGGAACCTCAGTTTATCATTCGGACGTAACCGGTGATTTAGATATAGTGTACTGTGCAGCATTCATTATATTTACAAGGAGGGATGTCACTAATCTAGAGTCCTTCCATTTGCAAATGAAACACCAGTCTTAGCACAAGAATTAGTTATTGAGTGTGCATTCTTTCTCTCTTAGTAAAACGAGTTTACCTGTCAACATTCATACATATTAATTAAGCAATGAAATAATTACATACTAATTAATTTGCTCATTAAAATCTCAAGTAGGGATTAACTGCCCTTAGCTTTTGATCATGAGTTAATCCACATATTGGTCGATGCCAGTTTGGAGTGTTCAATTATTATTATAAAATGACACTTGAAGTGGTGTACGTTAGGGTTCATTATTGTTTTTTTTATATGTTGTTCACATTTTCACCACTGAGTGGATTATGTTGGGGTTTTTTCCCTGTGTTTGATTGGGTATTAGGTTACTCCGGAAATGTGGATAAGACATTTAACCCAATAAGACAGGACGACACATGGTTATAACAACATGTATCATATGCGGAACATGTAACGTCATATCCAGAATTTGGGAAAGACCATGCATTTTCATATTTTGGGTTATGACAGAGATACAACTCAGTAACTTTTAAATTTGTTGTATCAATGATAAATAGATACGAAATTGATTTACTTGCGAAAAGGACTCGGCTATCTTTTATGCTCGACCTGCAAAATTCAGTTGGTTAAGCACATTTCAGCAATTGTGCCAACCAGTGGTAACCTTGTGAAGCGAAGCAGAAAGCTTTTTTACACCCACCCAATACTAAAATGAAAAGGTCATTCTTCTTCCTGTATAACGCAAAGAATTGGAATTGAATTTTTATTTTAAGGTCAAGTGTTCTATGGTGAAATTATATATATATATATATATATATATATCTATATATATATATATATATATATATATATATATATATATATATATATATATATATATATATATATGATTTTTCGTAAAATACAATGTCGAAAAAGAACTTGACATCGTATTCATCTTGGTCATGGAAGTAACGCGATTATTGGCATCAAAACGTAATTGGACTTGTCCAAATCATAGTTCGCACAGTTCAGAAAAATTCTCATTATCGTAAACATTTAACTTAAAGTTTAATTACAAACGTGATGTATGTAAACATTTATCATTTAAAACCATGTAACCTAGATGAATGATTCCACAAGATAAGACTATTTCACACAAACGTTTGAAAACAAATTTCTTATTTTCTATGAAAGCGTATATTAATTTTTGGCGTGCATCAGAGATGATTAAAAGACAAACTTTCATCTGGGCAAGATAAGACCTAGGAAAAAGTCAGAAGTAAAGATATCACAGGGAAAAAACACAGTCACCTTTGGATGAGATAAATATTACCCCGCCAAATAAAAAAGACTGATAGATGAACGAAACGGTTGGCTTGTATGTATAGAAACAGTACATATTAAAGATGAATAACAGTCTGGATATATTTTCTGTGGCGAGATTCCAGAGTAAAATCCTTGCAAAAATTATTGTGATGTAATTTCGTCCGGCACTGAATATATTTATTTTATTTATTTTTATATTTATGTATCAGATACAAGCACGCTGATTAATAAAAAAAGTTTTTTTTATCATTATAGAGAGCAAAACAGCTTTCACAATGATGATATTAAATTATAAAAACAAATTCATTTTAACTTATGTAAAAAACAATCAATATAATTGTATATGAATGATTGTGGCCTTTTCTTGTGATTTTTATCTGTAACTTTTCACCTGACTTTCCTAAATCCAATTGGGCTGATATCGCTTTGAGGTGGATTTTTGTAGTCTTTTTCCTATATGTTTAAGTTTGGTTTGTTGGCAAATAGAGTAGAGCGTCTTTTCTTTACCCAAGGATTCACCACGTCATCTAACCTGGCGTGGCCTAGATCGGTCTGACCGTGCTGGACTAAAAAGTTGGATAACTCGAACACGGCTTAAAAATATTGATGTGATGGTGTTCTTATCAGTTCAGTAAAAGGTCACTAAACGCAACATAGAAAACAAAAGAGAGTGTGAGCACACATAAACTTTGAACTCTAAGACTCTTACATGAAAAAGTGAAAAGAATTACGGAACAAACTGGGTAAAAATAGAAACCAGCCACGGGTGACTGTAGTGAGGTGCAGGACAAACCTAAGGAAATGATGAAAGTAATAAACATAGTAAACATAGTCCATTGTTTACAAAAACAATTGGTGGAAAACAGAACCCCTGTTGTTGTATTATAAAAGTCATAGGTGACCGTAGTGAGGTGAGGAACCAAACTACGCAAAATTATGAACCAAAAAGATACAGGAGGCTTGGTTCATTGGCACGAATCTAACTGCTCAAAACTAGAAACCAAATTTAATTCTTTTGAATTGTAATGGTTACTGTAGTGTGATGTGAGAAACCAAAATAAGGAAATGATGAAACAATAAATACGGTAAAAACACGTGCTGCGGAACAACAATTGAGGAAAAACAAATATTAAAGCTTAGAATATAAATACCAATTGCCATCTTATGTCGTTCTTGTTCTAAAATGTAGAGTAGTATGTGTCACACCACGCAAATGATATACACGTGGCCATAAATTTTGTGACAATGAAGTTCAAATGTTGTATAATATATTTCCTACATTGATGTATTCCTAGAAAGAACATACCTTCATTTCAAAGCCTAACAATCGCGAACTTTAAGGGGTCTTCCCATGAGTATGGGTCAAATGTCGTGGAAACCTTTGTTGTGGACAACTCTTCGTCCGTCACATCGTATATAGCTGTTTAGAACTTCTGAGATTTCCCCACCAAATGTTATTGGTACCCGAAGGCGTTATCACACTATTATACGAGTAATTTTATGGAGGTTCGATATATTTCCCTACTAGGTCAAACTTATTGTCTTGGAGTCAAAGTTTAGTAATCCCCTCCATCCAGTAGTTTCCCCTTCCTTATTCCATGAAGACGTTTGGTGAGCGACATCTGCCCTGAGGTACTTAGTATTGGCTGTCGCTCTTTTGTCTAAATTTTATATATGCAAATTAATGCAATGCTGAACTTCAAAAATTATTTTTAAAGTTGTCCTTTCCTCGTTAGTTTTGGTGCGTGCGTGAGTACAGTCGCACTATCACTTTCTCTCTTACTTTTCAGATGTTTATTATTTATAATTTTTTAAATTATTTTTTCCACATTGTTTTTATTTGTTTTCCTTTAATGTTTAGATAAATAACATTTATATCTAAATTGATATATTACTACCTTCATATAAAGTATCCCCCAATTCCTCATCAAAGTTTAATTTGTAGTAGCTATTTCTGTGACTGCTTATTTCCTTTGTCTCTTCCGTCTTTTGTCATTTTTTTCTAGTCCCTTCTCATTATCTCCATCCTTTCCTGATCCCTTCATATCTTCAATTTGTTCTTTCCTTTTCAGGGCATTTGTGTATTTTCATCTTGTTTTCATCTTTGGTCCTGTTGTTTGTTTTTCTCTCCTCGTTACCGTCATCAATTCAATATTAAGTTGCTGTGGTTGGTTGCATGCATTTTTTTTCATTTGATTTAGCTGATGCATTTGCGGATGTTTACTTTGTCTTTTTTACATATTTAAGTCGACTCGTCTCCTTGCCTTATGTTCACTCTACATCTATAGTCAATTGTTGATTGTTTGCTGCTATTTACACGTTTCTGCAGTTGCTGCTGTTGTTTTTCCTGTCGTCTTTATTTCTTTGAATTGAGATTGTCCTCTGTTTCCTTTTCATTATTTCCGTTACCACTTACTGCTCTTGATGTTGCTCTGTCATGCTTTTTTCTTGTTGTTGTTGTTGTTGTTGCTCTTGATTTTTATTCGCTCCATGTTACTGTCGTCGATGCATGTGCTTGTTCCCCTCATTTTTTCTCTGTCTGCTTCGTTCCATTTACATTCTGTTTAGGAAAAATTGTTAACTCACTTAGATTTGTTTGTCCTTTTCTTTCTTGCATTTGCGTCTTGTCGTGTGGCGTTGGTTACTTTTTGGTGGCGTATAGCCTGTGTTTTCACAGTGTTTATATTTTCTGTAGCAAATTTGTATTATGTCTACACTAGGTAAGCGTGTATTAAGCAGACTGGATTGAATTTCCGTATTTCTTTGTTTTAATTTCCAAACTCTTGATCCCGTTCTTGATCTGGCTCAAGGGGTGGATGTCCATTCTCCCATTCATAATTCGGATCTTAAACTTGCTTTCAAAACATTCTACAGTGGCTTCTAGGTGTATCTCATATGACAGGTCCGCTATATGTAATACCTCTGTCTTTTCTTTGATTCTGTTCAAAATGGGCGATGGATCCTTTATGTTGACAGTTTCTCCTCATATGTCCATTTTTTCTCTATTGGAATATCCGTTGAGTTCCGTTCGATCTTAACATATATCCTCTGAGTCCTTTGCGATTTAGTGTTTCCGCTAGGTTTGTAAAATCTTTGTTCTTCAATTCCAGTGCTACCATAAACGTCGCCATTGGTGGCCTTTGGTTTAAAGGCATTTCAGACTCTTATTTTTATTTGCCACTCATGTTTTCAAAATGCTTTGAGTTAGGTTTTTGTGTGTGTGTGTGTGTGTGTGTGTGTGTGTGTGTGAGAGAGAGAGAGAGAGAGAGAGAGAGAGAGAGAGAGAGAGAGAGAGAGAGAGAGAGAGAGAGAATACTTTAGACGTCATTTTTTTGCCTTTGGCTTTAACTTAAATGAGAGGTTTTCCTTACATATTCTAAATGGATTTATGGGAAGAATTCCTAAAGCATTGATGATTACTAAAACCTCTGAAAGCATAATAGTCTAAAGGAATAAAAAAAATCACAGTGCACCATATTTAACACCATTTTCAAATTTTCGTCTTTCACATTATCTCTTTAACTGTTCAATAGCAATATATCAGACACAAATTCAGCAAGGACCATGTTTACAAATTATTGAAGTTGATCATATAATGTCAAGTACCGATAAATGTGTACACTTCATTTTAATGTACTCATTTTTATGAATGCCACTCTCCGTGATGATATAGGTCATTCTGTTGATCATCAAAATAATGTATAAGAGACACAAAACATTTGCTAATGAAGTTAAGAAGTCGCTGCATGGGCACGCATTTTTTATTGCGTCGATTATTCGGTGGATGAGCCAGACCCGTTTGCTGGTATAGATACGACATGGGTGCGTTGAATATGCGACTAAAAACCATCAAGTCCAAAGTCTGTGTACTAATATCGACAAGAAGTGGGGCACATTGAGTGGGGGACTCAGAAATTATTATAGACACAAGTAAGACAAATGGAATCTCATATATTGATGTAAATTTACAATTTTAAGTTTTTATATTCCTTGCATTTATTAAAGAGAAATCAGGTGGTTTTATGCATATAGGTAATGGTAAATTCCTTTTCTCGTGTTCCTTAGGTGGCGAACTATAGTTTCGTATTTAGCATAAGGTTAGAATTTTAAAGAAAATGAATTTCCACGGGTTTCTTCACTAGTTATACTGGCTTTTTAAAAAGACTTTGTATATTTTATGTATTGTTTAAAGAACCTTTAATTCCCTTCATTTTGGTGTATGATTGATGGGTGTAATATGGGTTAGAAAGTTTATGGCTTGGCCTTACTCCAGATGTGCATCTTTCAAAAGAGTGCTAACTCTGCTTGCTCATTTTCACTTCCCGAACTTAAAGGTAAATTGTAAAAAAAAAAGCCGATAACTATTTTTACTTTTTATGTATTTGGTAATTCATTCATTGCACTTTTAGAAGTGTCTAGTTCGGCAAAATTCCTTTTCCATATTTTAATAGCTGGCAAGAATAGTGTACTTTAGACTAATTCAGGTTTATTTTTGGAGCACAAGGGAGCAGTCATTTTAGTTAGCTGTGTTCTAAGATCATTTCAAATTTCTAAATGTACAATATTCAAAGAAATTTCAGCCGCATTGCATGAAAGTAGGATATAGGTATGGCAACGTTCTCTCCACTGTGCATTTTTAAAATGCAACAACTTCACCTTACATACAGCACTCTCTCAAAAGTACATAATAATTGGTGAGTGCCACCATAAAGAGTATATAGGTATTATTATTGTATGATTTAATTTTGATTGTATAGCTGAAATATTTAAGTCGCAAGCAACAAAACAGTCCTTTGGAATAATTGTCCTATATTCATCCCCCCTCTGAACAGCATTTATTAGAGTCAGAGTCTCAAACAGGTACAGCCCCCCCCTTTATGATAAAAAGTGAACTATATTTAAAATGGATATTGCATTTTGCCAACATAGCAACCAGTGTTATGCTGAAAGACAGGAACATGAAACTAGCCATATATATATATATATATATATATATATATATATATATATATATATATATATATATATATATATATATATATATATATATATATATATATATATATATATATATATATATATATATTCATGAGATGTCAACAATAAAATTTACAGTTACAAAAGGGATATAACAAGTGAGGTTCATAATGGGTAGAGGTCAAAGGGTAAAATATTAACTTATTGTTTGATATAGAAGAAAGCAAATTTGCTTAGTCATCATTTTTTAAAAATTTTATTGCAAATAAATGAAATGAAACATTTTCACTATATATTTGTTTTACTTAACGCAACAGTTTTCAATTTAATTTAAGTTGACTTTATTTCTATATTCTAAGACTTCTAATTTCCCCATAATGAAGGTCACTACTCATATTATTTGTTACTTGCCACATGGGTGTACTTTCTGTATGATAGTATTGTCATATTATTTGTTACTCGCCATATGGGTGTACCTCCTGTATGATAGTATGGCCATATGGAATCAGTGCACAATTAATAAAATTCGGTTCAGTACCCACAAATGTAGTCTCAGTCTATTTTTAGATCACTTTTTCCTGTCTCCGTTTGGTGGTAATACAAGAGATAGATTTTAACATTCTTGGTAAGGATTTAAAGGCAATTGTTTATTCTTTAGAATGTGAGCTTTTGGTGTGATTGTCTGTGTGTATTTCGGCGACAGTGCACATTGAGTTAAAAGGCCATGGTGATGATTCAGAAGTGAAATCTGTGTTCCGTTGCATGGTGTTTTGTTTATAATTCAGCCTCTCAAAAAATGTAGGTCAACCCTTGACAAGAACTTCACCGTAAAGCCATCTTTCAAGGAATTTTAGATTAACATATGATTTGAATTGATTGTCACACAGTGGAAAGTTCAGTACTGAGACACAAATGTAGAGACTATATAGTAAAATTAATTGTGTTATATGGCCATATTATTTGTTACTCGTCATATGAGTGTACTTCCTGTATGACAGTATGGCCATAGTATTTGTTACTCGCCATATGGGTGTATTTCCTGCGGCAATTATTATAAACTCTCTAACTTCTTTCCGTATATCAGTGTAATTATCTGTATAAACAATACAACACCGATTATCTGCACATTTCAGGGACATACATTTCTTTGGGATCGAATTTTAGTGAGGTGTAGAACTGTGTTTAAGTGTAAAAGGCATTAATCAAGATAAACATAGTTGATACGTGTTCTGTTCATAACAGTGCTGGTGGGTGATTAAATTTAACTTGCCGTTAAGTCACATTAATCATTGATCAATGTTAATTTTGTAGGCTTGCACTTTCACGCTACTTTAGATTGTGTTGTTATGAGTCTTTAATCATGGAGGAATATTTTGTAATTTCATATTGACATGGTGGCACTTACCGATAATCAGGTGCTAGAGTAAACGTTCTCTTGGGATCTGCGTTTTCCCCTCTCTCCGCATTACATTTGTTTTTACTTAAAAAATTAATTTATTAATTAATAATACTATTTTAATTATAATTGTTGTGATGGGATTATATTCAATCGTTTTTTTTCCTGATTTTTGTTATTGTACCCCATGTTGGATCTCGATCGGGGAAGCAGTTTAATTTATCGAGAAATGTACATAGTAATAAGTATAAACACACCCACACCCACACACCCAACCATCCACACACACACACATATTATATATATATATATATATATATATATATATATATATATATATATATATATATATATATATATATATATATATATATATATATATATATATATATATTGTTAAGTTACCAATGCAAATAAAAGCTTTTCAGCAGTTCTGAAGTTAACGGTATATCAGTGACTACCAATTTATTTCCCTTTTTCAGATTTTCAAATTTATACATATATGTACATTTTAAGTTTCACATAGTGTACAAATTCTATGCTATTTGTGGATTGAATCTATCAGTACACATTTATTTGTTACAATTGCACGGCTAAAAATTCAGCTCACGCTTCTTTGTTTTGAAATTAGCATTTTGATATGCGATTCATCTGTTTGTCAGATAGTTTACAAATTAGCAAGTCTTGATTTGGTACCTCTTCCGTCACCTTTTACCTTGAAGTTTGTATGTGCTAGTGAACTTCTATTTAATGCTAGATACAAGGGTGGGTAGGTGTGTAGGTAGTATGGTTATGAAGATAGTATGTAGAGGGTAAAAAGAGATAGTCATATTTTTCAAATGTAAATTATTTCATTTTTCGATTGTTTTTATCTGTGATAGATTGATTATATATATATATATATATATATATATATATATATATATATATATATATATATATATATATATATATATATATATATATATATATATATATATATATATATATGTTAACAACTAACAAACAATAAATGTATGCATAAGAGATGGAAAATCAATTTCCAAATTTACATTCTTTAATTTGTTTCTGAACTTTTTTAGTTGATGATTTTGTAGGTATATCTCATCGTCAAGTTTCTAAAAATATATTAGTATTGATATTTCAAATGTCAGAATTTTACAGATTCCGTATAACACCACCTGACACAGTGTTTTGAGAGTTGTACGTTCTTGTTGAAAAGTTCTGAATTTCAGTTTACACAGTGGTATTAATCGATATAATACAAACTCTCATGTTTGTCTTTTTCTCATTCAAAAACACAAGCAATTACACACAAAGAAAAATCTACATATGTATCAATGTTCATGAATAAGAATAGAATTATGACGCTTGAAAATACTGCGAATTTAAAGTGAATTCAGTAGCAGACTCAATGTTTGGCTGTGGTATCTTAGAAGCTGTTGATTTTTCAATAAACGGACCAGTTTTCTCAACCGTATGTGTTTCATTGTACAGCTTTGTTTTTATTGTGGTAAAAATTATTCCTTTTGTAACTTGTAATCTTTTTTTATTTTGAAACATATCGAGACTTACATATTGAATACATTGCAATCATAATGAGAAATATAAATTAAATCACCATCTTTTTAAAATCATAATGCTTAGTATATAATTTTTAATGCACACAGCAAAGAATTTTGAGTAGAAATGAATAACTCTATCATATCTTATTGGTTTAAAGGGAACTGTATTCACGAAAGTCGAAAGGAAGAAGTAGACAGAATGATTTAAATATTCGGGCATGTTTGTTTCTGAAAATGTGTTAATTACTGTCGACATGGCTTTTGAATTTTACATTAATATATTAACCAGAAATTGATGCAAAATTCTTAAGTGTTTTGCGATATACATAAAAGACTGGACATCAATGAAAAAAGGGCTTTATCTCCGAACTCTCTCACTTAAAATTCGCTGTTATTATAAAATATACCAGTAATATATCTGCTATTCATGTGATCGATGGAGAGAAATTATATTTCTGTAATAAATAGGTATGGGCTAAAAAGTCTCCTTGAAGGAACCCTTGATCTTCAATGAAAGAACCGAGGCATATAACCACTCTTAATGACGCTTTGTTTAGACTTGTTAAACTCTGAACCACTAAGAAAAAGGATTGCAAAATTTAGACGATTTCGGAGCATTTTCCAAACAGTCACACTCAAACGAGTCAAATGCTTTTTAAAACTAATTACTCTCAGAAAGCCAGGTGTGTTATTTTTCGTCGAGTAGTTCATAAACATTCTTTCACTGCATTAGTTAATCCGTTTGCCTTAGGAGTTTTGCATTGAATATCCAGTAACCACGACCAGTGCGAAGTGTACATAATATGATCTTATTAATGTTACGGCAGAGTGGTCTGTATTGTATAAATGTGGAATGATAGCTGAATCTGTAAAATTTGAATCTAATTTGCTTTATTTGATAGGACTGGGGTGTGTCCATTTAACATCTAGATTGATTAATTTGATTCGATTATTCTCCATGGATTTTGGAAATAGTGTTCATTCTTGATATCTTGGATTGTTTTTCTGGATATGGGGTTTCTGTTATGAATAATATATGCATCAGGCTCCAGGTCCTGAACAACATTGCAGTCACCACAAATGACAAAGGACAAATTTTTAAAACTAGCAATATCTAGTCTTGTATTTTCAAACAAATCAGGATTAAAATCATTATGCCTATATAAATTAAACGAAATTATTAAATTACCCCTAATTATATATTTTAATGTAACTGCCATCACCTTCACATTTTAATCGTTGGGTATAAAATTTAAAATTAGTTGTGAAAAGAATAGAAACTCCAGTAAGCACTATTACTAGATCTATAACAAAAAAACCGTACCGAAAATCCCTTTTGCATCTCATTATTCTAAAATATCAGTAGTTCCGTGTTTCTTGCAAACATATAATCGATGCAATGTTTTGTTTAACCTAGTGAACGATTCTGCTTTTAAAACTGGAACTATACAGACCCCTTACAATCATATATTAAGTTTTAGTTTGACGGTTCATAATTTCATATTTTAGCTTTAATATTGACACAAATGTGATGTGAAATGTCACAAAAAACTCCAACAAAACGTGGTTGATGGCAAATAAATTATCTTTACCCGCATAAGAATGCGCATCCTGTTTTAAATATTTGGTTACTACATTTTTAATTACTCACTGATTTAGTTATTCACCTTTTTCTGTAAAACCAGCAGCTTTTTATATTTATTTCGATGCTTACGATGTATCATACAAATTAAAAAATTTTATGTAAGTTTTTTTTGTGCAAAATATAAAAAAGATATATCTAGGAACCTCTGCGCAATCATTGCAAGGTACGAAATAATTTACACATATCATGGTTTTCTGAACTTTTCTGATAAGTGCAAGAAATAATCCAACGATGTGATTTGACCATATATATATATATATATATATATATATATATATATATATATATATATATATATATATATATATATATATATATATATATATATATATATATGAGATCTGTGGTTTGAAATTAAGCACTGCATCAAATTCATCATAAAGGTAAAATCTAGGTCTTCGCACTGTTGTGTGTGGCATAGACACGGCAATTAAAGTGCCAGGAAACATATATTGTCGTGTGTTTGGACAGCCTGTTAATGAAACACATTCTTAGTTTATCACACATTTTTGGACTGATTTGATAGCAAAGATCAACCAATTAAATCTGAAGAGAAAAGAACCGACACATATCTATCTATCTATCTATCTATCTATCTATCTATCTATCTATCTATCTATCTATCTATCTATCTATCTATCTATCTATCTATCTATCTATCTATCTATCTATCTACCTACCTACCTACCTACCTACCTACCTACCTACCTACCTACCTATCTATCTATCTATCTATCTATCTATCTATCTATCTATCTATCTATCTATCTATCTATCTATCTATCTATCTATCTACCTACCTACCTACCTACCTACCTACCTACCTACCTACATACCTACCTACCTACCTACCTATCTATCTATTATATATATATATATATATATATATATATATATATATATATATATATATATATATATATATATATATATATATATATATATATATATATATATATATTGATAGAAGCCTATAATTCATCATTCACACACATCGATATTGCTACTTTATTAAGTTGTACAATTTTTAATAGGAATATACATTACCATGACACATGTGTTAGTAGAAACCTCATACTGAATAGAAATGTAATATTATATAACCTGTAACATAGTGTAAGGTTGTTTCTTTTTTGATGTTAAAAGACAATTGATTGGATCGAAAAGCATGCTGTTTGTACACTCACCAGATATTGCTATTATGCCAGTATCAATTATGCAAATTGATTCCTAATAATTTTCAGGAATGTCGACCATGACACCAGTGTTAAAACATTTTAACGTCGAAAATTTAAAAGCATGTGGTCTATTATGAAAAATAAAGTTTCAAACGTTGAGACTACTTTTGTTGAAAATAATGGACAGATAAGCAAATTTTGGTATTCCTTACCAGTGGTAGTCATCTTTTACAAAGATTACAATTTTGTCATCATTCTATATTTTCCAAATATTCTACATCTACCTCTGTGATTATTTGTTCTAAATTTCAGCAAAGGCAAATATGTGTTTCAATGCAATATAACGAAATAAGTCATTCACGTCCTGTCTAAAAATAACATAATTCTTACCTTTGGATGAAGCAGCGACTTCTGTATTTTCATAATGGAATATACAAGAGTCTTTTGTTTTGGGGGTAAATTATTTTAGATATTTCTAATCGCGATAGATGATATGATATTATCATTTTGGCCAGTATAGTACTTGATTCATTTATAATTGAAAACATAATTCAAACAAAATCCATTAATGCGAGATTTTGTGTAAGCATCCCAGATCCTTGTACACAGTACAGAATGTAGCATACACCGCCTGTACGCGCCTGAGACGAGTCAAACTCAAGCAACACACACCGTGATTTGCCAATGCATAATGTACCGGCAGATCAAATCTCATGCTTAGTATTATACTGATTACTCACAAGAAAGTGAATGGACCCAGATCTGCCAGAGCATTATGCGAAGGTGGATCTGGATCTGTTTAGTTGAACTCAAAGTATAAGCTAGAACAAAACAGTAAATAGGCTTGCTTCTCATGAGTCTAGTTATGTTCCCGAGGAATTCATTTTGAGCGTTTTCAAATAAATGGGTAGGTACAAACCCTATACTGCACAACCATAATAAAAAGTAGATAAAACTGCATTATCGAAAAGTTCTAATTGCATGTCAGTCATGGATGTGTAAGTTACATGTTATTTTAAATGGAAGATTCATTGATTTTTGCATGCTGTATGTTTTGTTTGATAGGTTTAATAATCTACAGTTTTTAGAACAAAACAAAAACAGCACTGCACTTCAATTCATCGTTATATAAATCTTATTTTGAATGAGTTTGAATTTAAATCGATTAGTTTACGAGTTTCATACGTCATCATTTTGGTTTCTGTTATTTTTTTCTATTGATAGCATGGTCTGTGATAAATACAAGTGCGCATCACACAGAAGCCATCAAAAGAAAAAGTTCCTTTACTTTTTAAGGATAAGTTAAATGGGTTTAATAAAACCAGTAAGGATTTTGAGGATTTAGAGCTAAATTCTATTCACGTAGCCCTAGAAAGGTGAATATAAACTTAGAAAATAAATTTGTACACAAATGTTTATTGGAAAGAATTAGAATTTGAGATGTATCAATTGCTTTCTTAAATACAAGGAAAATATGCATGTAAAACATTTTACTTCGCTCAAATAATAATCATAAAGATTTTGCTCGTGTTTGTTTTCATGGCACTTTTAACACATTATTGGCTATATTATGCCGATTAAATAAAAGCTAACGTTCACATGCACATCCCCAGACTGCCAAAATGGCCTGCTCTTGGCGAGCATAGGATCCGAGACCCTTGGATTACATGTCTGACTCACTTGGTTGACAAGTTAAGACATTACCTTACCATCACATTTATTTCTTGAACTGAAAGGAAAACTCGAACCTCATCAGAAGTTTATTCTTTTTTACAAAATTGCTACAATCTTGATTACATTTCACCTGGAATTAAGTTGTTCTCTCGAAATACCCTTTCAGTCTCCTTCGTATCATAGATGTAACTGCAAGGAAATAAGAAAATTAAGTGTTTTCTCTGTAAAAAAAATTTCTCCAAGAGTTGTACATATACACTGATACATATATTTCAAAATATTTGCCGCTGAAAGTTAGGGTGGGTTTGATTACTCGCTTTTGCACAAGATTCTGACATTAAATAAAAGAAACAGTTCTGGTTTTTAATATATATATCATCAGCCCGTCATAAACGTGTATCAAGTTTATGTATTGGCTATGTCAGGATCATTTTTTTCCTGTATGAATACCCACTTTATATTGAATGTCATATTCAATATAAAAACTGGAATATAAAACAAATGTGATAGAAAATTGTATGCATATTGCCTGTCGCCTTTAGTACAATGATTTAGTACAAGAAATAAATGTTCATTTTAAATGCACATACATTTTATTATGTTTTGATACAAAAATGTATACCTTATTCCACTTTGGCTAATAAAAAATAAATGTCAATCTATGTGTAACGAAACAAACTGAAACATTATGCAGAAAATATCAACAAAAATCTGTAACTAACATGCACAATAACACCAATCAAAATTCCGATTTGGCCCAAAATTATGTCTTATTGCGCTGATTTTAAACTTAGGGAAGGTAGGTAAGTGCTTAGTTTTTCTGTGTTAATATCATCATAATAAAAGCAGACGATATAATTAGTGAATAGAATTGAAAAATACAAACGGAGAGCTTACAGCTGCAGATTAAAGATTACTCAGTATAACCCTCTCTCTCTCTATTTTTCTTTCTTGGACCAAACGTATTTTGAGAATACACGAATCACAGTAAA
Source organism: Potamilus streckersoni (assembly GCA_016746295.1). NCBI lineage: Eukaryota > Metazoa > Mollusca > Bivalvia > Unionida > Unionidae > Potamilus > Potamilus streckersoni. The sequence continues at coordinate 569,899 of JAEAOA010000420.1, forward strand.
ATTGTTTTGTTATCCATCGTAGCATGTTTCATATGCTAGTAAGTCAGCAACATTTGATTAGAACTGGTCATCCACGTGACTAGCATCAACGCTTCTGTAGAGAAATATGATTCTAACTTGCTTTTGCAAGGTGTAGACAGATGGTAAATTTCATCGTTCATTCAATTCAGAATGTTTAATTTTCTTTCGTCTTGTTTATTTTTTTGTTTCGTCGATTAACTAATTTTTATGAGAGTAATTACACTTTCGCTATCACTGTATAGGTGTCCTGGATATTGCTCCATTTTTTGGTCTATAAAATTCACGTTTGGTGAGTGTACGACGTCTACTACGTTATCCCTTTACAAGGGTATAACAATATCCAGAGAATAAATTACGCTGGTTTTTTGTTGTGATCAACAAGTTAACACAAATCCCATTTACAGTTAGTAACGTATCACCCACATACGACTACTACTTTGATCTTGAACAGTTTGCAGTTGTTTTCGAACTTGTCAAAATATGAATGAGGTTTAGGATAATGTCACATTTTACCATTCCATAGGTTGATTCATACCCCATTTTATGGGCTGATTCACAGACAGCTTATTTTACCATTCCATTGGCTGATTCATAAACAGCTCATTAATACAATGTGTAACCACATGCTGTTTCAAAATTTAACTTCGTTTTAATCAATAGTTTCTGTGTTTTAACGCGTCGTTTATTTATTGACACATTAAAGTTGCTGAGATCTTCAATTCATAACCTAAACACATACAGATAAGTGTAGGTCGTTTTCTTTTCCACATTAAATACGTAATTTAAGATAACTTCCTACTGCAGGCTTTTGATCTAATTGCTCTTTGGATTGATTCTGGGTATCTCAATGTTGTCATCACTGAATACAATTTATCAATCAGCATCTTTTCAGAAACATTGTAGACATGTTTCCCTGTTGGAAAAAGACTAACCAAGATTTGTAGTATAATGAATGTTGTTTTTATCATAACTAACTTTGCCCTCATTTTTGCGACATCCAAACTTCTAAACAAATTCACGTTATCAATTGATACTGTGCTTATTGGTTTGGTGTTGAGCTCATTGTATAGTGGAGAGAGAGAGAGAGAGAGAGAGAGAGAGAGAGAGAGAGAGAGAGAGAGAGAGAGAGAGAGAGAGAGAGAGAGAGAGAGAGAGAGAGCAGTAATATGATTTAATTCAGTCATACATTTTATTTCATTCTATATGCAAAAGAGATGAACTATTTTAAATTTTACTAATGTATTTTTTTCTGTCATAAGCCATTTACTCGTTTCAACAAAATCAACCTGTCGAGAGAAATAGTCATCAACATTTATGAAACATATTTCTTTGTGAAAAAGATACTTATTAATTCAGGACATGCAGTATGATCCTGTTTTAATTACGGTCAAACTAGAAGAGAAAGTCTATTTAACAAAACTTCGAAAGCCACAAGTTACGGATCTATCTCTTCATTATAAAAAACAATCAAAATCTGATATATTTGCTGTAACGTTATCATCCACTTTTGTTTCACTGACACAGACATTATCGTTCCTTGAAGGTTACAGAAGTCACGATGCTAAAATGTTAAATTTTAAATACGAAAGTTAGACGACTCTCATTTAAGGTATGATTTTCTTTTGAGATTTACTGCCTGACAGTTAAAGATGACCGCAAACCGCAAGGTCTCCTGAATTGTTTATTGCACCGGTCACTGGTTCATACGCATTGTACATTGGCTGGGTATTTATCGTTCACGTGATAACGTCTGTGTATCATTCGTAAGGCTTCATTAGGGTTTATCTTAGTAGCGGTCATTAATGGACTAGTACTCTAGCAATATATTTTTGCGATTTATGTAAGACGATAATGTTTCATAGTGTATGTTTCCATACGTTTCCTAATTATTGATATCCCATTTCGTCCTTCCCATCGGTACTAGTTTCAACGATTCAATGACTTTTCGGGCTATTTTCCGAAATCGTGAATGTAAATTGTTAAATTTCTCTCTTTCTGTCTTGTTTCGACATTTGCAAATGAACTCTTCTTACAGATTAAATAAATGTTGCTTAATCGATTGTTTGATTTATTGATTAATTGATTGTTTTCTGACTGACTGATTACTTAATTGATCGTGACGTGGCCAATAGCTCGGAATCATTATTACTATCATCTATAAACAAACTGCCGAGCGTGATTGTCTAATCTGCAAGCCAAATTTTTTTGTAGTGGTACATTTTTTTACGCTTAGATTATTCGTATATATCATATCCCAGCCACTTCAACTAGCCAGTGACCTATAGTGAACTTTATTGTCTTTGGGTTAGATTCGCGGTCGCTAAACTCTTCCTTGATGGTCAACGAGTTCACCCAGGTAATTCAATGAACCCTATCACCAAGAAAATCAATCAACCTCGAGGTCGTACATTTCGACCATATAGTATAACTAAACCAACCTACATATGCTTCATTTGCACGAATCTTGCATTAATAAATATCATCATGAAAAGTAAAACATTCATGCACTCATGCCTATCTGAATAAATTAACAAATGTAAGAACTAAACTCTGTATTTTTTCCCAATTAAACTAGTAGCCACAAGGCCTGTGTAGGGCTTATGGCTTGTCTAAGTATACATCAGTATACATCAATAAAAAAAATTATGGACAAGCAAAAAATGCACAAAAAGTAATAGATGCTTATTTATAGCTCGGCAAAATAACACCACAAAACTGCTCTGAAATACAAAGTCCAGTATTTTATTTCACTTACTAATTGGGGAGGGTATAACTTATTGATACCGCATTATTTTTTATTTGTGGAGAAAAAGTATCAAAACAGTGCTCAATGGTACCTTAAAAGTTATCGCTTGGTACGTACGCCGTCACTGACACTTCATGTATATTATTCAGAACGTTTATTTTCTTCAAGTAACTTAACAAGTTAAGGAGTTACATTTCAAACCTAATTACTGAGGAAAGAAACAAGTTATTGTGTGGAAAAGAACATGGGTGGGTGCAACAATTATGGGCTACAATAATTCAATTACGTAACCTACATCTTATCAATTAAATCCGTCCAGCAGAATATGAGGAGCAAATTTGCATATTGTATGCGTATCTAAATGTATGCCATGCCACTATACTTTCCCTCAGAATTGGATGAAATGTGCTTAACGGGTTTTGAAAGGTCGTACAAATTGATTGTGTCAATTTAGTAATGATGGCTAAATTTAAGTAAGGATCTGCATCATTTGTTTAAAATTAATAATGCATCTTTAAGAATGCTTCCTTCTAACGTTACCAAAATCTACTGTGAAAAAAGGAGTGTAAATGCTTTCAAAATTTTACTATCTGAAATCACATTTTCTGGCAGATTATTATCATTTGTTCAAACATAAAAGTCTTTTTCCCAAGTTGCTTCACTAAATTTTACTCAAATTCTGCTGAGTGAATTTTAAGAGGAACTAATTTAAATGCTTTGTTTTCTCCAATTTTTAGAAAGTTGACTATTTTCGATGGCTAATCAATATTGTTTTAAAAAATCTGCAAACCCTTTATACTAGGATGTTCTTGGTCGTGTTTGATTGAATTTGATTATTTTGTTTTTCTTTTTTAAATAAAAAATAATGGAGATAGCCATTGCTGATGGATGAGAGACGATTCCTGATGAATCCTATACGCTCCTTTGCTCACCACAATAATCCCTAACGCAATTCCAATGAAAATATTTTATTAATAATAGTAGTTTGAAATTGTATTCCCAAAGGTATAATCAGAACATTAACTTTAATTTATCAGTAATAAATACAAATAATATATGAATTATTCAACACAGTAACTTGAAAATAAATATAATCTCAGAATGTGATGGTCCATGAATCGTGGATATAGAGAACTTGTGTTTTGCAATACCATAAGTAGTGTCAGCATAATGAAAAAAAAAACAATAAACAAACACATACCTAAGCACGATGCATCAGTAAAAACATCACATGTTAATGCGAACTTAACATATGGTATTATACAGTAACTGCCCGCTAAGTCAAGACCTGTGGTGGCATTATTCTACTAATTGATTTTGCTAAGCAGGTATCACATGTTTAGTAAACACCTAACCCTGGTAGTAATAACAACTAACACCCCTGTAGGCTGTCCACATTTAGCATTAGAGGGATTAAAAATAGCCGTCATTGCTGTAGGCATGTTGTCTGGATGTTTGTGCCAGTTCTCATTATATATGTTTGTTGACTGAATTGTTTTTGTCATGTATTGGCTGTTCTATTGTTATGTTTCTTCATTTGCTTTTTAAGTTGAAAGGGATTTTTAGACTTTATCGCAACGTTTTGCCCCATTTTATTTACAACCGTCTTTCTAGTTTTTAATATGACATCATCAAGCTAAAACAATTTAAGTCGGATATTGACGTTGTTTTCCTAAAAAACAATTGCTAAAAATCATTCGATGAGTCCAAGTGTGTGATCTACCCCACTCTCCGTATCTCGTTCCCAGGCCACTTCCACTTAAGCGGAAATGTTATCGCAAAAACCTCCATAACTTATCATCTTAACTACGCTAGAACTTTCAGATTCGAAGATACATAGTTTTAAATATTCCAAATTTACTCACATTTAAACAAAGTTCAGTCATTCTTTTCTGCCTTTAACCCCCTATCCCTTAGTCGAACAAGGCCGACTGAATCTCTCTTTTTGGAGCAGTTTCCTAACCTTCTGGAGGGCGAAAATTCGATATTTTGCAATCTGATTATTCGTGGGAATTTCAGTTTTATGAGAGTCGAGGTAAAGATTTATTTCTGATGATATTTTGCAATACTATAAGTATTGTTAATAATAATGAAAAGACACCCAACTACCCCACCCCAAAAGAAACAACAATCACCCTCCACAGAAGCCTATCCCTTAAACAATGAGCTTAACATCTGGGATTAGTCAGTTCCGAGCCGCTAAGTGAAGACGTGTGGTGAGATACATAACTGATTCTGCCAAGCAGGTATCAAATCTTTAGTGACCACCAAAATAATAACCCTCAGTCGGATGTCTACATTTAGTACACCTGATCTGATTTATATCGTTTTACGTCGGAAAGGATGGCTTATAAGACTGATTGTATGGATGCAAGTTGCCATTCTTAAGGAGAGTGATGATCACTGCTTGGGTCCACGGGGATGGCCACACTCATGTTTGCCAGATCTTTTTGTAGATATTTGTGAGGGATCTAATAATTGCTTCTTCCCCAGCTTGGACAAATTCAGTTGGGATATTGTCCACTCCCACTGATTTCCTCTTTTTCAGCAATCTCACTGCTGCTTCTACTTCTGCAGTAGGATAGGGTGGTTGTCGTTCTTAGCTGCTCTAGTGACATTCAATACCTATGGATATAAATTCGTTATGTGGATGTAATGTTCTGCGCATTACTCTGGCCATATTTTCAGAATGTATTTTTCTTCTGTGAGTCATTTTCCTACTTTGTCCTGTAAGTAGGTAACTCGCTATTGTTTTGTGATTGTTAGATCTTTGACCAGTTAGCATGTTTTTTTGTTGTTGTTGTTGTTGTTTTGTTTTTTTATTTGCTGTTGTTCTTTTTCAAGTTTCCTTTAATGACTTTGGATTGTTCTTCTATCCAGTTCACTTTTTGCTTTTTCATGCTTTTCTTGACTTCCTGGTTGACCGTCTTGTACCGCTCCACCTCTTTCACATCCTTCCTTTTCTTTTTCAGCTTCCTTCTCTTGCCAAACTGGTTCAGGACCTCAGCTGTGACACAGAAATTCTTGACTGGGCAATGTTTACCAATGATCTCGCTTTGAGTCTTGGCGATGTTTACACTTTACTATACACACCTCTTCACTATGATTTAGTCAATCTGACTGTGATGGTCAAGCAAAATCATGTTGAGGATACTGTGAAAAGACTAAAGCCACAGACTTTCCCGAGGAGCAGGTATGTTTCAGAGCAAAGTGCAGCACAACAGAGCAAATCTTCAACCTCAGTATATTGCATGAGAAGTACCTCCAACACCAGTATGATTTATACCACGTCTTTGTGGATTTCAGGAAGACATTTGACAGGGAATGGCATGCAGCCTTGTGGGCAACCAAGAAATTGTACATCAATGCCAAATCAGTACAGTAGAAAGGATACTCTATTACAAGGCCACCAGTGCAGTATGCTTCAACGGCAGCATAGGGGACTGGTTCAGAACGACAGTCAGGCAAGGGTGTCTACTCTCTCCCACATTATTCAACATCTTTCTAGAGATAATGATGACTGATGAGTTTGAAGAGTATGAAGGGACAGCCAGCATCGGAGGCAGAAAGTCACCAATTTACGTTTTGCCGACGACATGGATGGGCTAGCAGGAAATGAGCAAGAATTATATATAATTTGTACAGATAAAGTATATAATATAGTACTTATATTTTTTAAATTGTATGATTAATTTTTGGATTAGATTTGCAAACTGCAAGTACTATCACTAAAATTTTATAAATGAAACAAAGCTCTAATCCCGATTATTCAACCAAAAATACATTTATCGAAAACATTCTTTCCTACCAAACGCTGGATAAAAATGTATTTTCTTTCTTGCTTTGTTATGGAAGACTTTGCCTCAGGAAGGCCACATTTTTCAGCAGGTCCAAGCAATTCATTTTTTTTTCAAACAATCCAACTGCTAGTGAGTAGAACCAGAAAGGAAAGTCTCCACTTATGATGACACTGCGAATAAGTCGGTTGCTTTCACTAAAGATTTCAAAGAAAGTGAAATAGTGCTTGATATTTAAAATATTCTGAAAACTATTGGAAATTAGACTTCAAAAAACAATTTCTGAAATATTTTAGCGAAAATTCATATATCCCGGAAGAGCATCTAATTTTCATTTGTTACGTGTATAGGCTCGTTCAAAAGTTTCAAAGGAAAGAGGGTATCCAACAAGATCTGTAATATTTAACAAAGTAATTTATTTCCATTAAAAACAAAGTAAAAGTATGAAAAAGAACCTACAGTTTGCGAATATAATCCAAAATTATTCATAGAATTCAAGAATACAAGTCCTATTACTAAGAAGTTTTAAATGAATTAAAGTTCGAATCACGATGAAGTTCCAAGACGAAAGGCGATGACGTCCTGTTGTATGCTGTCGTGTCAACAGTTACTTGTTGAATCACTAAAGCTAATATCCAGGCTTTAGAATTCTGAATAATTTCAAATAAATGTTTTTGTACAAGAATTCTGATGAACACTTATGTATGTTTTCCAGAGAAATTAATTACTATTTCTGAAAACTAGTAAAAACTTAACTTAAACTGGTAGCAACACAAAATACCTTTGAGCTCCGCAGGTATGAATTTACGACTAAATTATATAAATATAAAACCTTATTATTAGTTGTACTTCAATGTTTCATCTAAACATGTTTTGTAACCGATTAAAATAATTTACTATAATAGAAATTCGTATTTGTTCATAAAATCGTTTAAACTGAAATTTGGGTTACTTACCGCAAGACCGCAACTCCTCCCCGTCTCTAAGAACATAGTTACTATAGGATCATGTAGTTAGTCATCTACCACTGACAGTGCTAGTGGAATTAAAAGTTCTAACAGGAAGCGAAAGTAATACTATGTTCACGCTTTGACACATATATCTTTTGTTTTACATGTCAGACTAAAGGGGCATTTAGTTTGGGGAATTATAATTGTATTCTTTTAATAGTTAAGATTAGGAGTCGTCAGATTTACCGTTTCTTTACTGACATTTGTGGATAATTAGTTGTGCAAATTGCACAGGGAAACTCAGCAAAAGCTATATACTTGACGAAATTTTGACAGACAACCATTTAATTTTTATGTAAGATTTTACTCGACTATTTAGTCAAAATGTGGCCAAGAAACATGGTTACGTATGATATTAGATTACAAGTAAGTAATCAGAAAAAAATTTGGTTAAGGAACGATAGATATGTAATATCCGATGTGTACAGATTTAGTAAAACTTTTGCTAGGAAGACTAGTTTTTATTATACAGTCTTTATTGTAATGTTTGCTTTATGGAATCGAAGCAGTTTTTAGATGTATGATGCGACTAAACATACCTCCAAGGAAATCAGAAGCTATTATCTTGGTTACCGCAAGTGATTTAAGTTCCACAAAACAAATTGTTTCAGAGTGGAAATATTTTTATATTATGTAAGAACACAGTTATGGTCTTTATCCTCTCTGTGTATATATAGTTACGTAACAGCTCGTTCTATGTAACAAAAGAAAAGTGAACACAAACAAGCTTTATAAATTTTAACAATGATACAATTTATTTTACTAGAACACAAATTATTTTACTTGAACACAAAATAATGTAAATTATTTAAAAGAATTACTGTTTACAGGAATGATCCAAATTTTGTTTAAAAATAATAAAAATGTAAAAGTCCTGTAAAGCGTTCTAGACACACTCTGAAAGTATGATGTTCCGGTCCAAAATGGCGGTTGACCACGTCAGATGAAGGCTAACAGCCAATTCCAGAATTTTCGCAATAAACAAATGTATGTGTTGTCCCGTTCCAATATTAGGGAGAAAATGTCCAAATACGTAATGTTTTGTAGGAAAATTATAAAGTGAAAAATAGTTCCTCTAACACGGCATGTTATTTTACGTAGACATAATGAGAGCTACTTCTGGCACAACAAATTAGAAGTTGTATAAAAGAGTTGACTCTCGATCAGGATAGTCTGTCCGTGACTGTATGAATCACAAAATCTCAAAGCATATATGGGAAGGCTAATGCGTAGCCTGAACTGCACGCGCACGAGGACGCATGCAATTTCCCAGTACACGAAAGCCTGACTCAGTATCGACCAACTTTTTCGTCGCTATTCCTGTATGTTTATTTGTAATGAATTTTTGTCATCATACACAGCACGTGCCAACATGAATCACATCTACGACTGAAGTAAACACTTATCAAAACCATGTTAGACGATATAATCAAATAAGATGAAATAAAAAGATAATGAAACGATTTATGCAAAATTGATTCCTTAACACACTTGAACTCCAGGGTCGTAACTATATATATATATATATATATATATATATATATATATATAGAGAGAGAGAGAGAGAGAGAGAGAGAGAGAGAGAGAGAGAGATAGATAGATAATGCGTGTGTGTATCATTGTATCATTTGTTAGATATATTGAACATTGATAAATGCAAATTGTTCTATTTTATTTACATCGAATACGTAATTTATTACCCACGTCCAGCATTTGATCTGATTTCTCTTCGGATTGATGGTGGCTATATATGGTGGCTGTTTTTATCCTTGATTGAAATTTGTAATTCAGCATTTCTCCTGAAACATTGCAATACTCTTTTCAGATTTTTGTTATCATGACTGTCATTTTGTATCACAATTAAAATCTACCACATTTTGTCTCATCCAAACCTGTACAGAAAGTCATGTTATCTGTTGATACCGATGTCGTTGCGTTGGTGTTAAACTCGCTGAGTATGTATGACGCCTATCTGATAACCTGATTACAATGTTGCTTTTGGTCCAAAATGTTTGTTCTAGATGTTTTTTCAAAATATGTGGAGCTTTTATGTTTCAGGAACACGGTTAAATCATTGTGTCATTTTCTAAATGGAATTATACCATTTGGTTCAATATGTGTTAGCGTGCTGTCATGTACATATAGGTAAAGGTCTACGTACCAGTCGGCTTATGAGAGATTAGTATAACAGTCTTTAATTTAAATAAGACATTCAATTCATTTCTATGCACAAAAGGTGTACTATTTAAATGTAACTAATGTTTTCGGGGCATCATTTACCATTTATTCGCTTACGGATCTATGTATGGTACAAGATCAAAATCAGGCCTTTTTACCATAACTTTATTATCCATACTTGTTGTTTTGTTGACACAGAAGATATCGTATTTTGAAGGTAACATAAGTCATGATATAAAACGTTTCATTCAAGTCAACAGAAGTTGAGTGACCCACATTTAGTTTTATTTGTGTGAATGCATTTTGAAAGTTTGTAGTTGTTTTGATATTTTCGGTGAATGTCCTTGGCAGTGATAAATGACCGCGAGGTCTCATGAATTGCTATTGTTTATGGTGACTGATTTATATTTTACTGGGTACTTATCATTCATGTGATAGTGCCTGCGTACATGTAATTGTCATGCATTACATACATTTGTAATGATCATTGATATTCCATTTGTTATTTTCTCATCTGTATTAGTTTAATAAATATCATTGAATTTAGGGTGTGTTATCCGAAGTTATCAATGTAAATTGTAAACACTATCTATTCCTGTCTTGTTCTATGTTTACAAATAAACTTTCTTATGGATAAATAAATTAGATTGATCGTTTGATTATTCGATTGATTGATTGATTGTTTGATTGATTGATTGATTGATTGATTGATTGATTGATTGATTGATTGATTGATTGATTGTGACATTCTGAATATATCTGAATCATTATTAATCATCAATGGACAGATTCGATTTACTATTATTAACTTTTATTGGAAATTGCATTGGAGAATTTCTAATATGGCGATCAGTTTATTGTGATCGGTGGTATAGTGGGGAATATAGGATACTAGAGACCTGAGTATTGATCACTTCAAATGGCATGCAGGATATTTGCAAGCTTTCAATATATATATATATATATATATATATATATATATATATATATATATATATATATATATATATATATATATATATATATATATATATATATACACATGTAGGGTGTGGAGCCCTTTGCTAACCGTTGCGCATTGCATGGTGCATGCAAGCGAAGTCTCTTTAACCTAGTTTAGTCATAATATCTTCGCGTAGAATGGTCTATATGCACGACTACCAGGTTGGTTGATTTTCTTGGCGATAGCGTTCATTAAATTAGCTGTCTGATCTAGTTGACCATCAGCGATGAGTTTTTTTTACTGTAAATCTGATGTAAAAAGTTCAAATAGGTCGAAGGCTAGTAGAAGAAGATAGATTATACTACATACGAATAATCAAAGTACATGTACACATAGACAAGTGTAGAACTACAGAACCAGTTTGCTCTACAAATTAGTCCATCATTTCGAAATTGCTTAAATAGACACCATTCTGTATGTGTTTTAATTATAATGCATCCTGTATCAGTTATTGCCACATTTCTGTGAAAAATGTACAAAGTATGCAAATTTATAACCTCGTAATAGCCATTAGTTTAAAAATGTATGGCTTTTCCTCAAAATGAATATCAAGTTTATGCTAAGAAAAAATTCTTTCCTTCACCAAATCCTATTATTTTTTCTTTTTTCTTTACATTAATTTTATAAAGTTATTTATTTTGTTGCTATACATGGTTTCACTTCATTTCATCAAGTTACCTCTCTCTCTCTCTCTCTCTCTCTCTCTCTCTCTATATATATATATATATATATATATATATATATATATATATATATATATATATATATATATATATATATATATATATATATATATATATATATATATATTACAGAGAATCAACATTTATAATTAATCTGCACTTAGCCGCTACGTAAAGACATATGGAGACATTATTATATAACCACCTAAGCAGGTATCAGACCATTAGTTAACATGAAATCCTAGCACAAATAACAACTCGTGTAGGTTGCCCACATTTAGTATATCTCATCTGTGCACCTGATTCGTATCGTTTTAATGCAAAAATCGTAGATAAGTTAGAATTCCATTGGCATTATGTGTCGGTATTGAAATAATTGTGGATAAATAAAACGTTATTAGCTTATGTAAAGACCTAATTATGTTATTGTCTTTCAAAACCCTAATAAAAACACAAAAAACGAAAAAACAAAACAAACAAACAAGAAACAAACAAACAAAAAAAAAATAAAAAACAAACAAGCAAACAAGCAGATACCACCCACCCACAAAATATATCTCTGTTGAAACTAGCTTGGCATCTAGCATTAGCCAGTCTGAACTGCTTTTTTGTGGACGTGTGGTGAGATTATTGTACATAATTGGATCTGTTAAGTATGGTAACAAATCTTTAGCTATTATCTGAAACTGGCACAAATAATAACTAGACTACCCGTCGATTGCACCACATGTAGTATTCTTGATCTTGATCTGTGCAATTGATTTATACCGGAAATCAAAGACGAATATTATCCCAGTACTTCGATAGGTTTGAATTCTATTGCAATGTTTGAAAAAGGTGTAATTTTACAAACTTTGTAAAAAATTGTATGATTCCTGCCACCCTGAAAATGCGGAAAACTGAAGTCCCCAATCAAGGCAGACAATATTAGTTGCCTTTAGAAGTCTATATTCTCCATCTCTTAATGTTAATGGGGATTTAGATATGGTAGTTTTTTGTCATATTTCTTTTTGTTCATCATTGTAACAGTCATTATAAACAATAGCGATCAAAGGCTAGATATCAGGACGGATTACGCGATATATATATATATATATATATATATATATATATATATATATATATATATATATATATATATATATATATATATATATATATGTGTGTGTGCATGTATGTGTGTGTGTTTGTGTGTGTATCTAAGCTCGTACAAAAAGTAACATGAAAAGAATACAAGCTTTGTAAGATTTAGCAAAAATATTATTTCCCTAGAAAACCCAAGTAAAAATTATATGTAAGCTGTTATTTGTTGAATCATAGAAAATAATTTTACAGTGTAGATTTCTGTATAATTTTCAAAAAATGCCTTAGTCCAAGAATCATTTAAGGAACACTTGATTCCAGGAAAATAAATTATTTTAACTTCAATGAAATGAAAATTCAACTCAAGCCGCTCACAACAAACACCTTTAAGTGTCGAAGGTGTGAAGCCAAACTGACTAATTCTTTTGAAGAAAAACAGTTGTAAAGTAAGTAAAGACGCAAAACCGATTTCCGTATGAGGGTCACGTGATCATTTGCTAGAACAACGTAGAAACATTTTACATGTATAACATCACGTATTTCCAGTATAGCTTTAGCAAAAATCGATGGTTTTTATTCTGAGGAAAAAAATTAAACAAATACGTTTACTATAACTGCTTTTCTGGTCCATAGTCAAGGTCAACCACTAGATACAATATTTCCACTACTGGCTATTTATCAGGTCATACAGAACTGAACTGAATTAAACAATTATCAAATCCAGTAGTCAAAGATATTATGACAATAACAAATATTAATTTACACACACACAGAGGCACACACACACTCACACACACACACACACACACACACACACACACACACATATATATATATATATATGTATGTGTGTGTGTGTGTGTGCGTTTGTCATTAATTTCTAGGTGAATGTAAGATAATTTTCAGCATCCGGAACAAGTTGAAGTAAAATAGTTAAAACATAATACAAATAGTCATGTAAAGTTTTGCAAACACGACGGTCTTTCTGTTTTGTATATAATCACAATATGTTATTTATGTATATTAGTCTAAAATATTCACATTTATTCCTTGTGATGTCTTCTTTGAAGAAAAAAAAACATAAAAGCAATTAAATAAAAGTTAGTCTTAGTTTGAAGAACTATACTGGAACGAACGTGATCATTATATGAAGCTAGAATCTTAAATTGATAAAGTTAAATCGGTATATTTTTGTTGCTGATCAAAACAGCTGTTTCTCTCCATATTTCTATGTTATATCTTAGAAATCGATATTTGATAATGTTTACAAGCAAATTCTCCCAACTTTCTTCTCTTTCTTTTGTCTGTTTCCTAATATATGATGTTTAAGATTCATATTTTGCAGAAGATTTCAAATTTGGCACAGATATTATGTTGTTATACATGTCAAATTAAAGAGACATTTGGTTAAAAAAGATTGAATAGTATTATTCAAATCGATTAAAATTTTTGGTGAGGAAAATTCACTTTTTGATATTTTTTGATACACACCGATTTGTGATTTAGTTTCAGTACTTTTGGTTTTGGTTTGGTGCTTTACGGCACAGCAGTAAGTGTGGGTTATATAGTGCCGAAGCAATACGGGTAAAGTACCTTGCATAATGATATACCTCAACGGCTGACCTTGGCTTGTTCGAGAGTAGGATTCAAACCCGCATCCTTACAGTCGTAATCCCACCACATTAACCACTGAGCCACAGCAGCCCCTGTTTAGAGGATTTAGTAGAAACCATATAATTGACGAAACTGTCCAACTATCATTTAAATTTTGTGTGTAAGATTTTAGATAAGGAACTAGTAAAAATATGGCTACGGAACGAAGGATATCAATAATATAGGAAGTGTACAGATTTAGTCAAAATATGGCATGGAACACAACATTATTTCTTATAATATTTGGTTATAAATCTTGGCCGTCTTAGGATTCCTTCAAGGAATAAGTATTTTTATTTTTTAAAAAAATCTCCAATAAAATCCTGAGCTGTTTGATTGGTTTCATCGCAGTACTTTAAATTCCACAAAAACATGACATGGTGGACACGTTTGAATCACGGTATAAACGTAATAAAATAAGCACGGTTCTTGTTCCATTCCATATTTATTTGAGATATGAATGATACATATTCGCACTGATAATTCGCATCACAATAAAAAACATTATTATATACTAAAGTGTGAAATATAGAACGTTGGTGGACAAATATTTTTCATACTTTTATTTATGTATTTAAAAATGTAAAAGATATATTTGCATATGTTCAAATATGAAAATATAAGATTTTCCATCATGCTATTGATGCTCGATGTTTGCTGTGGAAGTTATGCACGCATCAAGAAACAACAGTACTTTGTCAGCTAGAACAAGGGAAGCGGCATTGCTTAAGAAATTTAGCTTCAAAGAAATGTTTAGTTGATATGTAGTTATTTCCCTTGTACTAAACTGTATAAAATTTGTAAATCCCGTTGATAATGTGAATGCAGATTGTTCTTATTGTGTTAGTCAAATTGTTTGCAGCTTGTTCTGCCCTGTTGATAGTTTACTTTACTAAGTCTGCAAAGAAGAGCAAGATAATAAAGGCATAACACGCTTGGGAATAAAGCAATGCAATGAACTCTTAAGTCTGATGATCCAATAAAAACCCCACCTCAAATCAATAGATGGCTGGAAATTTGGATATGCATTACAATACATTACGATCAATCATCAATCGTGTAATAAATGGGTGATTTTTTTATAATTATACCGCGTTACAATCGGACCACTCCCACCCACTAACACCGTTTCACGCTGATAAGGTTGTGCCAAGAGACTTCATTTGTACGTTATTTTAATTTAAGCTCGCAAATTTGTACTCTTTCGGTAAGTTAGTTGGATGATTTTTTTTCTGTTTTCTTGAACACACATACTATTTTATAGCAAATAAACAAGAAGTAATTATAATAATAATTTTAATTTATTTTAAAGTTAAGTCTGTTTTCTTTGCTTTAAATTTGCCTTTGAAGTACTTGTCAAAGGCAAGAGACAGATGTTGCAACACAATTTTTTCTTCCGTCTAGCGTTTGCAACTTATTCTCTCTTTCTCCTCTTTCTCCTCATTATCATTGTCATCATCTCATCCTTCCTCAGTCATCATAATGGTCGTCTTCGTCTTCGTGTTATAAACCTTGACCTTTAGAAAATAAAATTTTACCAAAGAGGGTCGAATGTCCAAATTCATGTTCTACAGAGATACTTTTGATGTTGCAGCCAAGACCACAACATCGAATATATTAATTATGAATTTGTGTTTAATATTAAATATGTTGTTTAAGGAATATCATTCGCGCTATTATTTGATATTTGAGATAATAGGTGGTACGACTCTATGATTTTTTTATTAAGTAATAGAAAAGAGCAAAAACCGAAAAGTTTTGTAAAATTTAGCTAATTTCTATGTATTTCCATAGAATCCCCCCCCCTCTCTCTCTCTCTCTCTCTCTCTCTCTCTCTCTCTCTCTCTCTCTCTCTCTCTCTCTCTCTCTCTCTCTCTCTCTCTCTCTCTCTTGCTATATAGGTTAAGACGATACATTCGTAACAGTGTGTTCTCATCTCATTTAGACTAGACCGGTAACTGCTTTTAGAACTGCTTGAAACGGTTAAAAATATGCGAAGCTGCCTATCTGGAGCTGTGATGCATCCGCTCCATTAACAATTTACTCTCGGTTGATGCCATTTAGACATCTACGTGTTCTTTAATCCTTTCAAAACCGTACTGTTGTAATTCACTTCTTTCTGCTTTGTCTTATTATCTGCTATAGAAAGTTCAAAAATTTTATTACACGACTGCTACAATCTTTTTACACCCCTACCCCACCCCGCTCTGAAACTTTCTCTGGCCAACCATTCGATTCAGAATCATATACAAACTCTGTTATCTATGGTAATTTCGTTGACTAACTCCAGTCCATTATATGTGCAGCGAATGCTAATTGCTCATTTGTCTTTATGATCTCATCCAAAAGTGCACTTAAAGCTCACTTATTTTTACAAGAAAAGTTTTAAAGACTTAATAGTGCTTACTTCCTTAGCAATTGTTAGCATGTTTTTATTTTGTAATTTCATGGTGTTTGTTTTTGTAATCCTGTCGTAGTATATTTTTTAATGGTTTTATGCATTATCTAATATTGTAAAATGTCTAAATTTCTCAACGTTAGGAGCGGTACCAAGTCCACATTATTATTATTATTATTATTATTATTATTATTATTATTATTATTATTATTATTATTATTATTATTATTATTATTATTATTATTATTATTATTATTATTATTAAATCTATAGATATATTTATCATGGGATATTATCTTGTCCCCACACTCATACAAAAATGGAGATTTGATGTGAATTTCCAATCATACAACCCTATTAGATTACACATATGGACAGTTTTGAATTCTTATTTTCGCCCTATAAACACTCAAAATCGCAACAAAAAAACTCATTTAATATAGAAAGTTTTCCAGAATTGCACCCTATACTACAGCGTTTATATACCAGTACCTCGTGTAAAACACGTTGTGTATTTCATTTGGTGTTTTCTCTTTTCGTTCACAATATAAACTCAGAAGTAACGCCACAGTTCTAAAATCCTCTATAAACGTCATGCTATTCCTTTCAAATCCAAGAAGCAAGCAAATGCAATACTAATTAAAACAAACAATACGTTTCTATCTTCATCATAATCTTAAAATACACAAAGTTTATGGCGTTTTGCTAAAGGAATTCCTGTTCTTAGTACGCAGTACGCAATGCAGTATCACATCTGCAACTTAGTATGAATAGTTTTCAGAATTATTTAATTTTTCCAGTTCTATTAATCTGATACAAGAAAATGAAATCATTCAAATATATCATCAGACGTTTGATGCAGCAAATCACTGAAGAGAAGGTTTACATAGCATTGAGTAAACTGAAATATAATAAAGCTAACGGAATAAATATTTCATAAAGCGATTTCTTTATATGTACAGGCAACATAATTGCACCAATATTATCAATATTATTCAACAAACTATTCCATTTTGTATATTATCCAGAATATTTGTCAACGGCTATCATCAAACCAGTTTCAAAGAAAGGGGATGCAAATGAATCCTCTAATTACAGAGACATTAGTATTAAGCAAAGTGTTTACAGTGTCGCAATATAAGTCCAATCTGCTGCTTACATTTTGCCTAAAGTGAAAATTAAAAGCTAACATAGAAAAATATAGAAACAAAAGTGGCTGCATTTTGCAGAGGTCACTCTCATTATGCAATTGATACCTTAACCATGAGTACTGAATGCTGCATATATCGTATTACCCTTGACGAACTAATGAGATTGACCCTTGAGCTAGGAACTTCATGAGTGTATGATGAAGTGTCGACATTCGTGACATTTTGTCAAATCATTTTGTAAAGATCAAATATGACATCCCCGATAAGAAACAGACTGATTTTCATTACCTCGTCTTGTGACTTCGACCTCGATACGCTGATACGTCCATAAATATCAAATTGTTACGAACCTCTATTTGTAGTGTGTGTGTGTGTGTGTGTGTGTGTGTTGAGGAATTAATACTGTATAAATCTTTATTTCATTTTTATTTCATTAAATGTATTTATTAACAAGAATATATTAGCATCAGTCTAATATGTTGTTAAGAAACATCGTGTTTACTTGAGTCGTAAATGTGACTCAAGTGAGCACGTGCTGTGTATGTTGGCAAATTCATTACAAGTACAAATTCAGGAATAGCTATGAAAACGATTGGCTGATACTTGGTCAGGCTTTCCTAATGTCCAAATGTATAGCTTCGTTTATATGCTTAGGTATTTTGTAAGAGAGTCAGAGTCGGAGTTAGAGTAACAGCCAGAATAAAGAACATCGTCGTAGCATATTGTAACATCTTATAGTTACACAACTATTACCTTAAAAAAGTATTTTTGTGCTAGAAAAAGTTGTCTGTTCGTATGTCTACGTAGAACATGTGTTTTGTTAGTGGAGCTAATTTTACTTCGTTTTTCTGAATAATTGTTTTCCTGGAAAACAACATTACTGGTTTGGACAAAGACATTTTCGGAAAATATTCTAAATTGGAAAGAAGTAATAAAAGCTGTGCTTTACTGTGTAAATTATGAATTTTTCTGTTAGCCTTCGTCTGACGTCATCATCTGCCATTTTGGACTGGAACTGAACTTCAGATTGTGTTAATTTAGAACTTTTCACAGAACTTATGTTTCATATCTTTAGAACAAACAATTTAGATTTTTTCCGTACATCGTAAGTCTTGTTTTACATATTTACATTTTTTCCTTTTTTCTAGGAAAATAAATTATTTTTAAAAAATTTACAAAGCTTGTTGTCTTCACTCTTTCTTTATGTTACTTTGAACGGATCTTCACGTAACAAAATTATATTTATCTAAGACTGAGAATATATTACATTAGAATTATTATTAGTTACCGTAGTTCGTATTGGGCTGGCAAAAACGTAAACAGGCAGTTAAAGCGATTGGTCAGTATCAGGGCCATACTTTACTAGCATGATCACCATATGTAAACAACGCTATTTAATTTTGGTTTCTAAGTGGGGATATACTGGCGCACGTGCTGGATTTCTTGTAGTAAGAGATCACATGACCATTCTCGTGAAACTTGAAATGATGTTTCTGGGGTTTAAATACGTATTCCTAATATTCTTCTGGGAGAACCGTTTTTTAACATTTTGAATGAAGGTGTTACTTATATTTATTTGCCAGATTGTTTCAACTGAGTTTTGGATTGAATAATCTATTCTCCTGGAAATGCAACAAGTTGACTTTCTTATCCAAAGTTCTGAAATATATTCATGAAAATTTATTCTGGAATTATTCGGAAACAAAAACTGATTTAAGTGAGGATTTGCTGATATTCGTATATTAAACAACATCTGACGCCAATCCTTCCATATTTCTATGTCGTCGAGATTCAAATCTGGATTTAAGTAGAATTATTTAGTAAAAAGACTTGAATTTTCATTCTTATGATCAAATTTGGATTATATTCACAAACTGTATGTCCTATTTAAAAACTTTTACATTGTTTCCTAGGATAATGATTATTTTATTAAAGGTTACAAAGCTTGATGACTTCACTCTTTTCTTCTGTGCCTCACAAATAATGCCTCATACAAAGAAGCATTTCAGTAACAATTTCCGTTGCAAACGACTGCACCTTAATGCAGTATGAGTATGATATTCCATATATTATGTATACATGATTTATTACTGGAATTTCATTGCAATATTTTCAGTGGTTCAACACGTATAATCCAGAAAAAGGCACAAATGAGAAATATCAACGAGGAATAAATATTTCAATCGATGATTCACATGCACACAACATCCTATTTTTTAGCGTGAGAGAGAGAGGGAAGATAATGCAATAGTGCCACAAAGGCACACACACACACACATATATACATACATGCATATATATATATATATATATATATATATATATATATATATATATATATATATATATATATATATATAAAGGCAGAAATTTATATTTTATGTACTTAATTTTAATATATGAAATACATTTAAAAATGTGTTTTACAGTTTTATTTATAGGTGTTTTATTACGCAATAAAACATTTTTGAAGTATAATTTTAATTATTTAAACCGTTATACTGAAACTAAATATCTTAGCATTATTTTCATACATCGCTTTATTGTATATTACTTAGTGATGGAAAACATTTACAAACGTGACATGTACAGAAATGAAAATCACATAAAAGGTTAGCCAATGTTACTACGAGTAGATACATTTCCTAGGACAGTGTCTGTAGGATTGGTTGCAATGACCTCCACCTCATGACCAATGCAGAAACAAGCGCCAGTGCGTGTTCACAAGATCTACAGCAATAAGTCATTCTACCAGAGCAGGTAAAAAAAACTCTTTCTACTTGATCAGAGAAATTACTACCTTATCTTGATCCCGACCAATCAAAAAGAACCATAAGGTGACTAAATATTACTGTATTTGGTTATCTTTTTCTAGGAGGTGTAAACAATTATATAAAATATGAAATTAATGGATTGAAGAACAGAGGTATGAGCAAAATCATAGAAAAGAAGAACAAGAGTCACATTATGCAAATACAAAAATTTAATCAATTACATAAATGAAAGGACATTTAAATGATTCGCTTTCACTCAAAAATAGAGATACAAAATTATGTGAACTCTATTAGCCGCTCTGTAACATTGACAGGACACATTATCATATGATAAAGTGAGAGACTGAGCTCAACTTGCCGCCGTAACAGCCTCAACTGGTGTTTCCTGTCTTTCCAGAGTTCACTGCATGTGATAGGTCGACGTTTACATCTCTCTCTCTCTCTCTCTCTCTCTCTCTCTCTCTCTCTCTCTCTCTCTCTCTCTCTCTCTCTCTCTCTCTCTCTCTCTCTCTCTCTCTCTCTCTCTCTCTCTCTGGGTCATCAACCTCCTGCCTGCTGGAGACTATTCTTTTTTTTATCCACCGTACACTACAAGTGCGTGTAGGTCTTTTTTCTTACCTTTAGAATATAGTACCCAACCTAAATGCGTGATTTATTTCTTCTCCTGGGACCAAGCAACATTCATACTCTCTTGCACCAGATATCATCCATCGAAACTCGACCGTATTAGCTATGATCATTTCGTACCTCATGCAAACTCATTATCATAAATTGATGTCTTGTTAGTGGCTACTGTATTCTAATTGACCATGTTAGAGTTAGAACTTTTTAGATAAATAATAATAAATAAATATAATTATACCGTCCTTTGGCTATAATTTACCAGCTGAAGTAGGCTAGTTGGCACACATTTATCGATTCCCGATTCAAAAGAATTCACAACATAATTACAAACGAATTAATGGACTCCATTCCTTGTCCTCACGACGTTACTTTGCTAATTGTGATATATTAAAATACATATCCAGACACAGGAAATATCAATTCTCAGAACTATTTATACAAAACATTAAATCTTCTTTATACAAATAATATAAGACCGATTTAGAAGAAATAAATTAAATCTTATACTGCATGATTTTTATTGCAAACCAAACTGAATCCAAGCTCATTAATTAAACAACATGTTGTATGGCATTCTTACCAAACGTAAATCATATAATATGCACGATTATTTCCTAAACGCAAGAATATTGAGGTATGAATTTAAAAATTTAAATCAATGAATATACACTGCCTGCACATTGAATACAAGCGAGACCTACCATGCGAAATTCGCGAATTTCTCACCTCCCTATTACTCTATCTATATATATCCGCGTCCACACCTTTCATACACTTGTTCTTAATGCATTTTATCTAGTGGAGACATTATTCTCAACTTATTTCATAGCCCAAGAGACTATCCCCTCTGCAGATAGACTTGAACTGCTTAATATCGCTATGGAGACTATTTTAAGACCAAGAATTCAGTTTGAGAACACACATCTTTCGGTTAATTCTACCAGTCCGGATTACTTCTTTACCTGCCAAACATTTCACTCCCATTAAAGTTAGAATAATTCTTTCTAGTCCGCATATATTACTAAGTATCTTGGAAAATATCATTTTATGACACCTTTTTCCAATGAATACTGACTTCCATGGTTCACCCCAAACTATGTTTTACCACTATTGTCCTGCGTTAACATTGAAGTCTCTCTGTTTCTGATTTGTATCCTAGCGAGTCCTAATTAAAATTGGAACTCATGTCCTAAACAGGAGATATTATTTGTGTCTAGCTACCAAGTTTATAGGCAGGATTGCCCATGAGTCGATTTTAACGTTTACGTGACAAGTTGTCCTCAAATAGATGTAACCCTAAATATTCTACAAACTGCTCCCGTACAAGTACTTATTTTGTATTATTATGCAGTTAATGAAGACTTTTAGAGTTGCTTTATTGGAAAAATTTATACCAAATACAACTTCTAGACGAAAATGTTTTATTTGGAAGTGAAAAGATTTTGTGATTTAAAAATGTTTTAATGTCGATTGTAAAATGTCGGAATTATTTGTTATGCTGAGCTTGAAAACTCTATTGGCTCTAGAAGTTATAACAGAAGTAACATTGCATGTTCTAAATGTGGGATAATATTCAGCAAAGCTGTATGATGAAACGGATACGATTATGAAATGTTAATAGTATACAACATCTAAACTACTACCGAGTATTGATTTTATGTTATTTTTCCAATCCACGTAGTAACCAATTGTAACATTAAAACAACATAATTTTCATGTTAATAGTATGTTTTCCATAAGCCTACTTTCATAGTGTTTCCCAGAAGAATAGCAAAATACTTGAATACAATGTTTCCCCTATATGCTTCCTATTTCTTGATGATCGATTTGAGATAAACACTAAACTCTGGTGTAATATTTTTGGCTGGTTTAATTGTCCACCATAATCAATTTCAGTTGTTCTGAGTAGCCATCATTTTGCTGTTTATCATTCTACCACTGCATTTGTCTCAACGCAGCAACATGTGTAAAGTGGTGTTTATAGCTTTAAAATCTAAGATCGGAGATTCCATTAGGCTTATATTATCTCGCAGAAGCTTTTAATTTATATAATTTGTCTGTGGATGAACTAAGTGATCTGCTGTTTGTTTCATTAAGAAGTAGAGATGATAAAGATGACGCATCAAACAAAAGGACGTGTTATAGCAAATATCGAGCGATGGATTTACGACAACAAATGTGACACATGCTGTGTTGAAAATGCCATTTCGATAATTTAAACACTTTTTAGCACCAATATTCATAATGTTTTGCAAATTCAAATAGTTCCGACTATATTCCGTTTATGAAAAAAAAAACAAAGAATAGCATATTAAGGTCAAGGGCTATCCTTTCTCTCACCATTTTGCCAGCCAGTCCAAGCAATAAATTTGAAAAGGAAAAATGCAGCTAAAAAGGATAACTGTGGTCGGATAATCATGCACCTCAATAAGGCAAGATGAATGGGCTCTCACATCCAAGCTGCTTTGCAAGTTTCTCTGATGTGTTTGGAGAAGATATTTGTACTTATGGTACGTCATACATATAACATCGATGAGTTTATCACTGTCTGTGATTAATAAATCTGTCCCCTAAAATGGTTTTATAATCTGATGGTCGTGTTTAAAACTCGTCATGTGGACATGTATCGGCCTTGGGTCACTTCAACAATGAGCATGCAAAAGTCAGGGCAATAATAATGTGTTATTTGTAGCTAGAGATAACAATGACAAATAATGTATTTCCTTTCTTATCTTGAATGTCCTTAATATATTCTTTCAGAGTTATTTGCGTTAATCGGAATGACATGGTTTCCACAGCGCGAATATGTACTTCAAATTTAGACTACATTTCAGGCAGAAAACTCATTTCAAAGACGTTACTGCAATACAAAACGGAACGAAATTCAGGTTCACTAATAAATTATATTTAATCTTCGTTTCCTAGAGAATTTCTATCAAAACATTTCATACCTTTCCATCATCTGATTTCAAACAAGTAAATTAATAGAATCGAAGCAGTCGAGGATTTGGCTTCAGGGACAATCGCCCCAGATAATCATATCAAATTTAATACACTCAGCTTCAGCTACAAAATCAATTCCATCACAGCTAGAATTAGTTCGAAGAGACAGAAAAACAAACTATTTCTATTCCAATACAACTGGAAAAGTTGTCTTTCAATTACGTACTAAACATGCTCAAAAACATCAAAGTTTAGAAATACAACGCACTTTTCGGAACAACACAATCACCGCATCCGACGTTCCGTAAACTCTACTTTGTGTCATCGTCACTATAAAGCGTGGAAGAAAATAGTGGTGGGCGGAAGGTTTCTTCTTTAGTTGATAATATCAGTGTATTTATTTTAAAGATGTGAACAAAGCATAAAACTGCATACAGATTCGTTGTTGCTACAAGAATTTTTTTATTATAATAAATAATTAAATATGCATTTACTGCTTTAATTTTAAAGAATTTACAATGTCAATATTTTTCTATTTTGTTGATATATTAGAATTTTTGGTACCTCATCATTGTGTGCGATGATAACATTATCCCCATTATAGTTTTTCTTCTCATCTGTCAAACTTTTACTGGCTTTGTTATCTATTGTTTGCTTTGTTACGAGTCTTTGTAACAGAAAAGAATGAATAGCAAGAAACTTTGGAAACGTAGAATACTTCCCTAGAATACAAAGTGAAAATGATAAAATGGAACTTACTTAATTTCAAATTAAATCCCAAAATGATTCTGGAATAACTTAACATTCTAAATAAACTTAATTGCAAATCCGAAATATGTCCAACGCTGAAGGCCACAGTAGCAAAATTACTAGTATACAGTACTAGTATACAGTTTTCTCGGGTACAGTTAACATTTTCAATAACTAAAGAAACACATTACCTAATGAAAAATAACGATTTAGAATGTTTTTAATGTTTAGAAAATAAAATCTTGGTTATTATTAGAAAGTGTGTTACTAAAATTAATATATAATATGGACGTTGTCATACACGCAGATAAATTATAAGGGAATTTCAATAAATTAAACCCAGACACAGCAAACATATTTGCTTCTATTAACAGTGATCCTGATATTAAACCAATACAGATAGAAATATTTCAGCTATGTATTAGATACCTACAGAATAAAATAAATAAATATATATATATATATATATATATATATATATATATATATATATATATATATATATATATATATATATATATATATATATATATATATATATATATAATTCAGATCAACAAGCATATAAAGTTGATTTTGGACAACGTTGAATCCAACATATAATGATACATTAAAATAGCATGAAATAAAAAATAAAAAGAAACTAGCAAATTGCTTTACGATTACAGATTGTCATAAAATTGTCATAATGTTTCGACGCTATCATAGCCTTTTTCAGCAAACCTGTCCCAATACATTTTAGCAGTTTCTGATAATGTAATTCATCTAACATTTTGTCAGTTATAAACATTACTGCCTTTTTCTAATAATATAAATTTTACGCCATTAAAACTCTCGATGGTGTTGGTACAATAAAACCCAGAAATTCTGTACTGTTTTATGCAAAATTGCTCCATTGCAAGTTTGAATATTTGTTTTCTTGTTGGAAACAAAATAGTTTTTTTTTTGTACAGATTTCACAAAATACAGGAGTTTTGCTTATTTTCCAAATTTTATTATACAGCTATGATCTGTTCATAGATCACTACTGTAAAACGTTAAAATGTAGTGTATTGGAAAATATCAGCAATGTGCTTAATATTTTATATCATTGAATTTTGCACAATACGTGAATTAAAAGCTGTGTTAAAATCAATTACATAAGAATTGCAAATTGCAATTAATGTGAAATTCAGTTTGCTTGGTTGAAACACTAGATTGTCTTTGATTTTCCAAAATTCAATTCTTTTTTTAATTTCTATATTGTTCTCGTCTGTTAATTTCACCTCAGAGTAATACGATTTTAATATTACACGATCGTTAGTTCTCTGCCTTTGGTGTGATATCATTTAATTTCGTACAGTCGCCCAGTCGCTCGCGGGGTTTACATCAGAAACTTAAAGGCATGGGATCGAATAGACATCGTAACAACACAAATTCCTTTCTTAGTAGCAGATTATCGAGTAATAAGATACAAATATATTTTGCTTTCATACACGTTTCGCCCGTATTACAAGAGCATGTTTTTTTTTTTAAAAAAACCATCTTGATATATAAACAATCCTCTCCATGCAATATCCATAGTTGTCAAATAAGCACACACAACCACATAATGGTACTCATCAAAACACTTAAGGACTTAAATCTGTTGTTCAATTTGTTTCAGTTCCGGTCATAAAATTATCTTTCTTTTTGCAAAGGAAATGGAACAACATGCAAATTAGAAACATTTTGCAAGTTTTCGCATCTCTGAGAAATAAAGTTGATTATTTTCATCAAATATATGACAATATATGTTTAGAAACGGGAGGAAAGGCATCATATAATATCTGCATTGTTCCGAAAAATAATATTTATCAGCAATCAGTTTCATTCAATTTGACATCATCGATTGCCAAAAAGCCATGCGTCTCACTGGTCCAAACACTTTCGATGGCGATCAGATAGACACCGCTCTCAACTCGTACTGTTGATAATTTCCATGTTTCAGCAAAATTAGTATTTGTCGTGTTTCTCAATTGCTCTATACCATTGTCACACTTTGTTGTGATGATATTAAGAGATCCGCTATAATTCTTTGATGCCGTGTGCCACAGGCTTAAACATCTTGAAACGTTGGACTCTTTAATGTTCACCGTGATCTGAGCAGATACGATTTCCTGTTGATTGGCGGTAATGTACATGTAGCTGCCGGTAACCTGATCTATACCAAAAGTAAGATATTGCAATAATTATTGCAAACTTTCATAGTTGTAACATATTTATTGTTAATAAAAATAGCTTAGAATTGTTTATTTCGCAGAAGGAAAATAGTCGTTATAATAAAAAGGTGTTCGAGAATCACCCCTATAGAACAATATTATTTAAAGAAGTGACCTGATTTAGTAGTAAAAAAAACAATCTAACGATTAAATGAAACATCCATTGAGGTCTTTAGAAGCTTCCTATATCTACTCCAGCTGATGATGCTTGCCTGAATACAAATTTTAGAGCGGGATTCTTTAATATTTTGATAAATACAAAATATCATAGGGTCATATTATCAAAGATTTCTTCGTTTAGTCGTACGTTTGCTTTTTGTTTCAATTTCGTGCAACTCTTATATTATAACAGCGGAAGTAACATTAGATCTGAGAGACAGGCGCCAACGGCGTTGAAATTAATAAATTGGTATATATTGATGCAACCATATAAATTAGATTAACGACATATACCTAGTTAAGCTGTAAGGTAGGTAGTCATTTAGATTGGTAAGCAAATGGAAGTATCTTAAAGGACATAAAAATATAGCAAATATGTAATATCCTGTTATTAAATGACATGATTTTAAACTGTAGAATATTGAACAAGTTGGATAAATGAAAGTACCTGTGAAAATTTCACCCCCAATATAGGTGTGATCATTTGCAGGTCCTCCTTTAGTGTTATTTGGTTTTCCAATTTGCCATTGTATTACGCTTCCCTCTTCGTTCTGCCACCCACATGTACCATTTTCAAAGTCACAGTCGGCTGAGAGAAAAGATTCGTATTATCTGAAATAAAGCTATTGTCATCGTACTTTTTCGCCTTATTATTATTATTATTATTATTATTATTATTATTATTATTATTATTATTATTATTATTATTATTATTATTATTATTGAACATGATCATCATGATCTAATAATCCAATAATCACATATTTACTTAATGTCGTTCATATTATACAATACAATATCATGCATCCCTTCCAACAAACGTATTTTGCAATGGTGGTCTCTTGATACGTTTTGGTATCTTCTTAAGTGGTTAAGAATGCTTTATATAATTTAAGTATCTCAAATTAGTCCGGTTTTTTTACAATCGCTTCAAGTTATATATGCTCTATTTACATACGTTTCAAAGTATCTAAATGAAACGTATAACCTGCGTATTTGAAAATTATTTCCGAATATGAAATTCATACATGGATGACATTCATTCGGGTGGATATCTTTTGGATTGACATTTTTAACCTTCTGTTCCTTTGTGCAAGTAGATATCAACTAAAACAGTCATTTCCTCGTAGAATGATCAATCGAAATATAGAGGTAATTGATTCAAACACAAAACACAGGGAGATGTAAAACATAATTTGCGGATGATCTTTGTTGCTTATATATAAGTACTGAGAAAGCCAAAAAAACGTGTATCCATAACATCCGGTACCTGAATGGAGTGTACTTCCTATTACATCAAATCGTAACGATATATGATTGTGCCAGTCTTGAGGATTGATCCTTATGTACTGGGCTTGGATTGGACATGGTAGCTCATTCGTCACAGGAGAATTTTCTTCTCCTTGAGTGTTCCCTAGAAATATCTAATGACAAAACATGTTATCTAAGATTCATCATATAAATAAAATCAATATAATTTTTGACATTGTTACTTACTTCATTTCACAATTCTGTTTTATAATATGCGGACTATGTGTGATTTAAAGTTTCATTATTATATTAACCATAATATCTGCTCTGTATGGAAACTGACATGATCTAAAACACACATAGACATGACAGTAGCCATAATAAAGAGTGTCTTGATCTGTATCATAAACCACGTATATTCGCCCGTACGACCAATATTTACAAAAGTTGGAATCCAAAACGTCTAAATAGTCAGATATTAGGGCTTTTTTCTTCATATATTCAAGCCATTCTTAGTAGCTTGTCTACTTTAGAAAACTATAATCTGATTCACAAGAGCGCTTAAATCTTCCCTGTTACAAAAAAGCAGACAAGAAAATAGTAAGGTTAAGGGACGGAGACTAACAGCTTACTTACAATGATGGCAACACATATATTGCAGTAAATGTGCATTTGTTGTATCAGTGCAGTATTAAGAAAGCATCACTTAAATATTAATGTAAATAAAAGTAAAGTACCTTATAAAGCTGGTTTGACTCAACCTGTACCTTATTATTTTATAGTACAGATGGCAAATCTTATAAATTGTAAGGGATCTATACATTATCATTTATAGAAGCAGACCTTGATTGATATTTACATCTACAAGTTAAATGGAGCGAAACTGATATAAAAACCTGAACGCATTTACAAATTTGAAACTATTTTGAGGAAAATGATAGGAGCGTAATAAAATATAAATAATATCAAAAACATGAAGTATCAGCCATCAAATATACTGTCATTGACTATCCCGCAGTTCGGTACAAAATATCTAGATGAGAGTGCCAAATATGTATCTTTGGTGACATGCTGCAACCAAGGATTGGTATGCCCTCAGGAGGCTTTTAAACTCCCTGAAGTTGATTGCTTTATTGGTTCCGAGAAAATTTGTTGCCACTAACTGGAAGGCTTTCCATGCCGTCATTTTCTTGCCATGGAGTGTATGGTCAAATACATCATCTCGAAGAAGTTTACGAATCTGGTTACCAGCAAAGACGATACCTTCTTTTATCATAGTACATTTTCAAGGTGGTACTTGAAAGCTGATTGTGATTTGTTCATGATCTTGACAAAGTTCTTCATCAGACTCAGCTTGATGTGCAAGGGTGGCAACAAAGTCTTCCTTGATTCAACAAATATTAGTTGCTGAACACTTTTCCTCCCAGGCTCAATTGACTGTCGGAGTGGCCAGTCTCACTATACGTTCGCAGTGAAAACAACAGTACTTTGTGTCTCCAGTCAGCAAACCAAGCAAGAGAGCAAGAACCTTCAAATCGCCACAAAGCTGTAACGGATATTGGTCGTTTATGCACACAGATTGCCTTCACAAGGACCGCATGATCGAATGGAATTGATGGAAAAACATTGCCTTTTTGTACCAAAACTGATTTCAGACTCACCTTGTGTTGTGAGGCGTGGTTCGGATGAGAAAGATGAGAGTAAATATGTGTAATGTGACATTGATGTTTCAGGATTAGGTTGTTTCCTCTTCCTCTTCCTATTCTGCCTCAATTGAGAATGGTCCTGGTGGATCAGGAACCGACAGTCCTTTTTTGTTTGGTGTACTGGGCGTATAGCTGATGGTATGTTTGAATAATGCACAGTTCACTTCTTCTTCTTTGACACGCCTTTCCCAGCTAGAAAAACCATTCAGAAGTAACAATTGCTTGTTTGATCTGTTGGCTCTCCCCAAATAATTGGCATGGCAAAAGGCACAGATTTCTTTTTTACTGGCGGAGATCTGTGACACAATTGTTGCAGTATATGTGTACGGTCCACCTGTTGTTCTCATTTCAAATTTTGCAGTCAAAATAAGTGCTTTCTTAACCATAGCGTTTATACTGAGCTTTTGTGACGCAAAATTCAGATCATTACAAATATGGCAGAAGTTATCTGCAGTGTTCGCACAAGTACAAGGCATCTCTGTTCAAATTGACTAGACATATATGTGTTCTAAAGCAGGATCAAACACTGATAAATAAGAGCGTACGACACTGCATGAATCCTAGAGCTGATATAGGACAATTTCTTATGCAGAGTGATATAAGCTTAGTTATGATTGCATGGTCTAGGAATAACATGATGCAATTTATAACATGTATGACGCAAGACCAACTTCAGATTGCATCATTCATTGTTTTGCCTAAAAGGGAAGTGCCGTCCAAACCCAGTCAAAGATTTATTCATATACATTGTATCCATTATGTTACGTATCGGCTAGTTTAAAGTAACACAAAGAAAGAGGGAATACAACAAACTTTGTAAATTGTAACAAAAATAATTTATTTTTATTTTCTTAAAAAACAGGGATTAAAGGTACACATATGAAACAAAATTTACTATTTACGAGGAATATCCGAAAATTTGTTTTAAAGTCATAAAAAACGTAAGTCATGTAAATAAACAGTTCTAAACTGATACAGTCTGAATCTCAATTCCATTCCAAGATGGCGGATGATTACGTCAAAAGAAGGCTAAAACAAAATGTTCAGAATATTCACTGTGAATCACAATTTTTATTGTTCTGTTCAAGTCAACGATGTATTTTAGTCATTTCAGGTTTGCATTGAGATCCATTCCATTTATAACACACTTTTCCTGCACCATTCCCAAGCAAATGGTCGTATATACTGACCCAGTATCATATCATTAAACCTAGAGCCAGTTAGCAATTTTAAACACCACTTTCGTTCTCAATAACCCAGATTTAGCAACGTTTGCCTACATTTATTTCGGAAGAATCTTGGCTGTAGAACAGCGCTATTAATTAATTCCTTTCTCATATTCTTATTTCATAACTTCTTGTGTTAATATCATTCTGCAGATGAGTTTAATGATGTTTTCATCTTAATTTGAGAGATGATTGTTTGGAATATTCATTGCAAATGTACAGTGTTTATTGGACTAAACTCTTATTCTTCAACTATTGTGAATTTGTTTAAAATAATTCATGTCATTATGATATATCAGGACTATAGGCAAACCAGAACAATATACCTTCGGAAAAGTCGATTCTTTAGAACGTTTGGAGTTATTGTAGATTTAATTCATAATACTGTAAGTACCTCTTGGCTATTTTATGAAGTTCAGCTTATAAAAATGGTATATACTCCACTCCAGTTCTTATTCAGAAGTCAACAGTACAATATGTATGAATTATATCATGTATAGAAGAGAGTTTTACACTATCAGGCTACTCTCTTGTTATTCCATGGTAAATGTGTATATTAAAACATATAGGCAGCAAATAAAACTATATAAAACGGATAAAAGCATTGTTTGTGAATTGTCACCATAAACGCCAGAGGTCCAAATCCACTTGAGCTAAGTTTGTGAGAAAATTGCCATTTGTTTGCAGAAGGTTCTTTGTTTTACGCTTGAAAAAAAAAAATGGGCTGTTGATCAATCGGAGTCTTCTTCTATCAACAAAACTTGTAGTGGGTACATAAATGCAAGAAGATGCTTTTTAAAGTGGAATGCTTGCTCGCGGCAAACAATACTTATAATACACTTTCATGTATTCGTGGGGGGGAAGCCTGCCGACCTGTCCTGTGTTTCTTGGTTATGTAAACCTGAATACCATATATTATGTTGCTTTTGGACTTATCTGGGATTTTGCCTTTGTTAGAGATGTCTTATTCTGGCGAAAGTGTTTTTATTTATCAAGTAGACTGGAGCTATGTTAATATTCCTCTCCATTGTGTCAATATGACACCAGTAGCATGACCCTTGACTATCGAAACAGTGAATTCATTAGTTATGGAATGAATTTATTATAACCTATCAATAAGCTTGTGTTTATTCCACTTGTAATTGACAAAACCTTGTTTCGATCAGAAAGTTGATGCTGGTTAGATTGCAATCACTGACTTAAATCATGCTTATGCAATTACCAAAGCTATGTCAGAAAGAGCTTTTGAGAAT
The DNA here is from genome assembly GCA_016746295.1 of Potamilus streckersoni. NCBI lineage: Eukaryota > Metazoa > Mollusca > Bivalvia > Unionida > Unionidae > Potamilus > Potamilus streckersoni. Next base: position 602,548 of record JAEAOA010000420.1, read on the forward strand.
AAAGTAAGTCAGGAAATTATTTCTTTACCTGACTCATTATTGGTCAACTATTTTTAACAGGTCACTTTTGCTCCCTGTATTCGTCAATAGATAGATATTTACCACAGTGATCCACTGTTTATTATATAATCTCCTTATTCTAAACAGAGTGACAAACGACGATCACTCATTGCTGAACAGGAACAAGATCCTGAGATCTCCAGTTTGTTTCAGAGTGCTATGAGCGAAACGTAGGCCGCACATGTACATGTTTGTTTTTTGTAACAGAAATGGCTCTCTTATGAGAAAATGGAGACCACATAAAGTATCCGCTGGTGACGAGTGGTCATTGAGATATCAAATTGTTTCTATATCACATTGACACGAAATCCTTAGTCTGGCCCATGAAACTTCCTTGGCTGGTCATTCAGGGGTCAGTAAGACTCACCACAAGATCTTGAATCATTTTAATCGACCAACAATTAAAAGTGATGTTTAAAAGTACTGTTGATGTTGTCACACTTGTGAATTTTAAGCCACCCCAATCAAAATATATGTAGGGTACATCTGCAATCTATTTTCGTACTGGACCAACAATTTAACAGCGTAATGATAGAGTGTATCGGTCCCTTCACCTAAGACTATGTCATCGTTGACGATAATAGATTTGTCCACAAGATTTCCAGAGGCAACTAAAACCATATACAGACTTTGGTATTTTATTTACCCTTTTACCTGTCCAATCTAATAATGGGTAATATTTTTAGTCCTGGATTTCCCAACTAGTTCTACATGAATTAGGCATCCAACAGATTAAATCCACAGCCTACTAATCTGAACCTTAATGTGCTTTAGGAACACTTCATCAGACCTTGAAGAATATAAATTGGACTTTTATTCGAGTTTTAATACTATTGGGAGGAGGAAACATAACTAATTTGTCATATAACTATGTTAAATCAGTATTTTCGTGAATGTAGAGCAGTAAATCATTCTGTAAATGTAATGAGTATTTAAGCGATGAAATGAAATCGGACTGTGATTACGTTGGAGTAATCAATTTTCGGAATTCGGAAATTATGAAAAATCTGGACCAGAACATTTTACATTTTCAAAACAGCACTTGTTCAATAATTGCTGGAGAAGGATTTCATAGTAAACGTAACCGGGATTCACCTTGTATTTGTATGCCTAATCCAGATAATACATTCCGTATATATATATATATATATATATATATATATATATATATATATATATATATATATATATATATATATACACTGACTATAGAAAGTTCAGCAGCGTCACCAACACAAATAATAGTGAAGTAATATATTGATTTGATATTCGCTATGTGTGATCACAATTCCCTTACTTTCATTAACAAAATGAAACCAAACTCAGAGATTGTTAAGGTTGATTTTGATTGCACAGGAAAACGACTCTGACATTAGACACATTCAAAGAAATATAATTTGTTAACAAATACCCTCTTACGTATGTAGTACCATATTAGTATGTTTATATTGAATGACTTAATCTATGATATTTTAATTAGTATAGAATCAGTTGCATATTTGACTAATTTGTACAGATCAGCTTCACTGAAATAATCTTTCTTTTTTCTTTATGAGGTAGTGTTCTCTAAACCTAAATTTTATTTTTAACTTGACTTTTGTCCACAATTGAGGAAATAGTTTTCTGTGTGCATCAGATTTTAGTCATCTTTGTAACTTATAAATGCGTTGTTTACTGATATTTTAGTGTAAGGTATAGCCATCTTTACAAACTTGAAATCTGACCCACATCCCTATAATTGTATTGTGTCTTAGGTTTTACATTAACGCTATCTTTAACAATATTTTTCATTCATGTTTTCATACCAGTATATGTAATCACGTTTATTTGTGTTTGTATATAATTTGGGAGGAATTATTCACTGAGGTTTTAAACTAAAATGCTAATTTAGAATTATTGAAAGACTTTTAGAGACGCTCTGGAGTATATCATTGTTGTACATCATGACTATTAGCATAACAACACATTCAAAACTACTTTTAGATCAGCACCGTCAATACTATTGCAATCCATTCGGATCATTCAGTACATTTGGATTTGTGACAGAACATTAAGGATTATTTGGAATTTAATTCACAATGCTGTAGCTTACTTTCAAATTTCGACTTTGCATTATTTTTATACTACAAGGCTTAATGGTTTAGTTTCAGTCTGGTACATAGTTTCAATCCATGGAGACACAGCTCATGATTATAAGCCAAATTATAATATTTGTAATTATTATTACCTTGATTTCATACATTGTGGTGTTTCGCCAATCGACATTTAAATTTTGCTTCACTATTGTTTGTCGGCTTTTGTAGTATAATCTTTCTCTTCAATATTCTTAATAAATAGAATTAGAAAATGAATAAATAAGCCTTCGGATTATTTCAAAGTTTACGTAATCCCACAACGGTTCCCATCTTAAGTATCATGTTCCTTTTCGACTCGCAGCGTAATTAGGTTTGCACTTAACATGTGTTTTAAATCCTAAAAATATCAGTTGTTTTATTCCCATTGAAATTTAATGGCGATAATCTTGTATTTGATTTCTTTAAAACAAACTGGGTAATTGTATCTTGTAAGTTAGATAACATTTTGACATAACGGACGCAATTCATCTGTTTCATTTTCATCCTATTTACTTGCTAGAAATTCAGAATGAATAAGCTCTAGTTCTGATCATAAGTCATTTGGAACAAATAAGATATGAGACAAGCTGTGGAAGACAATGATTCTTACCAAGTCTTTGCCATTATGATCCAGAACGGAATTAAACGAGAAACCGTCAACGCTATATAGCACTTTGTACGACTTTACAAACTGACTGAAATATTTGGCATCCCTTCCTTTTGTTGTGACAGCTGTTACAGAATGGGAATTTGTAATGTTCACCTACAAAATTAATAAATGTCAGACCAGTCATTTGGCACACAAGTATAAGAACTCATATCATAACATATGACGAAGTACTATTTGCGTGGATCAAAGTTTCCGACATTACTATCAACACAAAGAATACCGCATTAACATGACTTGTTGATCTTCACGGTGTTGGAATGAATCATTATGATCGGTCTTGAAACATCAATTTACAAAATGTGGCAAAATATTTCACCTGATTAAGACGGATAGTTATTATCAGCAAGAATTTCCATAACAATGTAACTTTATGAAATAGAGGTATCATTGCAAGAGAGACAAATGTTCTGAGTGTAGATTGTATAGAAAGAAATATGGAGATCTATTAATCATTGTTAATAATGGAAGATACTTGACCTAGATGTAAAGGTTTGCACCATTTCTTCTTCGTTTAATTGCCTCCAAATAATTCATAAATCTTGACTTCGGTAATTAACAGGCTTCATTTGCTGAATTTCAGCTGTATCATTAATTAGTCTACAAAATATTTCCTAGTGCCTTGTTCCTCAGTTCTATATTATACTCTTTGGTGAAGGTATATATATATATATATATATATATATATATATATATATATATATATATATATATATATATATATATATATATATATACAGAGAGAGAGAGAGAGAGAGAGAGAGAGAGCAATTATGACGCATTGAGAATATATTGTAACACACAACGGAGCTGCCTTGGCGTGGACAATTTATAGGGAGTCTATTCCAAGGCAACCAGTCTAAGTTTAAAGTACTAGCATCCTTTGAATAACGTTCACTCACCTGAATAAATTGCTGCTTGTCAAGGTACTTAGCGGCCCAGCAACCACAACGAGAAGTCTTGTAAGAAATACGAATCTCTTCTGAATCAAGTCGTGAGAGCCATGGTTTATGGCTATCGGCAGGTTCCTCATAACTCGAAGACGCCATAAAATGGTCATTAGGAATCACATCTAGGTCAGAAATAATATAGTTCCCACGCCCTAGGAACCCTAAAGTTATGAAATTTATTCATGAATTGAATTTATATCATCATTGTTGAGTCTGCTAACCTTTCTTTATACGTGTCTATGGGGATTATCTCCTGGCGTTTTATTATCATTTTTCCAATGTACATGTAATGATGATGAGAGTACTACTTAACACACTACAACAAATGACATGTGATGTTCTAACGCCTTTGACACTTTCACGAAAAATTGTGTTGAACATCATGCGAGTGTAAAATGATAAAAAGAGCAATCTAAAGCAAATAGCAAGTTGCTGCAGTAGCAGCCCACTAACCGCTCCAGCGATACCAGAACCATTCCTGGCGAGAATGTGTTCTTGAATAATACGTTTTCATCTCTATATATTTGTCTGAAAAAAGATCTCTAGTATAAATGGTGTTGAGTTACGTTACAAACAAACAACTCCATTTAACACATTCAAACCAGTCTTTTTTCACTTTTCTTAATAGTTAGTCAAACAAAATGTGATGACTATCACGGAACTTTATACAGGAAAATACACTTGTATTAAGAATGTACATGAATGTAAAAGTTTTTTGTTGCATCGTATAACGTTACATGCTATATATTGATTTGGACTTGTCTTTTTCAAAATGCTATTCTCTGTTCGCTTACTGTAGCTTAAAAAAGCGCCGGGACTGGATGCTGGTATACCCTGAGTTCTCAGGCTGTATATCTGATGGTACATACATTATTGGTAATTATAATGTTAATGATGTCTATATAGTCACAATACAGATTAAAATTGTCAGGAAACTGTAGTAAAGGAATCTTCAGTTATGGGAGCATATCAATATATCAACCTTTATTCTTTCATTCTATTCATTCCAAATAATGAAATTATTCATATATTAAATGTTTTGGAATTTATTCTAAAGTTTCTAGAAAATTAGAATCATGTCACATAAAGTCATGATATTAGACGCATTATAAGCTGTTTCATTTGAGACATTTTGTAGTGTACAGACAGTTTAATTAAGTTATATGTAGTGTGCATTTAACGATGCAAAGTATTCTAGGTTATATAATTTAGTGCGATTATTTGTATCGTAGACATATTAGCATATTGACGTGGCTTTTTATATGAATATTATAGACCGTTCTTATGAAAACATCTTGATGTGAAAGGAAGTCAAGTCATGTGCTCGCACGCGTAATGTATATCACTGTATTTTGCACCTATACGTCTCTCAACACACAACACAGTTACTGTATTTTGAATCCCGGTATGGAGGCAATTCTGAGACTAGCTCAATGGACGATGCGGGGTATCTAAATTGTGTATGATATCAATACTTGGAATGGGAGATCAGCTTGAGATCCTTCAGCAGACTGATGTGGGGACTATACGAGATCACTTCTAAAATCATTCGTCGGGAATTGGAAATATTTTAGCAGTTAAACGCAAACGATTACAGTTAAATAATTAATAAGAACACATGACGGGAAATCATGTATACAAGAATGGCCAAACAGTTGTGAGAACAGTGAAAACAATCTACTACGATATTTTGTGAACAATATTAAATTATGCATATGTATGTTGCTTCTAATAAAGATATTATTTGACTAAACAAGCTAAGATCTTTTGTAGCAATAATATTTTGTTTCTTTATCCAAATCACTCAAAACAAAGTGATACTGCAAGATGAGCTAGTGACGCTGCCATCTTTTCCAGGCATATATTGAATATTTATTCTTGCCGCAGGAGCTGCAGTGTTTCTTTTGTTTCAGAATGGATAAAATACAGATTTTACTCCCTTCTTGACAAAGATGCACGGACAACCAGTCTCCGCATAGATTCATTCGACATTTCTTGCAAAGCTACCCACTAAAAGGGTATTAGTTAAGTTCGATATATTTTTGTTCTTGATATGTTTTCATATTGCTGCATATTGATTCTTATTTCTTGACACAGTAAAAGAACCATTCAAAATTGGTGTCTAAATAGTTACGCTGCTATCAGAAGTAATGAAAGACAGCTTAGTTTGAACACTGAAAAAGGAACTAAACATTTCATGTTTTTGTTTTTAATTTAAAATACAGCATAAGCGAATGCTCGTTTGGTGCAATGGGTTCGAAAACAAACGTATAAGTATTCAAGTATTCTGTTGTTACTATAAAACCAACAATAAATACAAAAATGATGTGTAACAAAACAGATACACAAACCTGAGGTTATAATTGAGAGACTTCAAATCAAGTGCTGTTATAATGGATCAAGCTTGTTCTTGAACACGAAGGTGAACAAACATTAAAATAATAATAATTAATTAGGGAACTGAAATAAAAACATATGAAACATGTAAAATTAGATGAGGAAGTCACGATGCTTGCAAAAAGTGTTGCAGTAGAAAGAGATATCAAATAAGTAATGAGTAAACTAGGTTTCAAAAAGTGTGATGACGACTAATTGTGCCCACAGTGTCGACGTACGCTTCAACAAATACGCTCTTAGTGATGCAATAATTGTAATTATTGGGATCGTTGAAATGAATGAGGTCTTTTTCCAATAGGAGAAATTAATTAAGTCAGCTGTTCTTAACTTGACTTTGATTGATTGACTTGAAGAACGTGTAACGTTTAGGTACAGTTTTTATCAGTGTTTAATATTCCCGAGTTTTGTCCCCAAAAGTGAGAAGCTAAGTTCTAGGTGAAAGACTTATGAGCGTTTTACAGGTTTTTATATTTGTTTTGATCTTGATCAGAAAATTACAGTTGTTTCCATTTTTAACAACTCTTGAAGCCAGTTAGTCATTTGTCTTCTGTACTGAATGAAATAAAGTTATTGAAATTCATCTTGAACAGAAGTCAATCAGATTGTAGAATTTGGTCAACCAAAACAAGTTGTTAGGAATATTCTGATCAGTCAGACACAGAGCTTGATTAACCAATGGAGTATCAGCTTTGGTGGGTCATTTGGTTAAAACAACCTGGGAAGATATGCATTGTAAGTCTGTTTGTATGTACGATTGAAGTTATATAGATTGGAACTACTAGCAAGGTACAGTAAATATCTACATCAGATGTGCATTTAAGATGTTGAGATATTTGCTAAGGGGCAAGGATCAGTTTTCATGCACAAATTCAATGTTGCATACACGTGCCTAATATAAAAGTTCAGAAGAGAATAAAATACAAGAGTGAGGTCAAAAATGTTCCTGTTTGTATAGGTATAATAAAATCTAAAATAAGAATAGTATTCAATTAACCTGATAGATCCATGTTCAAAGGCTGTAGTTGATCTCTACATGCAAAACTCTTAGGCATAGAGCAATCCAAGATGGAGATACAATGGACGTAAACTCGACTTCATTTTAATGGTCTTAATTTTGGGGTGATTATGAGCATCATTTAGTATCGAGTACTGACAATAATTTGTAGAGATTTCCATGTGAAGTGCATTTCGTACAGTAACAATTGTATTATAAACTGCTGAATGAGCGAAACACTGCAATGTCAACCTTTGAATATCATACGTCTCATGATGAGAAGGCGGAATATTACTAATTGATCTTGACCTGTACTTCATAATCTCTCAGGATCTCCTCGATCCGTCTTATTGATTGTTGTACAATAAGTATATAATGCTTATATAACTATCAATCAAATAATCAAATGTTATTTGCTAAATAAGTTACACAGTTTTCGTTCATATATGTACATATGTGAAAACTATATTCTTATATTTTGCGTACTCAAATTCAAATTATCAAATCATGCTATTCTTTACTTGTATGAGTAACTACTAAAGTTATACATGTAGCAAGACAGGCGTATTTTGTAAGAGCTAAAACAAAGAAATGTATATACCTTGTAGGTATGAAAATTATCCTTGCTAAAGGCATTTCACTCAACGTCACATGTGTATCTGTCAAGTCCCCCAACTACTTTTACAACGCTGATACAACAGCTGTAATGCATTTATGGATATGGCTGTCTTTGTGGTCAAACATGCAATTGAATAAAACACGCTAAGTCATCAAATTCATGACACTCTCTTACGTTGTCTGTATCTAGTGTAATGTATATTTGATTACATTAGTTTTTTGCTGTTTCAAATTTCATATTCCATTATACGCTATTATAAGGTAACTTTGTTTACTGGATTTGACATTTTTCAGAAATTCAGTTCTGTTTCACCTGACTGTTATAATAATAGAAACACTAGTTGCTGACCTTGGTTCAGATCCTGTAAGGGTTTTAGTAAACAAAGTTTACTTATTGTTTTTTATTATTCTTTACCGAAGTAAAAGCAATTGTTTTCGGTTAAAGTCATACTGGGATTATGTGATTTTATATATGTAAAATGCTTCTATATTGTTATGGAAGGATGACCATGTGGCACTCATCTGGGAATCTGTTTTGCGTCTTAAATTAGTGTTTAACTGTTGTCTTGATAGAAGATAGTTCAATCAGGCTCAAAACACATGATGTGACCAGTCTGAGCTAATTTTTTATTTTATTAAAGTTCAGGTGATTATTTTTCACGGAAATACAAGTGATCATACAAAATTCTTGGACGAAGATATTCATTGAAATCTTATGGAATTCAAAACTGGAATAATATATTTTGTGATTCAACACTAGAACTGTTGACACAACACACTTCGCAGATTACAACAGATGTTTTCGTCTTCCATTTTGGATTTCATCAAGACTCGAACTCAGATGTTTTTAGAATTGTTTAAAAAAAAGTACTTTTATTTTTTTAATTCTTGTTTTAATTTTGGATTAGATTCGTCAAACCGTAAGTTATTTTTCTTACTTTTACTATGATTTTCTAGGGAAATAAATAATTTTTTAAATTTTATAAAATTGTTGTCTTCACTCTTTCTCTTTTGTGTTATTATTTGTAATATCCTAGACACGTAACACTATATCATCAGTTTGTGACAGAGTTGAAAGTGAGGTGAAGTTATAGAATGGGAGAGGTTTTAGTATATAATAAAAACATAAAGATTTCAGATCCTACGTAAATAGAAGCTAACATTACATCTTGTTCCAGAAAGATATATTTTAACACATGATACAGAAGCTCGTTAAAATATGACTTATTTGTACCACATAATATTTATGCAGGGAAAGAAAATATCCTCTATATGATAGCTGAAAATAATAGCATCTTTTATTATGAGATTTCAGGCACAAACGTTTACGTTTTCACTTTGGACGCGTTTTGCAGGTGTTTCCTTGTTTTCATCCGGCAATCGGTATCAATATTTCTGAATGGGTTAATGTAGTTTACAATACATTCTGGTAAATATCCTCTGTATTGTAAAGAACCGGATTGCGGACTAATCCGTAAAGACTTTTTCATACAATTGTTCTTACGTTTTTTCTATCTTTTTTTTCAGGTCAACAGATTTTTAAGTCTGGAACGAGAGTCACAGATTGCATCATTTGTCATCAATCAAGCTACATTATCTACTCTAATTAAGAAATATAAATTGCATTGTCCACCCTATGTTCTAGAAGGTAACGAACTGCCGAATATGATGTGATGTGGTTGGCACTAGGCACCAGCGGCATGGATTTTCAACTGGATGGTTTTTCAAATATTTGTCCAAAAATGCATCTATTTGAGCCATCGAGGAAGATCTCACACTTTTGTACGGTCTACGTGTTTTGTTTATTATATTTTCAACACTCATACTTCCATTTATAAATAGTCATTTGGAACCTCATTTCAGTTACAATGTCGAAAAGAAAACTAACACACACACAGACAGACATACAGATAAATGGATGGATGGATGGATAGATAGATAGATAGATAGATAGATAGATAGATAGATAGATAGATAGATAGATAGATAGATAGATAGATAGATAGATAGATAATGAAGAGATGTTACAAAAAGTGCATAGAAAGACCAATGATGATCTGAGAAAAAGTTGGCTTCACCTATTCTGTTACATAATTGTAGCTGAAAAAAATCGAATATGAGACTTACTAGGTAAGCAAGAATATTCTGTCAGTGAATAACTGTGGTTCCGGAGGCAAAAACAAAGACCTTCTCTGCATTCAGATAACTGCTCAAGACATTCCTGATTTGAAGAGCAGGACTTTCCAAGCGTGTCCGCTGTAAAAGATAAAAGACTGAATCCTGCCTAAATAAATGAATGAATAAGATCACTTTCTGGACAAATGCATACTCATGAAGACAGTATTGATCATCTTTCATCTATATTTCTTTCAACCGGACTCTTGTTTCACTAAATCAGTCGAATTTTCCAAGTAGTAAAATGTACGTATGACCTACTTTAGACATGCTTAATATGTATATTAAGATGTCGGAAAACAAATTAAATTTAAAATAATGACATGCTAACTTTAACAGAATTAAAAATGAAAACATTTTATCATGAGATAATTCCGTACCATAATAAATTATTATATATAATTGGAAAGTCTATATTCTTTCATTCGATATATCATTCGTCATATTTGATTCCACCTAATTTAATGTTTATTCTAAATAAAGTGAAACATGTACATATGTACGCTAATGAATGGAGCAAGAAAATACACCCCCCCATATTGAAGCGTCATCTGTTTAAAGGTCTAAAGAGAGTAAATTAAAGGAAAGAATACACGATACTTTGCCCATAAGTGGCGGGTAAAATAACACCAGTCTGCGTAAGTTCAGGAATTAAAGACAATTCATCAAACTGAGCGATAAATGTAGGAATGTTTGATATTGTACATTAAAAAAAACCAATGGAACAAAAAAAATGCGGAAAGATGGGAAGAAATAGAGAGAGAAATCATTCCCATCTCAGGCTCTAAAGTGTTTTCTGGCTCTGAAGTACTTTCAAAGAATTGTTATCATATACATTACAATACATACGTTTGCACGTGAAGTTGATCTGTGACCAGGTCTCGTTGTGAAGGCACACACTCACAGCTTCAGTCTGATCCTGTTGCTTAAATCTTTCATTACAGACATATTTTATACGACTGCCATTGGAATATACATTTCCCATGATACTATAATTTCCGGTTTGTGATGGTTTTCCGCAAGCTGAAATTTTTTAACATAAAAAATGTATTGCCTGATTTTCTTTACTTATTATAACCTGATCGTGATAAACACAACGTATACATAGAGAAAACACAGAATGGCAGTGAAATATAGCATAACATGAAAACGGTGAATGGTCAGTATACGATATACAGAGACATATATTGCTTTTTCACTGTGGAATGATTATTGTCGTTCCAAGTATTTCAAATTATAAAAGAAAACAAATAACGCAAAAAGATATATATATATATATATATATATATATATATATATATATATATATATATATATATATATATATATATATATATATATATAGTTAAAAAACTAACTTTATATACTGCTGCAAGCAACCGATATTTCTTCGTAACGTCCCCCATTGTTTTTCTCTCATATGCTAAACCATGACTTATTCTCTAGGAATATTTACAGTAGTAGGAGGTATAGAAATGAGAACACAATTATATAATTTTAAAGGACACAGCACATTATAATGAAAGAATAATTAAAAATCTATTTCACATGTACACTGATTGGAGAGTTAAAAAGAGAAATAGGAGGAAAACAATTTCGGCTTTGAAAGGATCTCGTAGTCGATGTCGTAATCGAAAATGTAACATATCTATTAATTGGTTTCAGTCAGTGTTAGTAGTAGTAGGAGAAAGTAAGAATCCGAGCTCAACAACCCCCTCCAGACCTCCAAACAAATACAAAATACCTAGGTAACGTAATAGAAAACCTATTGCAATCAATAATTGCGTTAAGAATCCGAGCTCAACAAATACAAAATACCTAGGTAACGTAATAGATCACCTGTTGCAATCAATAATTGCGTTAAGAATCCGAGCTCAACAACCCCTCTAGACCTCCAAACAAATACAATAGAACACCTGTTGCAAAATACCTAGGTAACAGGTAAAATTTAATTACGTGATCTTCCAGAATAAGCAAAATGATGTGTCAGACTCAATTTTCCAAATCATTACGATTTAGCAGAGCGTGGCGATTGTGGACTAAATTACGCATTAGAATTCCAATATGGTAAGTGGTATTATATAAAATTTTATGTTATATCATACTTCTTTTGATAATCTTTCTCATATTTGCTGATCCTCATGGGTAGAATATCTGTTAACATATTGTCAATAATACGAAATTCACGTATTAAATCGTCCATACTATATTTTACTCCTCGTAGGTAAGATCTTATTTGATCAAGTAGTTTTTTGTAAGTTATAATTGATGTTAAGCAGCCGTGCTTTTTTATCAAAATTTTAGGTTCAACTTTTTTACAAGCTGCTGTAAGAGAAACACCAACACCGGATATGATTAACAAAAACGGGTTTAATGATATACCACTTGAAATTATGCCAGAACTAGTCATTAACAAGGGTAGATATGATATTACTCGAAGTATTTTGTTATAATATTTGTAGCATTTTTTAACGCACCAAAGTTTTTTATGATAATATTTGTAGTATTGTATTAGTGCGTCAACATCCTGTTCTGGAATATCTTTTGAAATATGATTGAAATCAACTATACTTTTTTTCATTATAATATTTGTTCACATAATCTCAGGCTTGATTAAGTAACTAGTTGAGGTGTTTCAGCCACAAATTCCAGACAATACCAATATGACGCAGCAGTTAATTTTTTGTCATCAGCTATTAGCATAAAAGTTTCTTCAACATCTTTGTTTAACACAATAGACACGGTTCCAGAGAAATTATCAGTCGAGTGACGCCATGGAAATAATGTAAATATATTAAACTTTGCACTGCTCAACACGGACAATCTATACACACCAGTGACCTCTGCAGTATGTTTGAGAGTGTTATTTTGCGGCGACCAAGTAGACATTCCAGAAGCAACAGTATAGACAATATTTTTAATCTGCTTGTGAGGAATTTTAATCATACTCGTTTTCTCAACAATACTAGGAATTCCACTAATAATATCGTTGAGTTTTGTGTTAATATTATCGAGTGTAATATCAACAGATGGCGGACTTCCAAAAAATTCGTTATTGGTTTTGTTTATGTTTCTGCGAAAATTTAAAAACGTGGTGATGTGATTAGTAAAATCAGTTTTGAACTTGGTGATTTCATTGTTGATATCATCAACATATTTCTTTGTTACAGCATCAAAATCAGATTCTGGTGTTCTAAGATTATTGATGCCATTATTGTTCATGTTGAGAAATGCACGCATTATACCGCCATGCGCCGACACGTACTTTGATTCCTGATCATCAACATATTTCTTAGTAGCAGCGTCATTATCCTCAGTTGGGTTTCCAAGGTATGTGATCTTGTTCTGGTTCATAGCAATGTTTCCCGTAAATAAATCACCTGCTTTTCTAACATAATCGTTAACTGACCTACCCGAATCTTCTATCTTACCTTGATTGTTAAAAGTAACAATATTATTAGCAACTGCAGTAGGATTTCGTACTAGTACATCTGATAGTTGTACATTACTCGTCTTTAATCGTCCTTGTTTGTCCTGGAAAACTACAACTTCATTTGGATCTACACTTGCAACGTTTAACAAATTGTTGATTTCATTTTTGAGCTTATCAAGAGTCGCATACTTGGATAAGTCACCCTGGTAACCTTCTGTTAATAAATCTACTGCTAATGTTCCAAATTTTGTATAGTAGCTCATTATACATACCGTTCTACACAAAATTGTTGGTTTAATATAACATAAAATTATACGATGGCGAAGATAATAAACTTTGACACCGAGCGATTGGTGAAGCATAAACATAACAATGAACTTCCAGACTGTCATTATCTTATTGTTGGGCGAACTGGATCTGGTAAAACAAATTTGTTATTAAATCTTTTACTCAATAATAACTTTAACTATGATAAGGTGTATATTTACACCATCAACCCCCAACAAGACAAATACGAGTTACTAAACGAGTATAATGATAAACTTCGTGATGAACTTGGCATTGGTGATGATATATTTTTGATAAAACAACCAGAAGAACTCGTTCCAGTGAATGAACTCGATTCGTCAGAGCAGAAGATAATCGTCTTTGATGATATTCCGCTAAACAATGAGGAAATGAACAAGATTAGATCATATTTTTCACTATCACGTAATAAAAGATGTAATTCTGTTTATCTTGCCCAAGGTTTTTATAATGTTGATAGGTTTATTAGGCGAAATACGGGTTGTTTCATATTATTTCCCGGACTAGATAATGTGGATGTGAGAAATATTGCAAACGAACAATGTGGTGATGTTACAAAAGATAGATTTATCGAATTATATCATCGAGCAACTAAAGATCGATATAGTTTCTTTTTATTTGACAAGCTAGCGCGTGATCCAACCAAGATGTTTCGTTGTTGCCTTGAGACGTTTCTATGATATAATTTTGTAAAGCGTATAAAAATAATGGACAAACATCAACAGAAAATCGAATTACTAAAAAAGTTTCTCGAAACTCGTGCGGCTTTTAAGAAAAAGGTGGAAGAAGCTCGACGTGGACAAGTTCAAGCAGAAGAAGAAAGAACCAAATTTTTCAAACCTGTTACTGAGGCGATGCTTGGCAAGCAGCCAGAAATACAAACATTATCTCCAGAAGAACTAGCAAAAATGAAAGAAAAGGGTTTGTTTGGTTTACTTGGAGAAAGATCAAAAGAAGAAACTGTAAAAATTGTAAACGAACTTGTAAGAAACATTGCTGATCCTGCTGCACGACAAGCTGAGTTTGACAGGCTAATGAACAATCCTCTTGAACTTCAACACGCAATAACAAGATTGACGGTTAATCCAGATGAGATAAGAAGTATGATGGAAAAATTATCAGAACAAACTGAAGAATTAACTGAGAAACAAAACTTATTACAAGAAAGTGTGATAAAAATGGTACCTTTTGAAGAATCTATAAAAATTTACAGAAGACAAGCTAGGTTTAAAATAGAATATGATAAGTATGAAGAGTTTATGAAAAATAATAATATCATTGATATTAATAGTATTCGAGATTGGCCAAAAGAAAACTATGATAATTTGATAGAAAAATTAGAAAGAATTATAGAAGATGGTTACGTGCTGATGAAGAAATTAAAGATCAAAAAGATAGAAAGAATTTTCTAGTATTATTTGATCAGATAAGAGATGGAATTATAGCTGAAATTTTTTTTAAAACATCAAAACAATATCGAAATAAACCAGGAGGTTATAGTATAAGTTGGGATTTTAAAAAATCGTTTGATGGATATGAAAACAAGCGAGATAAAAGATTACCGGAAGAAAGAACTGGAGGTGGAGTTAAAGTTTTTACATCAAACGCAGACATAGTCGATCGGCTAATGCTGTTGATATCCTCTAAAGAAGCTGGTAATGAAAGTGTAGAGATTGATAACGAAATTATTGATATACTTGATCATCTAAGATCGAGTGGATTACTAACATCATCCGAGTACGAAATTTTACACCGCGATCTTATCTAAAATATTAGTATAATGCAAACAACATTATTGCTTGATTCGTCACAAATAACAGGAAACAGCGCGAATTTTACAGTAAATTACAACCCACCAATAGAACTAGATCCTGCAAAACAGTATGAGATTGGATTAATTTCTTGTACTTGTTGGAACGCCATGCCGAATATTAAAACTGGGATTAATGATGAAATTTTAATCGTTAATGTTAAACAATCTCCAACATCACAAAAAGAGTTTATTGATATACAATACAAACTACAAATTCCACAAGGAGCTTATAACATTACTGATCTAAACAGAACAATAAAAGAGCTTCTAACAAAAGCTGGTGGGAATGCTGATAATTTCGAATTAGCGGCGAATTATAACACCTTACGAGCTAGGATAACAGTGAAAAGAAATATGAAAGTCCTCTTTGAAGAAAGAAGTTTTGGAAAGATGTTAGGTTTTACTAGAGTTTTATACTATACCACCGGTGAAGATAAATCTTTGACATTTGATGGAGAACTACCAGTAGATATTACAGAAGTAAATACAATACTCATCAATTGCTCTATCGCATCTGGATCTTATACGTCAAAAGGCAACCGCGGGCAAACGATCTACAGTTTCTCACCAGAAGTCCCACCGGGTTCTCTCATGCAAATCACTCCGCGACAGATTATCTACTATCCAATAACACCTGAGAATCAAATTACAAGCATTACAATGCAACTCACAGACCAATCTGGACGACAAATAGACGTGAACAACGAGATAGTCACGTATTACTTACACCTACGCACTGCCTAGGCATGTGATTTTGTGTACATAATTTTATAAAATGAGACGAAGAAAAGTTTATCGAAGAAAAATTGTAGGTGGATTTTTTGGAAATATATTTACAACAATTGCAGAGAATATTCCAGGAATCGCGCGTAAAGTAGCGCCCATTGCACTTGACGCTGGTAAAGCTTTCGCTACAGGGGCGGCATCTTCAGCAGGCACTGCAGTAGGGCAAAAGATTGCTGATAAGATTAAAGGACCTTCAACAACACCTACGGTGTCTGAAATAAAACGAGTAATATCAGATATTGCGCCAACAGAAGAAACAAAACGAGCTATGATAGCTACAACAAAAAAATTATTGTCGCCGAGTGGTGAAGAAATAGTACGTAAACTTGTAAAGAAAACAGCGCCGATGACCCCTGCTGCCTTTTAATTTTGTGTAACGATTATAAAATAAATGTCAGCTAAAAACTATCTCGATCTTGCAGAAGAAATTGATACTGACGATGCTGTAACAGAATTAGAGTATGTCGAGTATCTCGATGAGAACTCGAACGAACCGAATAAAACCGGAGTTAGAACTTTTAACACAAGAGACGAGGACGTGTTTCTACTACCCCATAAGGCAATGCTAGAAGTTCGTGGTCAAATATTAACTGTGATAGGTGGTGATATTGCAGCTGATGCAGAAATCGCTCTCGTCAATAATGGTTGGAGCTTGTTTAAGAGTGCACGATACCAACTGGCCAATCAAACCGTAGAAGATATTTCAATGCACTTACCCATAGCGAGTACCATACTCAACATCGTTTCGTTTAGCGATGACTATTCCAGATCAATAGCCACAAACATGATGTGGTTCAAAGATACTGGACTAGGGACAACTGTGTCGAGCGAGTTTCGTACTGATGCTGGTAATCCTGCTGCAAATAACAATAATCTCATCGCCAATCCTGCTGCTGCTGATGCCGCTGCGATAGGTAATTCGATCAGGTTAGCCGTTACAAATATAAGACAACAACGATATAACGAAGGATTTGCTAAACGAAAAGCATTTGCCACAGAATCTCGCCAAATAACGATGATGCTTCCGTTAAGTACAATCTTTGGATTTTGCCGTGATTATAACAAAGTGTTTCGAGGAATAAAACATACGCTTATATTAGATCGAGCTGATCAAAACGATTGTATAATACACGCCGGTGGAGTGGCTGAGGGACAGTTTTCTATTACAAGATTAGCACTGTGGATGCCTCGGGTTGTCCCTTCATTAGCTAAAATGATGGAGCTCGAATCTTTACTAGCCACCTTTACAAAAAAGATACACTTCCAACAGAACAGGATTTATCAAACAGCCATTCCCAACGCGACTGATTACACATGGCGTGTAACGACCACGCCCAGCGAACAACTACCGCGACACTTGTTCGTCGTATTTCAACGACAAGCACGTCGTAACAATCAGGAAATAAACAACTCCATATTCGATAACCCAGACGTTAGACGAATATTTGTGAGAGTAAATTCCAAACAGTATCCCGAACGTGCAATCGAATGTAACTTTGCCGAAGACGCCACCAGAAACATCTCTCGGCCGTACATGTATCTTATGGAAGCAATGCAAAAATATCAGAACGCGGACAGTGGATCTCAAATATCAATAGAAGATTTTCGAACGCTCTATCCCATCTTTTATTTTGACGTATCAAAACATTTGGAGCGTGTTGTGGGATCGACTGCAGATATTGAGGTCACGTGGACACTGGGAGCTGTGCCAGGTGAACAGTATAACGTATACGCGCTATTGGTTAGTGATCGATTTCTGACCATCGATTCAATCAAAGGAAGAATGACAGTACAAGTTTAATCTAACAACTTGGATATAACATTATGAAAACCAAATACACAACTCGAGAAATATACCTAACATCTGGTCAAGTTGAAAAATTATCAGCAGCTGTTGCTAAACGCAGCTCTGTTTCTTTGATGATCTCTCCGGAAACTTCAAATAAAATTGCAGTAAAAGTCATGCTAACGCAACAACAAATCAATAAACTCGACAAAGGAAAACCATTTGTGTTGAAATTATCTGTTTCTCAGGTAACTGCAATGTCAAAAGAAGGTGGATTTTTTGGACCAGCGTTATCAATAATAGCTAGCAAAGTTTTACCAGTACTTGGTACACTTGGACTTGCGGCTGCGTCAGGAGCAGTCTCTGGCGCAACAAAGAAAGCAGTCGAAGGTCGTGGTATCAAACAAATCTATCGGCAGTGACATAGTCACTCAGTTTTATGTAATAGTATAAAATAAAATGCCAACGAAAAAGTCGCCGAAAAAAACAAAATCATCGAAAAAAAAGAAAACAACAAAACGCAAACAAACAAAACAAGGAGGAATTATTCCTTTCGCTCCACTTTTGGCGGGACTAGCGGGAAGTCTGCTGCCAAACTTACTAGGAATCGGACGCGGATTAACTTTACCAGGGACCAGACGTTATTGAGCAATTTTGACATCATTGAAAAATTGAAGGACGTTGTTGGATTTCGAGGAGTATTTTCCAAGGATGAACTCGATGACGTACCAACAGGCGGTTCTTGTGTTGTAAATATTGAAAACTTCAATGATGGCTCTGGCACCCACTGGGTTGCTGTCCACGATAACAATTATTTTGATTCGTTCGGACTTCCTCCAAGCGATCTCATAAAAAAATATATTTTTAAAAAATTTGATAAAATAAATTATTCGTCTAATCAACTACAGCCGATTGGAACATCAGCTTGTGGTTATTATTGTATCATGTTTGTCAGACAAATGCACCAGAGTAAAAACTTTTTAAAGTTTATTTTACAATTTGATGAGCTTCCTTCTCATGTGAATGATAATATTGCAATCAATTTTATCTAAACTCCTTGATATAATAATGTCAACATACTGTCTCAAATGCAAAACTAAAACAGAGAACAAGGATGAGATGACGGAAAAAACGAAAAATAATAGAACGATGTTAAAAAGTATTTGTGCAATCTGTGGTAGAAAGAAAAGTATGTTTTTGAAAAAACAAGTAGGATCTAGCGTTGATAGAGTTATCTTGATCGACGATTAATCTTATGAAACAAAATAAAATAAAATGAAATGCAATTGTGATTGTGACAAAGATCTTTGCATAGAACAAGATAAAATCATTACGTACTGTCAACATTGTAACAACAGAGAAATAATAGGGTTAGGTATAGATATACATAAACTAATTGGAAAATTACCAAAACCAAAAGGCGGTTGGACCTTGCCAGGTCATCGTTATACTGGTCCTAACAATCCGCTAGATCAACAACTAGATGAAAACGATAATCCATTGCCAGGCCAAGAGCCTTATAATCAAGTGGATGCAATAGCAATGCGTCACGATATCTGTTATCGTGATCATGAAAACTCGAAAGCAGATTGTGATAAAGTAATGTTAGACGAATTACATGATATGGAGCCAACAAATCTACGAGAACGTTTTGATAGAAGATTTGTTCAAGGAATGATAGGAGCAAAATATAAACTTGGACTCGGAGAGTCTCGACTCGGAAAAGAATTATACGATGATCTTGCAGTCGAACTACACAGACCTAAAAAAAAAGTTTTCGAGACGCAAAGTTGTTGCAAACGCTGTAGATGATATCTGGGCAATAGATTTGGTAGATGTATCCAATCTGGCTCAGTTTAACGTTGGCGCTGATGGCGCTCCAAAGAAGTATTTGTTTAACGTTATAGATGTTTTCAGTAAATACGCTTTTAGTGTGCCAGTTTCAGATAAAACAGGAACGTCAATCACTGATGCGCTAAAACAAATAATAACGAGTACCGAAAGAAAACCAAACAAAATCTGGACTGATCATGGAGCCGAGTTTTTTAACAAAAAGTTTGAGCAGTTTCTAGAACAAAATAATATTAAAAAATACGTTACAGGAAACGAAGGCAAAAGCGTTGTTGTCGAGAGATTTAATCGCACGCTAAACGAAAAATTACACAAACATATGACAGCTAAAAACACCAACAGGTACATCGATGACCTTTCTCAAATCGTAGGCGAATATAATAACACGAAACATCGAACCATCAAAATGTCACCCAATGACGCTATCAAAAATCCCATATTAGCAAACGAAAACATGTACCGCAGACATAAATTTAAGGTCGGTGATAAAGTTAGAATCTCTTTGACTAAAAAGATATTTGAAAAAGGATTTACTCCAAACTGGAGCGAAGAAGTATTTGTTGTTGATAAAGTACTCTTAACAGTACCTGTAACGTACGCGTTAAAAGATCTGGCAGGTGAACCTATAGTAGGTAGTTTTTACGAACAAGAACTACAAAAAACTGAACAAGATGTTTTCATTATCGAAAAAGTGATTAGGAAAAAAGGAGATAAAAGTTTAGTCAAATGGCGTGGGTATAGTGATAAATTTAACAGTTGGATTCCAACCCGGTCGATTTTATCGACTGTGAAATAATGCTATTATAAATTTCCTCATACTTTCGTTTGATAGATTTGCATTTTACTGGTTTACATAATGATATTAGATATTGTCTGCGATCGTCAGAGATCGTCATAAGATTAAAAATCTTAACAAAGATGAAATCAAATTTTATATTTTTCTGTCGGTCTGGAATTTTGATGTTTAAAAAAGGTCTGATTAACTGCAAAAATACCTGCTGTTCGGTAACGGTAAAATTAAATTTTATAATTTTTTTAGCAATGTGATACTTGACATTATATTTTCCAGTGGTTGGTCTGCTATAATTATATCTGTTAACGACGGTGACTATTTCACCATCATCAGACTCGTTGTTATATAAAATATCATCTTCGTTATAACCAATGGATTTGTCTATGAAATCTTTGGAAAATGTGACCTCATCACTGACGACCTTATCGCTGGCGACTTTGTCGCTAGTATCTTGCTTGTAGAGTTGAACGAGTCGTTTCATCAAGTCCATTATTATAATATATTTTTATCTAATTTGTTGTTATAAGATGACTGATGAGATAAAATATCACCAAAAAGTTAATATAATAAACTACCACGAACTGACCGAAGCGGTAAGAAAATGCTTGTCAGGTTATAGTTCATATTCCGTTGACGTTATTGTAATGCAAGGTGATTCTCATAAAATATTACTAACAGAAGCAGAAAAAAATAAAATTAATGAAAGTGCAGTAACGACGCTAAAATTTGATTGCGATGATATTATAGCATTTGCTCATCATTGTTTGACTAAAACCGAATTACAAAATATTATTAATCATTATATCTAAAAATAATACTAGCATCATATTTGTTTGAAAAAGCTGATTTTGTTGCTCCATCAGCTACAAATTTTACTGCTCTGGGATTTATATTATAATATTTCGCCGCAGCTGTAATTGATTTGAATTTGATCTCCTCATCCGTTTCAAGGTTTAACGAAATAACAGGTTTTATTGGGCATCTAAAATTAATACCACCACCTCGTCCTTTTCTCACATTTTCCTGTTGGGTCACTAGCTCCAGATTATCCAATCGATTGTCTGTTTTTACATTATTGATATGATTAATAACCAGACCATTGGGTATAGATCCGTTGAACACCTCGTAAACAAACCTATGACCAAGATAACAAACTTGATCTGTCGATGTTCCTCTAACAGTCACACTGATATATCCCATATTGCTCATATTATTAAGAACTTTTTTCGTTTTTCTGTTTCTTATAATACCATGATCGTTAGCCTCGTATAAATCAAAGACCGGATGCGGCTGAAACTCATCTTGTAAGGATAAATTTTCAATATTATCATCAGTGACTTTACCGTTATAATGATATACTCGTTTCCCCTCTGGAATGTCATCGCAAAATAACGTGTAAATAAAATCTTTTCTAAACATCGTAATTCTTTCAGTATTATCTCCCTTTACACTAATCGTATAACCCGCTGGCGTTGCTTTACCAACAGATATTCCAGTAATGATATTAATAACCGAACCAAGTGCATTTCCAGCGTACAGGTTGTACTTCGGATAAACATGATATTCCTCTTGCTCACGTGCGCTTGTCAGATTTTGTAACATTATATTATAGGTGATATTTTTTATCTCTAATTGTTGTTTAGCGGAGTAAATTATCAATTAGATATTAGACTATAGTATAATAATGTTGAAATTGCGTGATATAGCCAAGAGAAGTCTTATTGGAGAACCTGTTAAAATAGCGACTGCTTTTGCAGGTTTTGATAATAGTTATCAGTTTGATAATCAAATTGTTTTAGTAAATTTTACTACAATAAATCTCTTTCATCTGCTACAGACGACTGTAAAACGTGAGCTTGAAAAACATAAGGGTCTAAGATTGTTAGTGCAATATCACGTTATATTTTCAAAACTACTTGTGACGGAAGAATCTACTAACAAGGAAATTGCAGACCCTTACATCAACGCAAAATCTAGACGTGTTTTACTTGGTAGTGATCTTTTGTCACTATCTAATGAAATACACCAAGAAATTTGGAAACAAATAGAAGAATTTACCGAATTAGGTTCGGGTTGGAAGTTTGAAATGATCAAGGAAATTTTGTTTCACACGATGAAATATGACGCATTACGCGGTAGTTCGTATATCGACCTGCCACCAAAAATAAAAAATAAACAGTGCTGTATAAACATAAAAAACGTCGATAGCAAATGTTTCCAATGGGCTGTTCTTTCCGCGCTATTTCCAGCAGAAAAAAATGCTGATCGTGTTGAGAAGTATATCAGTCACGTGTCAAGATTAAATTGTGCTGGTATTGACTTTCCAGTGGCAGAAAATCAAATACCAAAGTTTGAAAAGCAAAATAATGTTTCGATTAACGTTTTCGGATTAGATGAAAAAGAAAATGTCTATCCGAGGTATATTTCAGAAAAGGCTTCACAATCGACTATCAATTTACTGTTTTATAAAAATCATTACATTTGGATCAAAAACTTTAACAGACTAGTTGGAAGACAGTATAATAAAAATAACAACAAAAAGTTCTTTTGTTATCGCTGCTTGCACGGTTGTAGAGACAATGAAACATTACAAAAGCATTTGCAGTACTGTAGTGACGTACAAAGAATAACAATGCCATCTAAAAAAGATAGCGTGTTACAGTTTGTCCATCATAATCATAAACTAAAAATTCCTTTCGTCATATACGTCGATTTCGAATGCTTACTTCAACCTGTACTTGGCGTAGAAAACGCTCCAGATTTTATTCCAGTTATTCTTCACAATTTTCGAGGATATGATAGCCATATTATAGTAGAAGCTTTTGGTGATCCTGATATAAAATCTCGTCTAAAACTCAATAATGTCATCAAATGCATTCCAAATAATTTTGAAAAGTATATGTCAGTTACGCTAGGTAAATTGCGCTTTATTGACAGCCTGCAGTTTATGGCAGCATCGTTAGATGAGCTAGTAAAAGGTTGTAGTAAATTTAATAACCTAAGAGACTGTTTTGGAGATAAATTTAATCTATTAGCTAAAAAAGGAGTTTTTCCATACGAATATCTCGACGATTGGAGTAAATTTGATGAAACATCTTTACCTAGCAAAGACAAATTTTACTCACAACTTAAAAATGAAAATATAACTGATGATGAGTACAAGTATGCACAAGATATTTGGAAAGAGTTTGATTGTGAGACTTTTGGTGATTATCACGATTTGTATTTGAAAACTGACGTGTTATTATTAGCAGATGTTTTTGAAAGTTTTCGAGAAGTGAGTTATAATAATTACGGACTAGATCCTTGCTGGTATTATTCTGCCCCCGGACTGTCATGGGATGCTCTGTTAAAGTTTAGTAAGGTAAGGTTGGAATTACTGACTGATGTTGATATGTTCAATTTTATTGAAAAAGGTATCCGAGGCGGTATTAGCGTGATAACGAAGAAATATGCTGAAGCAAACAACAAATATTTAAAAGAGTATAATCCTGACCTTCCTTCGAAGTATATAGTTTATCTAGATTGCAATAACTTGTACGGGTATTCGATGGCAGAACCAATGCCTCTTGGTGGCTTTCATTGGATCACGGCTGATCGATTTCTATCAGAGACAGAAAAAAAGATACCCGACGATGTTTCGTATTTCGTTGAAGTTGATCTCGATTATCCAACTTCGCTACACAAATTACATAACGATTATCCTTTCTGTGCGGAATCGATGGTTATAGATTATAGTTTGTTATCAGAAGAACAACAAGCGTCAGCATTACCAAGACAACATTCTATGGTAAAGAAACTAGTACCAAATTTGCTTCATAAACGTAATTATGTTTTGCATTACAAAGTTTTAAAACAAGCAGTCGATGCTGGTCTTGTGTTGAGAAAAGTTCATCGCGTACTAAAATTTAATCAGTCACCGTGGATGAGAGGTTATATTAACTCGAACACTACAAGAAGAGCTGCGGCAAAAACTGATTTTGAGAAAAACTTTTTCAAACTGATGAACAATTCTGTTTTTGGTAAGACGATGGAGAATATTAGGAAACGCGTAAATATCGAACTAGTCAATGATGTCAATCGCAGAAACAAACTTGTGTCAGACGATGATTTTGTGAGCATGAAAATATTTAATGAGAATCTTGTTGCGATACAAAGAAGAAAAACAAATCTAAAACTAAATAAGCCGATCTACGTTGGAGCTTCAGTGTTAGATTTATCAAAGTGGCTGATGTACGATTTTCATTATAATTTTGTTAAAAATCAATGGCCGGCTAGTAGATTATTATTTACTGATACTGATTCGCTCGTATATGAAATCGAATGTGAGGACATCTATCAGGACATGCACGATAATAGATATCTGTTTGATCTTTCTGATTACCCACGTGACAGTAAATTTCATGACGACACAAATAAAAAGGTTATTGGTAAGTTCAAAGATGAAATGAACTCGAGCGCTATCAAATACTTTATCGGATTACGTAGTAAAATGTATGCCGTATTGTTAGACAATAATAAAATAACAAAAAAAGCAAAAGGTCTGCCTCGTGACTTTGTTAAAAAGTTTATAAAATTTGATGACTACAAGTATGCGCTTGATGGCGGTGTTAGTTTTATAAGAGCTATGTCAATTCGGACAAATCATCATAAGCTCGAAACAGATGTCCTTATCAAACGCGGTTTGAGCAATTTTGATGATAAACGTTATTGCGAAAATGGGGTAGATACATTTGCACTTGGGTATTGTCATGATGATAGAGATATATTTGACATTATCTTTGCAAACTAAAATTTTATCTAAACTTTAAAAATAATGTTTGAAAATTTGACAGTAACAAATAGCTACAGTAGCAAAATCAAATATCTAATGATGGACGGCAAACCATTGACAGTTGAAATTAATAATGAAACATCAGGCATATGCTTTAGTGGTACCCGTGACAAGTTAAAACTTTCGCTCATCAGATCTGATGACAGCGAGTATTTTAATTATCTCGAACAATTGTATCAAAAGTTGCTTGCGGAATTTAAAAACTTTCACTGTCCGATTAGTCAGCAAAAATACACCAAACTTACAATTGATCTTGATCGGTCAAAGGTGTATTTTATCGACAAAAAATACCCTCTTAACAAATCACAAATAAAAGATTTGTTTGAGTCCCGTCGTTATGTGAGCGGTAAAGTAAAGTTTAGCCTCTATCACCATGATAATGAAATATTTTTGATATCTACAGTTGAGACATTAACAGTTGGTAATGAGGTATAATACCACTTACCTTACTGGAATTCTAATGCGTAATTTAGTCCACAATCGCCACGCTCTGCTAAATCATAATGATTTGAAAAATTGAGTCTGACATATCATTTTGCTTATTCTGGAAGATCACGTAATTAAATTTTACCTGTTACCTAGGTATTTTGCAACAGGTGTTCTATTGTATTTGTTTGGAGGTCTAGAGGGGTTGTTGAGCTCGGATTCTTAACGCAATTATTGATTGCAACAGGTGTTCTATTACGTTACCTAGGTATTTTGTATTTGTTGAGCTCGGATTCTTAACGCAATTATTGATTGCAATAGGTTTTCTATTACGTTACCT
This sequence comes from Potamilus streckersoni, assembly GCA_016746295.1. Taxonomy (NCBI): domain Eukaryota; kingdom Metazoa; phylum Mollusca; class Bivalvia; order Unionida; family Unionidae; genus Potamilus; species Potamilus streckersoni. Next base: position 628,891 of record JAEAOA010000420.1, read on the forward strand.
AGGTATTTTGTATTTGTTTGGTGGTCTGGAGGGGGTTGTTGAGCTCGGATTCTTACTTTCTCCTACTACTTGGTGTAGGGTCAGTTAATTGAGCGTCGCTTTAGTGGACGATTACTTGCCTGGTGATAGTTATAGACATCAATTTGTGCGTTTCCATTATGATCAGATCCGATACCAGTCAATTTAATAGTAAGTACGTTTTCTTCGACGATTTCGACGTAAGTTGCACGAATATCTTCATGGATTTAATTGATTGATTGTAGATTTTACGGCTCAGCAACACTCTCAAGCTACAAAGAGCCACATAGATGTTATACGGTAAAAAATTAATAATCATTTTTTTTAAGGAAAGGTAGAAGCATAAAAAACAGCAAAGGTATAGCGACTCAAGATTAAAGGGTTTTATTTGATTTATATTGGTTTAGCGCACAGGCATTCTAAAGTGATATACCGCGACATAAAGGTGGTTGTTGTTATAGGGTTTAACGCCATTTTCAGCACAAGATAGGCTATACATAGCTGCCAGTATAAATGGTGGAGGAAGAACCTAGAATCACTCTGGAAAGAACCATTTACCACGAGATGCTACTGGCAAGCTTTCTCACATACCCACATTGACAGAGCCCGAGACTCGAACCCACGCAGACAGAGGTGAGAAGAGAAAGGTTGTATGATACGCAAGGTCTAATAAAGAAAATGGCCATTATCAATAAAAGTACAAAAACAAATGCTTGACGTATTTAATAATCTTGTCTTTTCCTGTTAATGAGTATTAAATATCAGTCTAAAGAAACTGGGTTTGCCTATTATTCTGTTGATATATCAACTTGCTTGAATGTGGCTGGCTGGCATTTTTTTTGGATATTGTACCATTGTAAATTGTAAATAATTTTAGCACACTGCTAGTTAAAATATATGCTCCCTTGTGCTTTAAAAATCAGCCTGAATTTGTCTCAAGTACACTATCCTTGGTAGCTAGGGGAAATAATACCAGCTTCTGAAAGTGTAATGAATGAATTATCAAATATATAAAAAGTGAAAAAAGTTATTGGCTTTTCCTTTTACAATTTACCTCTGAAGTTCAGGAAGTGAAAATGACCAAGTGAAGCTAGCACATTTTAGAAAGGTGCACATCTGGAGTAAGGCCAAGCTGTATATTCTATAATTCATAGTACACCCATCAAACATACACAAAAATAAAGGGAATTAAAGGTTCTATGAGCAATCCCCGAGATAAACAATGTCCTTTATAAATATCCAATATAATCAACCAGGAAACCCGGAAAAATTCTTTTTCTTTAAAATTATAACCCCTATGCAATATACAAACCTGTAGACCGCCACCAAATACAGTTATTAATGTCAGATTTTGATACTATTACACAGCGTATAAATACAGCTATTTCTATGTCAAGAGAGTTATATCATTACATAGCGTATAAATACAGCTTTTTCTGTGTCAAGAGTTTGATACCATTATAAATACAGCTATTTCTTTGTTAAGAGTTTGATACCATTACATAACGTGTAAATACTGCTATATATGTGTCAAGAGTTTGATACCATTACACAACGTGTAAATACTGCTATTTCGGTGTCAAGAGTGTGACACCATTACGTAACGAGTACATACTGCTATTTCTGTGCCAAGAGTTTGATACCATTACACAGCATATAAATACAGCTATTTCTGTGTCAAGAGTTTGATACCATTACCGAGCGTGTAAATACAGCTATTTCTGTGTCAAGAGTTTGATACCATTACCTAGTATAAATACAGCTATTTCTGTATCAGAGTTTGATACCATTACCTAGTGTGTACATACAGCTATTTCTATGTCAGAGTTTTATACTATTACCTAGTGTGTAAATACAGCCATTTATGTGTCAAGAGTTTGATACCATTACCTAGTGTGTAAATACAGCTATTTCTGTATCAGAGTATGATACCATTACCTAGCGTGTAAATACAGCTATTTCTATGTCAGAGTTTCATACCATTACCTAGTGTGTAAATACAGCTATTTCTGCATCAGATATTGATACCATTACCTAACTTGTAAATACAGCTATCTCTGTATCAGAGTTTTATACTATTACCTAGTGCATAAATACAGCTATTTCTATTCCCGAGTTTTATACCATTACCTAGTGTGTAAATACAAATATTTCTATTTCAGAGTCTGATACCATTACCTAGCGTGTAACTACAGCTATTTCTGTATCAGAGTTTGTTACCATTACCTAGTGTGTAACTACAGCTATTTATGTGTCAAAAGTTTGATTGCATTACCTAGTGTGTAAATACAGCTATTTCTGTATCAGAGTATGATACCATTACCTAGGTTAAAAATACCGCTATTTCTGTATCAGAGTTTGATACCATTACCTAACTAGTAAATACAGCTATTTCTGTATCAGAGTTTGTTACCATTACCTAGTGTGTAACTACAGCTATTTCTGTGTCAAAAGTTTGATTGCATTACCTAGTGTGTAAATACAGCTATTTCTGTATCAGGGTATGATACCATTACCTAGGTTGAAAATACAGCTATTTCTGTATCAGAGTTTGATACCATTACCTAACTAGTAAATACAGCTATTTCTGTATCAGTGTTTTATACTATTACCTTGTGTGTAAATAGAGCAATTTCTAATTCCAAGTTTTATACCATTATCTAGTGTGTAAATACAGATATTTCTGTATCTAGTGTTTGGTACCATTACCTAGCGTGTAACTACAACTATTTCTGTATCCGAGTTTGATACCATTACCTAGCGTGTAAATACAACTATTTCTGCAACAAAGATGGATACCATTACCTAGCGTGTAAATACAGCTATTTCTATATCAGAGTTTGATACCAATACCTAGTGTGTAAATACAGCTATTTCTATGTCAGAGTTTGATACCATTGCCTAGCGTACAAATACAGTTATTTCTATGTCAGAGTTTGATACCACTACCTAGCGAGCAAATACAGCTATTTCTATGTCAGAGTTTGATACAATTACCTAGCGAGCAAATACAGCTATTTCTATGTCAGAGTTTGATACCACTACCTAGCGAGCAAATACAGCTTTTTCTATGTAAGAGTTTGATACCATTACCTAGCGTACAAATACAGTTATTTCTATGTCAGAGCTTTATACCATTAGTTAGTGTATAAATACAGCTATTTCTATGTCAGAATCTGATACCATTACCTAATGTGTAAATACAGCTAGTTCTGTGTCAAGAGTTTGATACCATTACCTAGTGTTTAATTACAGCTATTTCTGTATCAGATTGATTAATTTAATTTTAACGGCGCACCAGCACTTTTAGGCTATTTAGCGCCATACAGTAGGTCATAGGTGTAAAAAGAAAGGTTTAATATCGACCAGCGATATAGTAATAAAAAAACATAGTATAAAAAAATATAAAATTGCAAATGTTGGTAACAGTTAAAGATGTTGGTTGTCGATCAGCGGGAAATGTAAATGATGTATCTTGATGAAAAGATGTAAATAATAGTTGGTATTTGCATTAGTTAAAAATTAGTTTGGATAAGGTCATACAAGTTACAGTTTAAAATAAAGATTTACTTCCTTTAGGAAATCTAAAATACTAGTGATTTGAATAGTATCAAAAAGTTCCTGCATGTCGTGTACATTATAGTATTTATCACGCGTAGGTTGCAGGTCGGAACACGTGGTCATAAAGTATTTAACAGTAAATGGTACATTGCAAGGAACGCACTCTGGTGGATCTTCACCTTTTAGTATGTGTGAGTGGGTAATGTATGTATGACTGATTCTGATTCTTGCAATGACAACCTCCTCCCTACGAATAGTTCTGGAGGAAGGAGTCCATTCTCCCAAGATTGGTTTGATGGCATGAAGTTTGTTATTGATTGCATCATCCCATGATACCTGCAACTTTTGACGTAGATACCTTTTGATACAAGGTTTAAAATCAGAATATGGTAATTTAAAATCCGATGGTTCTAAAGATAGGGCCATCTTAGCAGCCCGGTCTGCTTCTTCGTTACCTCTAATACCAATATGGCTAGGTAGCCAACAATATTATATATTGCATGAGGCACTAAGCTCAGAGTTTTTGATCAGAACATTCACCAATAGTGGATTATCTAGTTTGATATTGTGTAGCGCCTGAAGCACTGATAATGAGTCACAGAAGATAATACTATTTAGAATGTGTTTAGATTCGATAAATGTCAGAGCAAGGTCTATTGCTCTGATTTCCGCTGAAAATATGGATGCATCATTTAGCAAACGCTCTTTGGTTATGTGTTTGCCACTGACGAAGGCTGCAGCAGCCTTATCAGCAACCTTTGATCCATCAGTATAAAATATAGTATAATGTGTAAAGTCATTGAGAAGATCATGATAAGAGTTCAAGAATAGGATAGGATTTGTCTCAGATTTTTTCCGATCGTGTAACGTAAAAATCACTTGGGGTTGCCTAATGAGCCAAGGTGGTGTTTTCGAGACAAATGTTTTCTGAATTGAAGATAGATTACATTTGATTTGGTCAAAGCAGGATGATATTCTAATGCCAAATGAAGGTATAGCATTTGGTTTATTTACGTATAAAGCTTTGTAATTTGGATGAAAAACGGCCGGAAAAGCAGGGTTCAGAGGGTTGGATCGAAACTTAAGAGCATAATGTGCAGAAAGCATTTATCTGCGATGCGATAAAGGTGGTTCATTCGCTTACGCGAGAAGGCTTTCACACGGAGATGTCTTAAATGCTCCTAGAGCAAGTCTTATTCCCTGATGATGAATTGGGTCAAGCATTTTCAAATATGACTTCCTAGCTGAACCATAAACAATGCATCCATAGTCTAAGATGGAACGAGTAAATGTTCTATACAAATTAAGGAGGACTTTTTTTTATCAGCACCCCAATCAGTGTGAGCAATTACTTTAATCAAATTTAAGGCTTTTAAGCATTTAGCTTTCAAATTCTTAATGTGTGGTATGAATGTCAGCTTTTTGTCAAGTAGAATACCCAAGAATTTTGTTTCCTCAACAACTAGAATAAGTGTTCCATCCAGCGGGAGTTTAGGGTCATCATGATGTCTTCGCAACTGACAAAAATGCATGCATACTGTTTTTGATTTTGAAAATTTGAAACCGTTATTACTGGCCCAACTTTGAATCTTATTGATATTTAGCTGGAGTTGCCTCTCATTTTCATGCATGTTCTTTGATCGATAACAAATTAAAAAAATCGTCAACATATAATGAGCAATCAACACCGGGAGCTAAGCATTTGGTGATACTATTGATTTTGATGTTAAATAACGTCACAGATAAAATACTGCCCTGGGGCACACCCATCTCTTGCTGGTGCGTATCGGAGAGGGTAGAACCCACTCGAACTTTGAATTCCCTGTCAGAGAGAAAATTGGAGATAAATGAGGGCAGACGGCATTTGAGTCCCAGATCGTGCAGGTCTTTTAGTATCTCGTACTTCCATGTTGTGTCATAGGCCTTTTCTAAATAAAAAAACGCTACTAAATGTTCTTTTTTGATAAAGGTGTCACGAATAAATGTTTCTAGTCTAACTAGATGATCATTAGTACTCCGTCCATATCGACAGCCACTTTGGAAAGGAGATATTAAATTGTTAGTTTCCAAGTACCAGAGAAGTCGAGAATTTATCATTCGTTCCATTGTTTTGCACACACAGCTTGTCAGTGCAATTGGTCGATAGCTGTTGGGGTCTTCGCTATCTTTACCGGGTTTGGGAACTGGTATTACAGTTGCTTCTTTCCAGTTTTTTGGTATATTACCAATAAGCCATAAATCCTTGAAGAGTTTCAAAAGAGTTGTTAATGATGATTCTGGAAGGTGTTTCAAAAACTGCTAATGTGCTTCATCAGGCCCAGTGGATGTATTAGAGTTTGAAACCATTACCTAGTGTGTAGATACAGTTATTTCTTTGTCAGAGTTTTGTACCATTACCTAGTGCGTAAATACAGCTATTTCTGTGTCAAGAGTTTGATACCATTACCTAGTATGTAAATACAGCTATTTGTGTATCAGAGTATGATACCATTACCTAGTGTGTACATACAGATATTTCTATGTCAGAATTTGATACCAATAACTAGTGTGTAAATACAGCTATTTCCGTATCAGAGTTTGATACCAATACCTAGTGTGCAAATACAGATATTTCTATATCAGATATTGATACCATTACCTAACTTGTAAATAGAGCTTTTTCTGTATCAGAGTTTTATAGTATTACCTAGTGTGTAAATACAGCTATTTCTGTTGAGTTTTATACCATTACCTTGTGTGCAAATACAGATATTTCTATATAAGGGTATGATACCATTACCTAGCGTGTAAATACAGCTATTTCTATTTCAGAGTTTGATACCAATACCTTAGGTGTATATACAGCCATTTCTATGTCAAGAGTTTGATACCATTACCTAGTGTGTAAATACAGCTATTTCTGTATCAGATTTTGATACCATTACCTAACTTGTAAATACAGCTATTTCTGTATAAAGAGTTTTATAGTATTACCTAGTGTGTAAATAAAGCTATTTATATTCCCGAGTTATATATTATTACCTAGTGTATGAATACAGATATTTCTGTATCAGAGTTGTGATGCCATCACCTAGCGTGTAAATACAGCTATTTCTATGTCAGAGTTTGATACCAATACCTAGGGTGTAAATACAGCCATTTCTATGTCAGGGTCTGATGCCATTACCTATTGTGCAAATAGAGCGATTTCTGTATCAGAGTTTGATACCATTACCTAACTTGTAAATACAGCTATTTCTGTAACAGAATATGATGGCATTACCTAACTTGTAAATACAGCTATTTGTGTATCAGAGTTAAATACTATTACCTAGTTTGTAAATACAGCTATCTATAATCCTGATTTTTAAACCATTACCTAGTGTCTAAGTACAGATATTGCTGTATCAGAGTTTGATACCATTACCTAGCGTGAAAATACAACTATTTCTGCATCAAAGATTGATACCATTACCTAGCGTGTAAATACAGCTATTTCTATGCTGGAGTTTGATATCATTATCTAGTGTGTAAAAACAGTTTTTCATTGTCAGAGTCTCATACCATTACCTTCTGTGTAAATACAGCTATTTCTGTATCAGAGTTTGATACCTATACCTAGTGTGAAATACAGCTATTTCTGTATCAGAGTTTGTTACCATTACCTAGCGTGTAAATACAAATATTTTTGTATCAAAGATTGACACCATTACCTAGCGTGTAAATACAGCTATTTCTATGCCAGAGTTTAATACCACTACCTAGTGTACAAATACAGCTATTTCTGTATCAGATATTGATACCATTACCTAACTTGTAAATAGAGCTATTTCTGTTTCAGAGTTAATTTACTATTGCCTAGTGTTTAAATACAGCTATTTCTACTCTCGAGTTTTATACCATTACCCAGTGTGTAAATACAGATATTTAGGTATCAGAGTTTTATACCATTACCTAGTGTGTAAATACAGATATTTCTATGTCAGAGTTTGATACCAATAACTAGTGTGTAAATACAGCCATTTCTATATCAGATTTTGATACCATTACCTAGTGTGCAAATACAGTTATTTCTATATCAGAGTTTGATACCATTACCTAACTTGTAACTACAGCTATTTCTGTATCAGAGTTTTATACTGTTACTTAGTGCTGCGTAAATACAGCTATTTTTTTTCCCGAGTTTTATACCATTACCTAGTGTGTAAGTACAGATATATCTGTATCAGAGTTTGATACAATTACCTAGCGTGTAACTACAGCTATTTCTGTATCAGAGTTTGTTACCATTACCTAGTGTGTAAATGCATCTATTTCTATGTCAGACTTTGATACCATTACCTACTGTGTAAATACAGCTATTTCTGTATTAGAGTTTGATACCATTACCTAGTATGTAAATACAGCTATTTCTGTACCAGAGTATGATGCCATTACCTAACTTGTGAATTCAGCTATTTTTGTATCAGTGTTTTATACTATAACCTAGTGTGTAAATACGGCTATGTCTAATCCCGAGTTTTATATCATTACCTAGTGTGTAAATACAGATATTTATGTATCAAGTGTTTGATACCATTACCTAGCGTGTAAATACAACTATTTCAGCATGAAAGATTGATACCTTTACCTAACGTGTAAATACAGCTATTTCTATGTCTGAGTTAGATACCATTATGTAGTGTGTAAACACAACTATTTCTGCATCAAAGATTGATACCATTACCTAGCGTGTAAATACAGCTATTTCTATGTCAGAGATTAATACCATTTTTTGGTGTGTAAATACAGCTATTTCTTTGTCAGAGTTTGATACCGTTATCTAGTGTGTAAATACAACTATTTCTGTATCAGAGTTTCTTACCATAACCTAGCGTGTAAATAGAACTAATTTTGTATCAAAGATTGATACCATTACCTATCATGTAAATACAGCTATTTCTATGTCAGAGTTTGATACCATTACCTAGCGTGCAAAAACAGCTATTTCTATGTAAGAGCTTTATACCATTACCTAGTGTGTAAATATAGCTATTTCTGTATCAGAGTTTGTTACCTTTACCTAGCGTGTAAATACAAATATTTTTGTATCAAAGATTGACACCATTACCTAGCGTCAAAATACAGCTATTTCTATGTCAGAGTTTGCTACCACTACCTAGTGTACAAATATAGCTATTTCTGTATCAGTTATTGATACCATTACCTAACTTGTAAATAGAGCTATTTCTGTTTCAGAGTTATTTTACTATTGCCTAGTTGTTTAAAAACAGCTATTTCTACTCTCGAGTTTTATACCATTACCTAGTGTGTAAATACAGATATTTATGTATCAGAGTTTTATACTATTACCTAGTGTGTAAATACAGATATTTCTATGTCAGAGTTTGATACCATTACCTAGTGTGTAAATACAGTTATATCTATATCAGATTTTGATACCATTACCTCACTTGTAAATACAGCTATTTCTGTATCAGAGTTTACTTGTAAATACAGCTATTTCTGTATCAGAGCTTTATACTGTTACCTAGTGCTGCGTAAATACAGCTATTTGTATTCCCGAGTTTTATACCATTACCTAGTGTGTAAATACAGATATATCTGTATCAGAGTTTGATACAATTACCTAGCGTGTAACTACAGCTATTTCTGTATCAGAGTTTGTTACCATTACCTAGTATGTCAATACAGCTATTTCTATGTCAAGAGTTTGATTGCGTTACCTAGTGTGTAAATACAGCTATTTCTGTATCAGAGTTTTATACAATTATCTAGTGTGTAAATACAGCTATTTATAATCCCGAGTTTTATATCATTACCTAGTGTGTAAATACAGATATTTCTGTATCATGAATTTGATACCATTACCTAGCGTGTAAATACAACTATTTCAGCATGAAAGATTGATACCATTACCTAACGTGTAAATACAGCTATTTCTATAACAGAGTTTGATACCAGTACCTAGTGTGTAAATACAGCTATTTCTGTATCAGAGTTTGTTACCATTACCTAGCGTGTAAATACAGCAATTTCTAAGTCAGAGTTTGATACCAGTACCTAGTGTGCAAAAACAGCTATTTCTGTGTCAGAGGTTGATACCATCACCTAGCGTGCAAATACAGCCATTTCTATGTCAGAGTTTTATACCATTACCTAGTTTGTAAATACAGCTATTGCTATGTAAGATTTTGATACCATTACCTAGTGTGTAAATACAGCTATTTATGTGTCAAGAGGTTGATACCATTACCTAGCGTGTAAATACAGGTATCGCTATGTCAGAATTTGATACCATTTCCTAGTGTGTAAATACAGCTTTTTCTGTGTCAAGAGTTTGATACCATTATCTAGTGTGTAAATACAGCTATTTCTGTATCAGAGTTTGATACCATTACCTAGTATGTAAATACAGCTATTTCTGTACCAGAGTATGATGCCATTACCTAACTTGTGAATACAGCTATTTCTTTATCAGTGTTTTATACTATTACCTAGTGTGTAAATACAGCTATGTCTAATCCCGAGTTTTATATCATTACCTAGTGTGTAAAAACAGATATTTATGTATCAAGTGTTTGATACCATTACCTAGCGTGCAAATACAACTATTTCAGCATGAAAGATTGATACCTTTACCTAACGTGTAAATACAGCTATTTCTATGTCTGAGTTAGATACCATTATGTAGTTTGTAAACACAACTATTTCTGCATCAAAGATTGATACCATTACCTAGCGTGTAAATACAGCTATTTCTATGTCAGAGATTAATACCATTTTTGGTGTGTAAATACAGCTATTTCTTTGTCAGAGTTTGATACCATTACCTAGTGTGTAAATACAAATATTTCTGTATCAGATTTTCTTATCATTACCTAGCGTGTAAATACAACTAATTTTGTATCAAAGATTGATACCATTACCTATCGTGTAAATACAGCTATTTCTATTTCAGAGTTTGATACCATTTTCTAGCGTGCAAAAACAGCTATTTCTATGTCAGAGCTTTATACCATTACCTATTGTGTAAATACAGCTATTTCTGTATCAGAGTTTGTTACCATTACCTAGCGTGTAAATACAGCTATTTCTAAGTCAGAGTTTGATACCAGTACCTAGTGTGCAAATACAGCTATTTCTATGTCAGAGGTTGATACCATCACCTAGCGTGCAAATACAGCTATTTCTACGTCAGAGCTTTATACCATTACCTAGTGTGTAAATACAGCTATTGCTATGTCAGAATTTGATACCATTACCTAGTGTGCAAATGCAGCTATTTATGTGTCAAGAGGTTGATACCATTACCTAGCGTGTAAATACAGGTAACGCTATATCAGAATTTGATACCATTTCCTAGTGTGTAAATACAGCTTTTTCTGTGTCAAGAGTTTGATACCATTACCTAGTGTGTAAATACAGATATTTCTATGTCAGAGTTTGATACCATTACCTACTTTGTAAATACAACTATTTCTGTATCAGAGTTTGACACCATTAACTAGTGTGCAATTAACTATTTATGCCTAATTGTTCTCTCTATCTCTATCTCTCCATCAGGATGAATAAATCTTAATGTGCAAAGACTATTGACCCTCAAATATACATTTAAGTAATCAATGGAATGGTGCCATCAAGAATACATAACAATGAACACTAAGGAATAAAAACATGTCTCAAGTATTGACCTTTTAATACTTGGTTTTCCATATGAATCGTGCAAATTGTTAGTGAATGGACTTGCACATGAACTATTGCTAACTATATTCTCTGACACCCACAAATATGGTATAACTCTACCACAAACTGTGAACATTGCATATGGTAATAAAACATTACGTAGCGATTTTAACTACAATTACAATCATGTCTGGAAATAATGGAGAAATCAACCATTAGATGGTGCTCATTGCAAACTGAAATTACACAAACAGCCTGCAAACCTGCCAACATAAAATTCAAGTCATAATGCAAAAAATAAAAGTGACTGAAGAAAATCCTTACAATCAAAGTCATAGTCATTAAAATTTGTTGTCTAATGATGTTACGATCTGAATTATGTTGGAGAGTACTGCCATGTTGCAATAATTCTTCCATCCCAGCATTGTTTACTATGTCAATCGGCGCCAAAAAGGCTAACGAAAATAACTCTTCCCTTTTTAGCATGAAAACATTCATCAATGTGGTAAATTCACATAGCATCATATATTGAAAGTAATTTGTGAAAATGTGCTGTCCTAAAACTAACGTAACTTTCGGAACATCATTTTACAAATGTAGTAATGCAGCCGGTAATCGTATTGACACAGCAACTCGAAGATTTTGCGCATATATATATATATATATATATATATATATATATATATATATATATATATATATATATATATATATATATATATATATATATATATATATATATATGAATTATTTCACGAGTAAAGTGGAAACAATGTATTATCAAGTGTCACAAAAATTTGTGTGTGTGTATGATTTAGATTTTTAACGTAGCTTTTTAAAAAAGTTTCAGTCATCTCGCTACGAAGTCTGCAGTGTAACAGTTTATAGTGATGTCTAACACTGGGGCATCATGCAGCAGACATGTGGCATGATGTCCATCCAGTCACATTATCCTTACAACAGGCCGACCAATTCCAGGTCTAACCTCTTAATGCCGAGCGCCAAGCCAGGCAGCTGTTTGTTAAAGTCGTTGGTATGACTTGGCCGAGGTTCGAACCCACGACCTTTCGCATTCGAGGCGGACTCTCTAAAAACTAGGCCTCCGGATTGGTTGTCACGATGATTGAAGATTTCAGCTTCATTCACGAAATATCTCCTTATAACTAATCAAAACCGTGAATCACAGCATCAAATTTAGATGTAATAACAGTCACATTTACCATTTCCCAAAATGTTTCCATTTAGAAACTGAATTCTGAGAAAAATGAACACCTGCGAAAATTTTCTACTCAAACCAAACAAACAATACCAACAACAACGTAAAAAATAATCTCACTGAAAGCACACGTTCTCAGATTGACAAAAGAAATGATAATGCAACTGTTGCTCTGCGCAAACCATTTTATTTCTTTGTATCAGTCATCTTGACCTTTGATCAACAATCTCCAGGCTTTTGCCTTACTTCAAATGCTAGCCAACCACAAAGTTTTTTTATCGTCCATGATCAAGAACTTTGTTATTTTGCAAGAGCCAATATAGATTGACACATAAAACATTTACTCAAGGTCTGTGATCTAAAACGTCGTTCTTTAGTAGGACAGGTGGATGAACTAACATTATATTTGCTCAAGGTCCGTGATTTGGAACTTGGCATTTTGCTGTAACCAAAACATATGGACGGACAAAACATATTTTCTCCTGGTCCGTGATCTAGAACTTAGGCCTTTTGCAAGAACCAACACAGATGGACGAACAGAACATTTGCTCAAGGTCATTGATATAGAACTTGGTCCTTTTGCAGTAACAGACACAGATGAACGGATAAAATATTATATTTGCTCAAACTTTGTGATCTGGAACTAAAACTGTTTGCGGGAACCAAAACATATAGACGGACATAACATATTTGCTCAAGCTCCGTAATCTGGAATTAGTTCCTTTGCAGGAAACTGCCATAAATGGATGGGCAATTAGTACATGCGCAATAGGAATCTAGTACATGCTCCATTTCAGTATATCTGTAGAAAGTAGAGCTGTCAAGGGTCATTAAAATATTAACTCTTCCTGGTCAGGACTTCGGGTTCATGTGGAGTAATGCTTTCCATTTGGTGATCTCTTTCCATTTGAAACTCATGTTTTGGAATTTATTTTTCCAAGTAATTAGCAACACGTATCATATTTTTTTTTGTTTTAAGACTGCAAGCTGCAGATCCTGAATTGCATTTTTATAGCGATTGCTGGCACGAAACCAGCCGCCCTTCCGTTAAGTAGAAATCGATAGTATATCCGCGTTACAAACGTATTTAATAGAAACTGGTTTCAAGGTGGCTCTCTCGCTTCCCTCGAAACGCAAATGCCATCACAACTTAAAATCAGCACATTTGATGCAAAAACGCCAGTTTGTTTTGTTCTCATTCATCAACGGAGCTGTAAAAAGCAGGAGAAATGCAGAAATTTAAGTCTTTGGCCAGCTACTTTAGTATTGTTATTGTTAATGTTTAGTCTTTCTGTCGCCAAATTGAATGGAAAAAATGACGCAAGCGACAACTCGAGATGTTAACTCAAGAATGAAATGGTTTGTGAAAACAGTGATGACAGTTAGTAAGTCACTGTTGGGCAGCTTTGCGGTGGATTTTGAAAACGTTTTGCTTGCTATGATATTCTTTACCGTTTGAAAATGTGGTAGCTGACTAAATCGTATTTAAAATTTTTCGATTTTTAAACAAGCAATTAGTATAATTACTTTCACGATTTAAGACTAGGCCGTTTTACCAAAGATATGCATCGTAAAATAAAAAGTTCGTGGCACTGGATAGAAATAGCAAAGTGACCGAGTGCAATATATCGCCATGACGTCACGTGATATCAATCAAAATGACAACACTCATTGTTTTTGTTTATCAGTCGTTGTTTTCTAGGTCTAGCCTTGTTGTCAAAACAGTTTGAACAAGAAATATAATGATACCCTGAACTGAAGGAATTTGTATCTACATTTTCATTTGGACTGTGGTTATACTATTGCAAATTGCGGAATTATAACCTGTACGATGTTGCCATCTTCTAATAACGATATTTAGTAATGGGGTTTGGTAGTTGATTTTTTGTGCTTAGACGGTTTCATGATTATGGGGATAACAGAATACCACGAAACAAATGATTCCGTTATTGAGCATGAGATTTGTTTGTTTGAAAGCTCACGTCTGATTGGTTGACAGTAAAAACGCAATTTCAGACCAGTTTAAAGATCGATATCTCCAGACCATACCGGTTTCTTTTTTCAATGAAAAATACTCGATTTGCAGAATGAGACAAGTCGGTAATCACAGTTATTCTTTAATTTAGGGAATTAGGCAAAGACGCATTCGGTAAGTTACTTAAAGAATAGAACCTCATAACAATGAAAACTGCATCCGACGTCGTTTAAACCCTCGGGAAAATACATAACACTTAATTTGACATGAAATTCTTGCAATTTATGAAAGATACAAATTTAAAAATCTTCAAATTTGTATACACTCCAATTATTCCTTACATTGCTACAAGTAATGACACATCATCGAGTCCTTGTGGAGTAAATCGCCTTTAAGAAGTAACCACTATGGGTACACAGGCAGTTGAAAATGACAATATATCACTGCTCTCCGTGTAAATTTCCTTTGACAACCTACTGACGCCACAAGTTAAAATACGAATTTTGCATAAACAGCTTTCTATCGCATTTTCCAAGAATCCGCAAAACATATCGAATATACAAATTTCAAAGGTTGCATCAGTAGATCTAGTAATTATATTTAACTTATTAAATATTGGTGTCAAATTTAAAGTATTTTTTCAGCGACAAATTAGAATGTAGCTAACCCCGGTGCCAAACACATGTCCATCAGGTAGCCTTGTTTACTATATATGGGGAAAAGTTGTCTTGCGCGAGACAGAAAATGCATAGAGTTGTTCCGATTGAATGTGTACTTGTAGCAAGCAATGTCTCAAAAATACCCAGTGTGACCCTGTATTAGTCTGCATAGACATGATGTCACCAAAGATATTCGGTTACACTTACTCCTAGGATTTCTCTACTTTCATATTATGATTTTGTAAACATGACTATTAAAATTATATGGTCCTATTACCAAGTACCTCATAGTTACAAGTCCAATTTTCTGTGTCATTTATGTGTGTGTGGTCTCTTTGGTATCGTTATCTTTTGTGTTGAAGAGTAATGTACGTTTATCATTGTCACCGTGATATGAAATTCAATAACCTGTTAGGAATATACATTTAAACATTCTGATTAAAAACAACGTGCTTAAGAGAAAACATGTACAAGCTACATATAAATACAGTTTGTGGTAGATTTAACAAGATAAATAAATAAAATACCAAACAAAAGAAAACAATCATGTATCATGCCTTGCCTTAGCTTCTTAGTGACTACTGCCAAGTATGGTGAAACACTATCTGGTTGTTCAGGCAATATTAGCAAATGAAACAATCTTTAAAACCTCAGCATAATGTTTTAATAAATAGAACTTTGACTCAGTGTTAAAGGGGCGAGTTGGTATATCGTGGAGTGAGTTGTCTTAGATGTACAACGATTCCTATCATTTATCACAATCATCTATCAGGTGGTTTAGAAATGATATACGAATGAAAACCTTGAATCAAAACTTTGTTAATTATTTGAAATTTCATTGCTATGCTTGCTTTCCAATAAAGTGGATGCCACGAAAATTGAACATTGAGATTAACAATTTTAAAATAATAGCTTGCTAACCAAGCGACGAGTTCATCATATTGTTGTTCAGCTTTGTCTTGACGTTTACAGTCATCTGTGACCATCGGAACAGAGTTTGATTATTTTCGTCAATCAACAAACAATCTTGAATGTAGTTGTAAAAATACTAGTAAATTCGGTAGATCTGGTGATTAGCCTCGGGTGGACTGTGCCATATATTGCCACCTCGATAGGAAAAGAGAACTATGTTCAGATTATGACTGTTTCCCTTTTTCGCCAGATTGTGCCATGTGGATTAAAGTGCTTAATGGTGGCGAATTATATTGAATTAAATTGACGGAAAATGATGAAAGTATTCCGATCATCAGCTGTTTAAATTTTTATCAGATCACATTGCTTTGCTAACGGACTCGCGCTATAGTCTGGCTGATCGAGATAGAATCAACTCCCCGATGTATTCCCAAACTATTCTCGCGACACCGTCCAAAAAACATTTGACCCAAAGTCAGCTTTGCTACGATTTGTTTTATAACTTGCTGTTAAGTAGACTTATTTCGGGGAGAAAATGTTTTTAAACTAATAACTAGAGGCTTCTATTTGCTTTCAAGTGCTAAGATTAACTTAGTTTCTTTAACTTTTTCCACAATCTTCCTAAAATGTTATAACCTGCTTGGGCATTTCGGTAAGATTTTTACCAATATAAGCTTGTGATAGCAGTGGCGTTTCTACAAATATCTGAGCTACAAGAATGGAGAAAGGGCAAGTATAGAAACATTCATTTTGTATTTTATATAAATTGGCAAGAAAATTTCAATCGAAATTGTTTTCTAAATAGTCATCAACAATGCAAAAAGGTGCTTTGAAATGGAGTGTTTTAGATCCTAACGGTTACTGCTGCACTGGGGTTGGGAACTGCTTATTTTTACCTTTTAAATGCCCTTATATAAAATCAAAGACTTGTCAGAGTAGAGATCTACATCTCTATTTTAAAACGGCGCAAGGTCTGCCGTGCCATATATTAAATGCAATCTTAAAACAAGTCCATTTAATAAACGCAATTTACGTTAAAAGCTGAATAAAAAAATTTTACTAGGCATTACTTACCTAAAAATAGACTACCGTAGGTAATGAAAAAATTGAAATTGTCTTCGCTAAACTGGACGAGATCACCACCTTCGAGTTGACACGCCTCTCGTGCGTCAGTGTAATTAAGGCAGTGTTTTAACTTTGCTTCATATCTGTAGCAGAAAGGTCTCTCATCGTTGCCAACATAGCGAATGTAGTTCCTTGGACACGTATCTTGAATAAGCGAGCGACAGACAAGATAAAAAAGGCAAAATCTGGTTAAATAAATTAATTACATTGCAATGATTCATTTCTTAGAAGTCTACTAAAATAAATATATACATAGTAGCATTTTCCTCTACACATTCTCTGTTCAAACATGGAATGAAACGATATACACATGCATACATACATGCATGCATATTTAATGTACGCTGTATCAATGATATATCACTAGATGTATACATGTATACAATTTTCATTAAAAAAAACGAGGCTTGAAAACATTATACAAGGAGTGGTATGTCGTTGATGCAGTGTATACACACTACATATATTTTATTTATATCACATAGAAATACAGACATTTGCCCTTTGAATGGAGTTAAGATTTAGTACAGACAGCTGAATATTGACCTAGTAAATGAACTTCTCACTCCCGCGAATGTGTCAACTATGAAATGTAATTCTATGCCTTTTGTGAGGTATTTACAATCAATTTTGATAATTGATAAGTTGTTTTCTTTTTATAGTTTCAATCTTTCTTTATATCGATTAAATCAATAAATGCACACGTATGATTTAAACATTATAGATGGTTTTAATATAAAAGTTGAGCACCACAAACACTTAGATAACACCATTCGCATGAATGATATGACATTCACCTACCAGCTCATGGAAATTAATGTGGAATAGAAACTAAGTGAAATGTCGAACCAAAAAGAGGTAATTAAAATATTTTAATATGTTTACAGTTGATCCAAGTCATTATTCTGTTTTAGTAACAGTACCACAGATTATGATCTCTGTCTCTCCCCATCATTCACAAGTCCACATATATCGAGGGATGACAAAAACGAAAATCTTGTACGTTCGTCATTTCATAGATTTTAGCCCTCTTCGATGGCCCAGAGAGAGAGAGAGAGAGAGAGAGAGAGAGAGAGAGAGAGAGAGAGAGAGAGAGAGAGAGAGAGAGAGAGAGAGAGAGAGAGAGAGAGAGAGAGAGTTTCATATTTAATAATACTCGATTTTTAGATTATCATGGTTATGTTTGAGAAACAACAGAAATAAAACGTTAAAGACATCATAGTATGTGTACTGCCTAAATAGGAATTTACTGTATAATGTCGATATGGTTTGCAACTTTGAATCATTGATAAACACTAGATAAATCCCAATGAAAGTGCACACGTATCATTACGACGAACCATATTCTTGTAGGTTACCTAGTTTGATTTCTCTTTTAATGTTTAAATCCAGCCCAAATTCCTTTTCTCTTTCATTCCACATTTCTGAGTAGTTTTTCAGTTATGGATGAGAGCTTAGAGAGATGGGGATTATAAATCATAAATGATTATGATGAAAATTTGTACCATATTAAATTTATTTAGAAAACGAATGTCATTATTTTTTATTGTTATTTACATAGGTCACTAATGATTAGTGTATGACAGTTCATCGATCTATAATCAGCCTTGACGGTCGCTAGAATGTTTGTATACGCTTATTATTGATCCATGTGCGGATTTCAATTTGATTTATTAAATTTCTTTGTCCCAAAACTTTAAATGATATGCTGATATGCTATTTTGAATATATATATATATATATATATATATATATATATATATATATATATATATATATATATATATATATATATATATATATATATATATATATATATATATCCTGAAATAAAGGTGTCACACAGTAATATACACTAAAATTTCAATTGGATATAACAACAAATGCAGGCTAGAATGAAATAAATGGTAGCCAACGTATATTCTAGAGCAATGAAGTTATGCTGCAATACCGTGCATGGTATGTCACTTCATTTTGGAGTACATACAAGGTGGGAGATTTGGTAAGTTCAATAAAAACAAGTTCTATAATCAAGGTCATGATCTAAGATAAATGATGGATGCACAAGAACATTCATCTAGTCATTAAAAATATGTATGCAATTTTGGGGTCATCTTGACAGTTTTCATGTTACGATCAAATGGATAAGTTATATACTCCAGGAGCATGAGACATGATATTGTTCCGTACTGGAAATATATGTCTGATTTCGTAAAGTGTCCTTCAACATCTATTTTCAACGTTTACCTAATGACGTCAAACACAATCGCAGTGCTCATTTACAGGCAATTCGAGCAAGATAGCTTGTACTAGGCCCAAACAAACATTCCCAAACTTCTTTTTCCAAAAGGAGCCTACTATAATGCTTTTACCAAACGCGTGCAAATAATTCTGAAAAGTTATCATGATGCTTTCAAGATGATAATCATATTGCTGCGCATACTGTAGCGTGTTATTGGGTTCTTCACCATTTTATGATTTTTTGGCAATGTCCTCCTTTTTACGCTTCAACTCCATGAAGCGACTAATTATTTCAGAGACTAAATTATGTAGAAAAGTTACGAAATGGAAACAATACCATTCTAGAAATTTAGAATATTTACGTTATCTAACGATAAATAAGAATTGGCCTTCAAACACGCGTTGAAGACTAATATCATTTATTCATTTTTATCCTTCCACAATCATTTCGCATTGAATTGTAAAAAATTGTGAATTCGTGCAGAAACGCGTGTTGTCGAGACTACCGGGAATTTGGAACTTTATATCTTTGGGGGTGGAGAGAAATGTAAGATAGTACATTTGTTACTAGGACGTGAGAACGGCAATGAATATTTCTCATCAAAAAGATCAACCAATCAGCACGTAGCACCAATGCGGAAGTTATTCAGGCACCGCGTACTTTTTAATACGTATTTTACATTTTCTCTGTTAAATGGCTCTGATCATTTTGTTAAGTCTAGTTTTAGAAAATCCCCTCTACTGTCATCGCAACACAAGTAGTTCCCCCTCCTTTTTCCATGCATGGCGCCATATATATAGAATTCCCCCAATGACCAGTGAAATTCGCTGTTTAAATACACAGTTAAGAGGAGTAGTGCTCTGAAAAGATGAAAGATGGGTGCATAGAAGATAAACAGTCGGAAAGACAGTTTGCTTACTCTCTCTAGCTTCGGTCAGACCCTTTTTGATATATTCCAACTTCCAGTGGAGCTCGTGAATCTTCTCCATCAACTTTTCGACAAGATGCTTGTCATTCGTTTCATATTTACTAGAAACTGGCGTGGTCATCAGCCATAAGACCATCGTCCACGTTAGGGGTGCCATTTTATACTGTAAAAAATTGAATATAAATTTTTATTTTTCCACGAAGCTATGGTACTGTAAAAATGTCATTGATGTGCTTATTTCTTAGATTATGGGACTATCTGACTACATCTTTATGCCAGTGTCAACTTCTTGTGGGTCGGTGGTTCTTTTCGGTGATTTCCCAGTTTCTTCTTCCACCATTGATACTGGCCGCCATGTGCTGAAAATAGCGTTAAGCACAACAACAACAACAACAACAACAACAACAACTATGTACAAAATCAATGTTCATGGAAATTATTCAACGATCAGCATGCATTCTGAACCTGTCAATGAACTAGAATGTAATCGCTTATATATTGAGCTTGCTGTGAAGACGCATGAATGAAGCCTTACACAAAATAAATTTAGAATAAAGTTGAGGTGATATTTGACATATTGGGCCAAGGGCCTTGATTAAACGTCATATCAATAATATGTAGCATTTTCTATGGTGATTTAAAAGCGGAAGTACCGTAAAGCAAGGATTATTTGAAGGACGCAAAAGGCTTCTTAAACATATTTCAAGAACCATCAAATTTCCATCTATTTCAAATTGGCTTTTAAAATATTGTTCCTTGTCTGTCTTTTTTGTTTTTTTAACTGATGAGCCTACGCTTGATTCCCAATCATTCTAGGAAAATCCGTATAATGTATTGACGCATACCATGCCATGAATGTTTAGTGCACTGTTTTGTCATACTCTTGTCAAGTTCCTGTTCATAAAATCTGATGCAGAACTTACTACTTTTTCCACATTTTATAAGTTATATTTAATTGGTAGGAGTAATAAAATCCGAGTTTTCTTCGAGTGACAGCCACTATATCCCCTAATATAAACCAAGCGCATGGATGGCAGATCACCGTGACCAACCACTACAATACGAATTTCAAATGAACAGCATGCCCCATCTCTGTTATAGAGTGCGTTCTTAATTCCATGTACAATACACAAAATGTAAGATGTCACAAGATAAAAATATTATAAATATACAGTACCACTGAATAAAGGTACCGTAGTCATACTTTCAACTGCATCGGTCAGCAAGCACTACAGCATGCACAAATATGTGTCGGTCAGAGTGATTTTCATTGGTTGTACGTTGTGCAGCTCTAACAGTCGTGTCCGGTTGTCATGGTCGTTACTCTAAAATGGAAAGTACCCGAGCAAAGACTGCAAAACTTAACTAAGTTGAAGGTGTCCCAAAAAATAAACAAGAGGAAAGAAAATATTGTATTTGTAACAAACTTTAGCTTTTTGTTCTATTTTAGGTTTAGGCTTTAGCTCTCAAAGTTTCAGTAAAATTCTTGAAGTGCGTGGTGCGAGACGTGGTACGCCAAACTTCTCAGATGTACTAGTGTTAGAAACTTTTTAAAGAAAGTCTCCGAAAATAAGAAATAGAAAACACAAAAACTTACTGCGCATCTTCACCAAACTCCTATATAGGCTGAAAAGTTGCGATTAAAACTTTGCAATAGTTTTAGGAGTACAAGTAGTGAAATAGCTTCCTGCACCTAGACTTCTAAAAACACTACTGAAAGCAAAACAGATTCAAGAAAATAGATCAAAATTAGTGTAAAATAAACGTTGTACCCATTAACATCACGTGTTTCAATACAATTCTTCCAGCAATACGAAGAAGAACTTTGATAAACTATTCATAAACATCAGTAATCCAACTTTCACTCTTTTCGACATTTTTTCAAAGCAATTTCCTGCAAATAAGGATAAGAAACCATACGTCGCATAAACCGTACTCACAGATTATCCATTTATCCTACAAAGTGCCACTAACAATTTTCGAGACGCCGAGTGGAGACATCTTAAATCAATATTTTTTAAACAATTTGTCAACAGCATTAACCCAAAAATAACCTACATGCAAAAAGTTAATCTTTAAGGTATATTTGAAAAAGTTTGAAACAATTGCTCAAGCAGTGATGAGCAGATGACTTCTCCAAAGCCCCACTTATGGACAATTTTCAAATACATTTTCCACAAGAAATAAGATTAGGCACAGGCAAAAATAAAAACTTATTTTACATTTGGACAAAAGATTCACAAACAGGAAGACACCCAGCCTGACAGATTAACAGACTGACATACGACGGTCGTCACAATTTCCCAGCTCTTCACTCTTCAGAGATGGCAAGGGTACAGGTACAGTACTTGACAAGTTTGATTCCCTCGCCAAGTTTCATAATTCTAGGTAGAATAGCATGTGTACAGCAGATAAAGAACCAAATTGTTCCTAAACTTGGTGCAATACCCGCGAAAACCAGTAAAATATGAAATAGTTAATGTGACCTCTTGTTTTTTTTTTGTTTGGTAGTAATGACAGGCATGCATGCATAGGAAAGAAAATTTAACGTTCATGTTCATAATCTGGTCATTTTGATCTACCTCAAACGAGCGAAAGCCTTACATTGGAATTAATTTGAATGTTTTTAGTACCTAGACTATATTGTTGTACATACAATTATATACCTCGTGTGTATGTGTGTGTGTGTGTGAGTGTGTGATTTGGATATTTAATGTAGCTTTATAAAAAAAAATTCAGTCAAATTACTAATTTGTCTGCAGTGTGGCAGTTTATAGTGATGTTGGGGCATCATACCACAAACATGTAACATTATGTCCCACCCAGTACTATTATCATAACAGCAGACTGACCAGTCCTAACACATAACCTCTTATTGCTGAGCACCTAGCGAAGCACTTGTTAGTGCCATTTTTATAAGTCTATGGTTCGACTCCACCGGATATCGAATCCGCAACCTGTCTTACCCAAAACGTACGCTCTAACCACAATTCCACCGGATCTGTAGAAATATTTTGAATTTGGTCATGTGTTTTACATTGGTCGGAAATTATAATGAACCACGCAGGCTAAACGAGGCATGTTATACCCGTCACATAGAACGACAAACAAGAACGCTGACAGTTTGTTTGATTGGGTCAGTCACACAATATCCAACCGGAATTCCGCCAGGGGGTGGGCCTAAATCCTAGATTCAAAATTAAATGATTTCTGTCCAAGGATTAGTCAGTAAATCCCTTGGCAGCTGTGAAGAGACATCGCTGTAAGAATTATACTCAGTGACCTGCTACTCGTGAATTGGCTGGAAGACATAGGAAACGAATTGTGAACAAAGAACAAAGAGCTTCAAAAGGTAGATATTTGTTAGAATTTTGCAAAGCATTACAGCGCCATAACTGTAAATATTGATATTATGTTTGCTCAATTACTGGGATTATCTTAGTATGTAGAATTACTTTGTAGTGTTTCATTTATGAGCTTATTTGAGAAATGAATTTTAGTTACGTAGAATTATGTAGATTGCTAGTTCATCAGCGTTAATGTTATAAGTCGTTATGGGTTACTCTGAAGTAACATGTACCTTTAGTAATACGTATGTTAGCGTTCAACAGTTAAAATAAATGTTTAAATATATCAGAGCATATACATTTGAATAATTGTATATGGCACGGGTTGTGATGTAGAAACATGCGTCTGATTATTGTGATTGTCAGTATAATCGCATTTTGAGTATATA
The DNA here is from genome assembly GCA_016746295.1 of Potamilus streckersoni. Taxonomy (NCBI): domain Eukaryota; kingdom Metazoa; phylum Mollusca; class Bivalvia; order Unionida; family Unionidae; genus Potamilus; species Potamilus streckersoni. The sequence goes on from JAEAOA010000420.1 coordinate 652,928, forward strand.
CTGATGTGAATCATTTATCGTTGTATGTATACTAGTATTTGATATCGTGCTTTTATGATTTTATTTTAATTCTGTTGTGTTATTATATTGTGTTTACCATAAAGAGAGTATGTGTATTTCGGCGTGAATGGATGCGTGACCGATGAAATTTGATAGCCTTATCTGATGATAAGCTATATGTGTAGTGTGAGCACCTAGGAAAAATAGTGTAGCATCCTTGTCTTTTACAGGAAGCTTATGGGGGACAACTTCCACCGTTGAGTTAGAAGTCCCGAGTCAGTCAGTCAGTCAGTGTGTGTGTGTGTGTGTGTGAGAGAGAGAGAGAGAGAGAGAGAGAGAGAGAGAGAGAGAGAGAGAGAGAGAGAGAGAGAGAGAGAGAGAGAGAGAGAGAGAGAGGTGCGACTGTCGTTACAGTCAGAGTCGACAAGTTGGAGTCGATGGATAGACGAGAGAAGTAGAGGAGGATTAGTAGTCTGCGGAAAGTGAAGAAGGGGAAGGAACCTAGATGAAATTAAGAGACCTAGAGGAATCGGGAGATGAGTAGAAACAAAGAACATAGCGAAAATTCTCACACTAGAATCATATGATGATATAGGCTCAAAGGGTCGAACGAAAGCATTTCTGAAATTCGAGTGATTGACTATTGTTAATTAAATTGCCGTTATTGAATTTAATCCTTTGCACTTTTTATTATTAACCGTCAGTATTGCTGACTGGTGGCTCCGAGCTATACACCAACATTCACTAACCCAACTTCTGAATCATAATCGAGCCTGGGTAGGTGCCATATCTAAATAAATATTGGAGCACCCCAATTTCTTACAACCAAAACCAAACAGAGAGTAACACACACGTAACACATTTGCAATAATCACATTGTAATCTAGTCACTCGGGTCAGTTATAATTAATTCCAATTTAAGGATTTTGCTGTGCTCATTTTGAAGTCATAAGACCAAGATTACACGATGTAATGTCAAAAATGGATACTACACCCTAACGAAAGGTCAAATAAATCTTTCCTAGCTGTGGATATACTCATTCATCTACATTCATTTTTAAACGCACAATACAGTGTACACTGTAAGAAAATACTCGCAAGCTAAATTCACATAAATACAAAGAACAGCTGCATTGTTTTCAGTTAACCCATTGGCTCCTATTTCGTCGGTTGAAGCTATGAAACCAGTCCAAAATGTTGCATAGGACATGGTAGGAAAAAAATGACGAAATACCACCAGGGTGCAGATATGCATATGATGAAGTATGTAAAAGCCAGCGCGATGCCACGTCGGGAGTAATACAGTAGCCATGAAGCTTAAAAACAATAATTATCATCTTATCCATTCAGATAAATATATACGAGTTATTTGGTAAAAACAATAATTTTACTCACAAATTGATGCGCCAAGAAATCACTGCGGGACCAAAACATCAAGGCTCGTGCTGATTTCCTTCTCTTATAACCTTTTGTAAGGAACTGGCAGCACGTGCATCACGATATGTAGTCTATAAATTGAGTTGTCCCACGCATATATAGTTAAAAAATATTTAGAAACTGCATTCATTGTATGGGCATATATACTACATTTAGTTAACAGCTCTGACCCACACACCCACCCCCAAAAAGCAGACAAGAGACAGGGAAATTCAGGAATATAAAATAAATACTGTTTTTGTTGACGTTGATCATGCTACTTCTTCAGTTGTTATTAATGATACAATCCACTACGACGATGTTAATAGTGATAATACTAATTATTAGAATACGATACCACTAAACAATGTTACTACTAATAGTATTAGTGCTACAGTAATAATGACCAATCCAATAATGACAGATGCATACAGCAATATCGATAATTTGATGAGAAGATGATTGATGCTGACGTTGGCGAAGACAAAAATGACGAGGACGATGAATTTGTTATCTGCATCAATGATGACGACAATGGCGATAAGGTACCGGCATGGTGGTTGTAATTTGTTATATTCTTATGTATTTCCCTAAATTAGAATGCAAATACACCTTTGAATATTAATTTTTACAGGGAAACCGCTCAGTGACCTACGTGGGAATTACAACAACTCTACCGTACATAAAATGTATCGAAAATTAGGTTCACATTGATTGACTTTTATGGTTGTAGGCTTGCTTGTCGTCGATTGATATTGTCACAAATGTTGATAATTCAGCTGGAAATAATGACGCTAATTTTTTTTTACATTTGACACTGCAACCTCCCGCATTCGAGGCGGATGCTCTAATGGGTCACCGGACCGATCCTTAACTGTGGAAGCCCGTGTCCGAGTTAGATGACTGCAAATATTGTAAGTGAAGAACTTCCTCACTTATACGTTGATGACTTAAATACTCCTACTACAAATGATAAAATTATGAGAAGTTTACTTAAAATCAAAAAGAAAATCCCTTTACCTAATATAATATCTACGCATTTTGATCAGTGCACGAATGAAACGATCTTAATTAGTGCTCTATTCAACAAAATCTTTCAAACCAGCGATTTTTTTTAAACAGTGGGGTACATGTTTTGCCAAATGATTGGTAATTACTTCAATTTTTTGCAAAGTTGTCAAACCATGAGGATCTTATATACAGATAAATAGTGTACTTCAGCAAAGACTTTTGTTAAATCCTTTAAGCGAAATTGATTAAAAGATTTCGACTCAACATGATTCTCGACAAGAATTAAAAAGGGGTTTGTGTTTGATATTTCAATGTACAGCTCGGTCGCCATTACAATAATTATAAAGTCTGTGAAGAGCAAGAAGTAGCAATATGAATAAAAGTGGAGTAAAATATGTTCTGGACCTGGAAGAAACAAGTAATTCATGCAAGTGGAGATTTTCATTTTGATCATAAAGAATGTTCTCGGTATTCTTTAAATCATGGTGTCCTTCTTGTTGACCTGTTATTATTATTCACATGGGATTCTCAAGGTCTGACAGAACTTTCACGTTAATGTACTTTATACAATTGTGAACAAAAGTATTTTTGGAAATCTGTTATATAATCAAACGATGGTCCTTAACCCATTCCGATGAGGCAAACGTAGCTTTAGAGAAACGTAGGTAGCATTGGTCCCGAAAAAGTGGAATGGTTCGCATACTGATGTTAAGATTTCTGTAATTTTCTTGTGGAGTTTTACATATCTTATATACTCCAAGACAAAAAGACATTGAGTACATAAAGTTTGGCTTTTTTAAGTAGTCGACTATATTATGTCAAGCTGCGGTCTTTGGATTGTACGGTGGTGCGAAATGATCACAATGGACACCCAAAATCATATTTCTATATCACTGACGAAATTTTGTGAATATTCATAGAACAATACATGCTTGTTTTTAAAAAATAATTATTTTTAAATGATCTGCTTTAAGTATATTTAATCCATTTCAAGCAAACTCCAATAGTGTCCCACCTTATCTCACCTTTGGCACCTCGCGAAGGCCGGTATTACTAATTTGAATAATATGTATTTATATTTTTATCATCTAACCCATCCAGCTTACATTTCTGTTTTAATTGTTATACATTTCTGTAAAAAGATTTGTATTGAGATATTGAGGAATGTTTAGATTAATTTAAGAGACGTGTGCATCTTGTTTCTGTGTTTGAAGACATGCGTATGCTCCAAAGTCTATAGTTGGTATGCAGAGTGGGATTTTCCTTTGAACATAAACGAGTTTGGACACATTTTAGATCATATGCTCAGATCTGCAAATATAGCGTTAAACATAATATGCTGCTTCTTCCGCATTATTTCTAGTTAGAGATCGATATTGGCTATATGGTACCTTACAATTAGGGAGTCTTACTAGTTGATATATTTACTGATCGTGTCATTTTTGATTGATATAATTGTCCGCTACTCTTTCTGAAATTAGAATTACGAAAAAGTCTTATGTTCTCATAAATCCGTCTTGGGACAGACAGCAGTTCTACTTGATTTATCTGATGGTTTACAATTTTGGTATAAGAGTTTAATAATTATTACAGTTTCTTCATACAGTAAAATGGAATTCTGGATCCTCCTTTAAGGAAGGAACGTTGTATCTTACTATTGTGTCCATACACTGTAAAATGTATCTTTCCAACTCACTCCCAATGCTGTTTTTATAGGAAGAAAACATTCAACCCAGAAAATTGTGACAATGATAAATTCCAGGAGTTTGAAGTCCAATACGGACAAGCCTGTAACGTATTGGGCTCAAAGGTTTGAACTTTATGAAAAGAACAAACTTCATTCAAGCTAAAACATATGGTGAAAGCAAACATCACGTAAAAGATGGCTAGTTTATAGGCTGATAAGATACTATCGAGGAAGATGTGCTTTCTCATATGTTAAGTTTATCATTACCAACCAGTAAAGGAGTAGAGAATCCAAAAACTTTTAAGCAAAAATAAAAGATCATTAAAATTGCTTCTATTTATCATAATTAAATATTGTTTTTGAGGTTGAAAGCTACAACATAATATTAATAACGATGACATCATATCACCTGCTGGCATGGGGTGATACAGTGTTACCTTCATCAATAAACTGCTTAAGCAATATTCAGATATATACACAAACTTCCTGAGGAAAACGTTAGCAAATCAGATAAATCAACGTCATGATGCTTACAAGTAAAATATACTTCCTTCAATGTGTCTGCTAATCACACTACCTATGACGAAAGTACATTACAGAGTACCTGAAAATATCCATAGTGTGAATTCAATGACCAAATCTGAAGTTCCTGACCTTATATGGGCAGCAGGTATCGTGAGTGCCTGCTTCATATTGAACAAATCCGTTCGTATATTCCACTTCTGGCTTTTGCCCGCATCTCTATCAAATGACTGATAACCTTATCACCGTCCAATCTAAGAAATGGTACAATTTGTAATTTTCATAGATACTTAAAAGTTGTTTTTAAAATGTGTGGAATTATATATGGCATTATTAAGGCTTTCAACCTGCAACTTTACGATGGACCTCAAGTTAACACCCACACAAAACCCGTTATACATATACTGAAAGTGGGAAATAATGAATTTTCCAACTGGCAAATTCATACTTGGCTGCATATTGACATCAGAAAGATATAAGCATAGACATACCTACTTTTACTTGACCATGTTATAGCTTTTCTATCTATTTTCTCTACTTTATATTGTACGAGTAGTTTTCTTTATCCAAATGGTTTTTGTAAGCCCATAATAATACTAAACTACAGGAAATATATTGCTACACACATCGTGTTAATATTCGTTAACTATAGCAATGTACCGTATAAGACACTCTTTCACAACTTGTACAACCTTCATAAAAACGACATCGTTTATAATGTCCATATTCAAGAATGTATTACGTGAATCTCATTTAGCATAATACATAGTATATTTGTACCTCTCATTTTAAGCCAGAAGTAAATGAATAATATTTTTGTATTTTTTCTCTTTGTCATTTCGTGAGTTTGTGCAGAGTGATTGGGATGATAAGAGTCTGATATTCAGTTCATTTGTTTTATATTCACACACACACACACACACACACACATATATATATATATATATATATATATATATATATATATATATATATATATATATATATATATATATATATATATATATATATATGCACACATCCTTGAAGCGGAAATGTGGCCGTCCAATCGATCTTTTTCCAAAGGCAAGCTTAGAATAAAGGACTTTGGTGATCCGTCCGTCGTCCATCCGAAGTACATAGCCCAGCCATCTGGAGCGACGTTGTCGAAGGAGTGTACCAAGTTTGGAATCTTGGCATGTTCAAGCACCTCGTTGTTCATCACATGGTCACTCCAGGTGATCTCGAGTATGCGTCAGATGTAACGCATGTAAAAGGTGCTCAATATTTTCTCCTGAGAGGTGTACAGGGTCCAGGTTTCGTTGGTGTACAGGAGAGTGTTTATCACACAAGCATGGTACACGAAGATCGTGGTGTTCAGGATCTGATGCTGTTGTTCTATACTCTCTGCGAAAGGCTAGAGAGAGTTGTTGACGTCTTTCCAATTCGCTTGTTGAGTTCAGTGTCGAGTGAGAGGGTGTTAGTGATGGCAGAGCTAAGGTACGTGAACTGACTGACTACTTCTAGTTGGTAATTATTAAAGGTAGTGCTGGGAGGATCTGCGTCCTGAGCCATCAAGTTGGTTTTCGTAAGGCTGATGGTCAACCAGAATTCATCTCATGCTTTAGCAAAGCGGTCCATCAAGCGTTGCAGTTCAGCTTCTCTGTAAGTAGCTAGATCAGCACCTTCTGCGAAGAGCATGTCCCTAATGGTTGCTTCTCTTACTTTGCTCTTTGCCTTCAGTCGTGCCAGGTTGAACAATCTGCCATCTGATCGCGTGTGCAGGTAGATCCTTTATGTGGATGTCCCAAAGGCGTAATTAAGCAGGACATCGAAGAAGACACAGAAGAGCGTGGGGGCAAGGAAACAGCTTTGTTTCATTCCTCTGTGGACGTCAAATGGGTTGGACGATGGGCTATCATACTGCATTGTGTAATTCATGTCGTCGTGGAAGCACGTGACCATGCCTAGCGGCTTTGGAGATATTCTAATCTTCGTCAGGATTTTGAAGAGTCCGTCTCTGCAAACCAGATTGAATCCTTTTTTTAGGTCTATAAAAGCCATAAAGAGAGGTCTACGCTTTTCTCTGCATTTCTCCTGCAGTTGCCTGTTGGAGAAGATCATGCCGATTGTGGATATCTCTACGCGGAACCCGCACCTAGACTCTGGATACACTCTGTCAGCAAGCATCTACAGCCTGTTCAGGATGATTCGTGCGAAGACTTTACCCACGATATTGAGAAGTAATATGACTTTCTAATTGCTGCAGTCACTTCTGATGCCCTTGTTCTTGTATAAGATTATGATGTTGGCGTCTCTCATGTCACGAGGCACTGCACCTTCATACCAGCATTGGCAGAGGAGTTAGTACAGGTCTGTGAACAGCACGCTGCCGTTGAACTTGATGACTTCTGATGGGATGCCATCCTTCCCTGGGGCTTTACCTGCGATCAGTTTCTCTAAGTCCATCTTTAGTTCTGCCGCAGTAGGTTTCTCATCCAGCTTGGTCATACAAGAGGGTTTTCAATGACAATTAGGGCATAGTTAGTTAGTCATGTAGTTTTTTTCTGGAGTACAGTTCAGAGTAGTACTCCACCCAGCACTCCATCTGCTAGCCCTTGTCATGGATGGTGTCACCTGCAGAAAATTTCCCCTCCAAACATCTGCTCTAAAATGAGCAATACAATTAATTTTACTTTTTGTTGTTATTGTCTTGCAGTTTTACGTCATATTGTATGATGTTATTACTATACATGACATTGTCATATGATGATATTTTTATATATGACATTGTCTTATGATGACATTGTCACACATGACATTGTCTTATGACGACATTGTCACACATGACATTGTCTTATGATGGCATTGTTACACATGACATTGTCTTATGATGACATTGTCACACATGACATTGTCTTATGATGATATTGTTATACATAGCATTGTCTTATGATGACATTGTCACACATGACATTGTCTTATGATGATATTGTTATACATAGCATTGTCTTATGATGACATTGTCACACATGACATTGTCTTATGATGATATTGTAATACATGACATTGTCTTATGATGATATTGTTATTCATGACATTGTCTAATGATGATATTGTTATACATGACATTGTCTTTAGATGGCATTGTTATACATAACATTGTCTTATGATGACATTGTTATACATGACATTGTCTTATGATGACATTGTTACATATGACATTGTCTTATGATGATATTGTTATACATGACATTGTCTTATGACGAATTGTTATGCATGATATTGTCTTATGATGACATTGTTATACATGACATTGTCTTATGATGACATTGTTACACATGACATTGTCTTATGATGATATTGTTATACATGATATTGTCTTTAGATGACATTGTTATACATGACATTGTCTTTTTGATGACATTGTTATACATGACATTGTCTTATGATGACATTGTTATACATGACATTGTCTTATGATGGCATTATACACATGACATTGTCTTATGATGACATTGTTACACATGACATTGTCTTATGATGATATTGTTATACATGATATTTTCTTATGATGATATTGTTATTCATGACATTGTCTTATGATGATATTGTTAAACATGACATTGTCTTTAGATGACATTGTTATACATGACATTGTCTTATGATGACATTGTTATACATATCATTGTCTTATGATGATATTGTTATACATGACATTGTCTTATGATGACATTGTTATACATGACATTGTCTTATGATGATATTGATATACATATAATAATAATCTCTTGTGTAGGTATATTGTCTATATTCAGACAGCTGAGATATTTTTTCCTCGGTTACCTTCGCGAGTCGAGTTGAAAAATGGCCGCAATTATGTTCATTGAAAATAAAACATTACAGAAGGTGGATTCAAACGTTTTCTCACGAGCGCATCTAATGACTAAAGAGATTACTACACAATAACTTCATGGGCTTTTTTGGATCAATTAAAATCACAAAAGTGATATGTTTACATGTTATAATATTAAAAAATAAAACTGCACACTCTATAGGTAAATACACCGTCTTCAATGTATTTCACTATTCTAGCTGCTGCTACAGAAGATAGTATTTATGCAGCATAAGAATAAGATCGATCTTCCATTTATCGGGTTTGGAAGACAAGATCGTACAAATATTTCCTCGTACTCTATGACATAACATGACCTCTTACTTACTGCACAAGCATTAATGATGATATGTACACAAATTATGTACTAAGTTTCGCAAGAGTGAGCCTATCTTTGCAATATATGTTTTAAGATTGGGAATTTTCAAAACGGAGCTCGCGCTTCATAGAAACTTACATCATATTCTTCAATGTTAATTTAATAAAATTAAGAGATTGTTTAAGTTAGATTTTCCCATGTTTGTATCACTGTCTATGAAGGAAGGAATTAAAGATTAATGGTAACAAGGAATCTAATAAATTCACAAATTATGCTCCAGAAATAGGTTTTTTATGACCACAATATTGAAGCATGTACGCAACATGATGGGGTTTTGTGATGCTAAGAGCCATTGTTGTTTTCTCCCATACGACCTTATTCAGTCAGAAGAACAACTTGGTCCTTACCGCTAATTAATTAATTAATATCAACGAGTGTATTTAAATCTTTTTTTTATTTTGTTAATAGGAAAAGACCTTAAATATTATTAGTTTTTGAAGGAGGAATAAAACTAAAGTCATTTTAAGTAACCGAATGTTAAAACTATTTTGCTCATGTCATGGTAACCGCATACACCTATAAACTTACCATATAAAATGTACGAAATTTATTATTGAACAAAATAAGAGAAATGCAAACTAAAACTGAATAATGTAAACCAACAATTGGCACTTATCTTAATAACATCCAAAATGGTTTGAAGTCCGTTATGACAGTACAAGCAAATCAGTGTTTGAAGGAATATTAGAGCAGTAATCATTTATAGGCATTTATAGACATTCATTCTTTTTTATTCATTATTCACGTCAAATGTTATTAAAAATATTATACCGTTGAACATGTGGATATAATATCAAATGGGTCGTTACCGGTGATAAATTCTCTTGCGTGAAGTTAATCACTATAAACTGCCACACTGCAGACATAAAGCTACGTTAAACATCCAAATCACACACACACACACACACACACACACACACACACACACACACACACACACACACATGAAATTGTGGTCCGGAAACATGCACCTCAAAACTGGGGTCATAAAAGCAAATCATAGTAGAACATAACATAATGCTGCGATAAGTATCATTGTACATTCAGGTGAAAGATACCTGAATTGGCTTCTGTGTACATGTATATAACTTGAGGAAAATATTTAATGATGATAATAGTAATAATAATAATAATAATAATAATAATAATAATAATAATAATAATAATAATAATAATAATAATAATAATAATAATAATAATAAAAACGTTCTTTTGTCGTCAATATTATTACAAACATGAGGGAATGAAGATATAACATATATTCAATGTGGTACACATAATAAAAGGAATTGGCTGTGAGTGATGCATGAATATGGTATCCTAGATATATACTTATTTTCAAAGTATATTGATGTATTGCCCATGGATAACATGCACATGGGTATTAAGGGAGACAATGGTATGTTTCGTATTGCAATATATCCACATAATGAAACAGTATCTGTTTTAATTTAACATTTGTGGACATCATCTATACGGCGAGTCTGGTCCACCTGGTCGGTTATTAATGCGTGCGATTCCAAATTGTTCGAGCGCCTTTCAATTCCTTATCATTGAGAGTTCGCTAGAAAATATAAGAGTCGTTGTATAACATTTTACAATTAAATTGATTTCGTTATTTAGGTTTTATGCTTCACTTTCGGAAAGAAAAGGTACAATTTTACTTTTAAAAAACTCGACAAACATCCCGTATCATCTATTCAAAACTATAAATGTAATTTAACTGCGTTAACCTTACAACTAGAAGTCATACTGAAGTGGCTTGAGCAGAACCAGCAGACTTATTTTTATAACCATAGTATAAGTATCATCCTTTGAAAAAATAAAAGTACAGAACCCATCCTTTCATCAGATGTTGATTCAGAATGGAACGGTGTACATTAGTTTTTTCTCGAGGAATACACAATCCGTTTATTGAAATACAATTATTTCCAGTTTTTAAGCAAGGTACGGCTCGTTTATTTATTGCAATGGTGATGGTTAGACTAATAAGAAAAAAAGGAAAGAAGAAGATACACGAAACAGAATAATACTTCTAAATGATGAATAATATTTCTAAATGTGTACTGACAATACTTTGATAATGCACACGTTAATAGTTTTGGCTAAAAAAATGGCAAGAACCCAAAAAGGAATTTTTACCAAGCATTGTATATCAAATAAGCACTGGGTTTAGAAATCAGCTAAGGAATGTCTTGGTATGAGTTTAAATATTTGTCTACATGAGTTAATGATGTCTAATTGAGAAAAAGAAACAACTCTACAACGTAGACAACGAAACAAATCAAAATACAGAAAGCAACAAAAATTTTTACACTAATAATGGATTAGATTCGGACAAACCTAATAAGAAGAAGAGAAAACAAAAACAACATATCGATGCTTTAGGAATCTCTCTCTCTTTCTTTCTCTCTCTCTCTCTCTCTCTCTCTCTCTCTCTCTCTCTCTCTGATCAGCCATCATTTTTGTAATCACGTGACTTCCTACAGGCCGTGCAGTGTGTGTGTGTGTGTGTGTGTGTGTGTGTGTGTGTGTGTGTAATCAATAACAGGCAGTCCCATAAGTTGGAGCAGCAGAAAGGGCGAACCCTACAACTTTTTGCTCGAATCCGTACGAAACAAAATAATGGTTTCTACGAATGGCTGAAAATAATTAAAGTCAATAACGTTAAACCGAAACCTCTAACATGTCCATTTCCTTACGGTTAAGAACTGGTAATAGATCGTTTTAGTTAGCTCAGTTTTGTTACCCCTGCAGACGTAATTTTTTCCCAATTTTTATGCGATTTAGTTTGCCTGTCGTGGTACTCAAATTTTGTCAATCTCCCTCCCTGCTGCTATAAATTAAACAACCGTATATATATATATATATATATATATATATATATATATATATATATATATATATATATATATATATATATATATATATACGTATATATATACGTATATATATATATATATATATATATATATATATATATATATATATATATATATATATATATATATATATATATATATATATATATATATTCAACTAGATTAGCTGGAGAGCGACTAGAGGCAATTAGAAAATATCTACCCGTCCGTGATATCGTTAAACAACAACTACAACCTCGTCAAGAGTCTCAGGTGGAAATTGCAGAAGGTGCCGAACTCGTATTTAAACCGATTGTCGAACCAACAAAGAAAATTATTACAGCAACTGAGGCAACACAGAAAGCCATTGAAACATTGTCTGTTGATATTGCTGGCCATATTCAAGCGGCTCAATCAGTTGCTGCTGCTAAGCCTGAAGGTGCTGAAGCACCAGCCCCCGAACAAAAGAGTCATGCAATAAGTAATGATGAACTGATAAATAAATTTAATGAAGATACTGTTAAAGTAATTAATAACACTAAAGACTCACGATGATTGGTTAAATTTGTTTTGGGTAGTTTTAGTCAAATTGAGAAATTAATGAAACCTGAACACGCTGAATATATTAAAAGCATCAATGATGATTGTAAAAGATATTTATGATTCTCCAGAGTACCAACAACTTGAAATAGGATGACCACAGAACTTTGCGAGAAATACTGCCTCAGACGTAGAAAGAATGATTATTAATGTAGATCCAGATTTCAACTTAGGATTTTGATCACGTAGAGCAATGTTAAACGATAATATGAGAGCATTTACATGTGCAATTCCATCGTTACATATCTTTAGAGTTTGTAGAAACGTCAGAAGGATTATTTTTGAAGCTAAGCAATCAGTTGTACTTGTAAGAAAAGATACCAAAGATGATGCAATATGCCGACCCGCCTGGTGATACTGGTAAATAAGTACTAACAAACCTTTCATTGTGGATGGAAGTGATGACTCCCTCAATATCTGAAGCAGAACAATTGCTATCTTTTATGAGTCAAGGTGGTAAATCTACAATAACATGGTCGACAGTAACCACATATAGAATCCAAAGTAATTTTAATGGTTTTTTTTACATGGCAAATAGCTTCTCAGCAAGGTGTTTCTGCACCAAGACACATATTTATTGCATTAGAAGATGCTGCTAGAGTGAACTCGCAAATATTTTGTCACATGATATTTGACAAACTTGGTGTTTCTAAAGTTTCATTAAGGATAAATGGATATTAAAATCCATCTAAGGAAATACTACTGAATTTCAAACAAAATCATGTAGCACGTGTATATGTCATCGTTTTATGATTTTTTTTATGGGTCGTGATCAAAATATTGATACTGGTTTACAAATAACACAGTTAGATTTTACAACCTTATATCCGATTTATTATTTATTACTTTTCGCTCGAACATTTAGATTTAACCGGACAACCAGTAGTGATATATATATATATATATATATATATATATATATATATATATATATATATATATATATATATATATATATATATATATATATATATTGCAGATCGTGTTAATATAGGAGCTATTTCTGATTATAGAGCAATCGCCGTTATACTCAGCGATAAGACAATGTTACTTGCTTGTGGACGAATGAGAGTCATTGATGCTCAAATAGAAAATATATAACACATAATTATATCATCTATTATAGCTATAATGTCATACAATCACGTTAGTGTTACCCTGACTCCTGGTTAGATTAAAAGGCTGCAATCAGCATTAAAAAAAAAACTGTGGAATAAAAATATCACTAAAGCGAGAGCAGATGAGCGGTTCAAATAAATTATCGTGACCGAACGTAAGTTTAAAAACTTCAATGAAGCTAAAAGGTCAAATAAAGGCGTCAAGCTTAATTTTTCTGCGGGTGGCAACAAAGACATCGCTAAGACGTGTGGTATATTTCCACTTATCGCAGCTATACCAGCGTTAATAGCCGCTGCAGCCTCAGCTATTTAAAAAGAAGTTACACGAGGCACTGTTGGAACTGCTGTTGAAATGGCATTAAAGAAAGCAACCGGACAGAGAATAAAACGAACATCCAAAAAAGGGAAGTTGTATCAGATTTTCAGGGAGACAATAATCGTATTACGAAAACAGCTTAATACTTCCAGGAACAATTTATTGATATCGCCTATGTCCAATTTTGATTTACTTGATACTGCTAAAAAACTAAAACTAAGAAACTCTAGAGGTGTTTTCATACGCGATCAATTACCAAAACAACTGAACAATATTGAAACTGCTATTATCAATCTAGATTTGGGTTGGATATGCAATTGATCCGCGTGGAATTATTTATTTCGATTCATATGGATTAGTGCCACCAAAAGAATTTCTTCATTATGTCAGCAATAATACTATTCCAATATGGTATTCAACGTTACCAACACAAACATTAACTGATCCACCAATATGTGGTCGTGAAGTACTTAATGTAGTTGACGCTATATTAAAATCAACAAAACCACCTCATAAAGTCGTACATGAATATACCATATTGTCAGATTTAAACAGATGTTAATAAATATAATGGTAGATATCTACGGAAAATCTACTCGTGGTAAAGATCAGCTGCAAGGCGATTTATCTAAATATGTAACTCTTGATAAGCTCAGAAATGAGATTGACGATTTATTAAATATCAGAAGAATGGATCAAATAAAGTCGTTGTTTTTCAGGATAAACAAGGACGATTAAAGACAAGCAATATGCAACTGCCAGTTGTACTTACACGAATTCCTACCGCAATTGCTGATAATATCGTTACTTTTACTGATCAGCATGAAATACAAGATTCTGGTAAGTCAGTTAACGATTTTATCAATCAAGCTGGTCTTGTATTTACTGGTGATATTATTATGTCAGGAACAAAATTACATACTTTGGAAACCTAACCACAGATAATGACGCTGTTACAATAAAAAAATACGTCGACGATTAAGAATCTAAATACGTATTATCCAACGTTGGTATGACGAGTGCATTTCTCAACATGAATAATAATGGCATTAATAATCTCAGAACACCAAAATCTGATTTTGATGCTGCTACGAAAAAATATGTCGATGATAAAATAGTTCCAATCAACAATGAAATTAATACTCTCAAAACTGATTTTACTAATCACGTGGGTATGTTTTTAAATTTTCGCAGAAACATAAACAGAACCACAAATGAATTTTTTTTTTTGAACTTCACCAGTTGTTGACATAAACTCGCTTGTGTTAAACAAGACTCAATGATATTATCAGTGGAATTCCTAATATTGTTAAAAAACGAGTCTGATTAAAATTCCTCACCTGCAGATTAAAAAAATTGTGTATACCGTTGCTTCCAAAAACTCATACATAGTTGCAACAAAACTACACTCTCAAATGTACCGCAGAGGTCACGGGTGTGTATAGATTATCCGTATTTAGCAGTGAAAAAGTTTAGCATATTTACCATATTTCCGTGGCGTCACTCGACTGAGAATTTCTCTAGATCCGTGTCTATAGTGTTAAACAAAGATGTCGAAGAAACTTTTATGCTGATAGTATATGATAAAAAATTAACTGCAGCTTCATACTGGTGGTGTCTGGGATTAGTGGCTGAAACACCGCAAATAATTAACGTCATAGTATAATGAATCAAATGACAGAGTCATTAATCGACGTTCAACGTCACATATATAATCATGTATGTAAATGCCTGACCAAACTAAAATATATTATTTATAATTATGCAGGAAAAGTTAAAAAAATATCGCAGACGTATGGTTGTCATTGATATAGTTGTTTGTTCAGTTTTTGCTACTGTTGCTGGATCCGGATTATTATTATCAACGATAACAATGACAGCTCCTGCAGTTGTAAAAATTATCGTTTCAACTTCAACGACTATCAAAGGTATTTTCAGTTTGATCGTTACAAAGATATATTCATACACAAATAATAAATTACGTGAGCATATAAAAAAAATTGCACACAGCAACAGCAGCCTATTCTAAACTAATCTCATGTATTTCCACGTATCTCAGCGATGGTAAAATATCCGAAGAGAAGTTCGCAACAATAATGAAAACTTACGATTAAGCATTCATAATCGCTAGTAACAACAGCCTAAATGGAGAATTAAATAATAACAATAAAAATAATGTCTGAGTCGAGAGAGTTATTACAGCAAATCGTCACTAATACAACTCCGTCAAAAACTACATTGATTTCATTAAGTTCGACAAGTTTAGCTTCGACTTTCCAACCGTAATTCCTACAAAAGATAAAGCATTAGCAGAGCTAAGGATTTATCATAGCTGGCCTAATATTAGATCAAAACTGGGGGGGGGGCTGAATCCAAATAATTCATTAGTATTCGCGAATAAAAATAAAATTGATGGAACTCCTGACTGGCAAGTAGTTCCAACTGGCAGGTATGAGATAAAACAGATAAACGATGAGTTCCAACGCAAAATTAAATCTATTATAAGACAATAATTTTAAAAAATAGCAATTAGTGTATACGAACCAACACTCTCAGCGGTGATTGAAATAAACTCGCCTGATTACTCTGCAGATATATATCAAAGTTCGATTAGATCAGTATTAGGATGGCCTGAAGTTGCACCAGTTTATCAAGTACCACCAGAATCACATAAATCCGAATTTGTCTTAGATATTTAAAAATTAATAAGCTTCCAGAATATAGAAAAGTAAAAACTGCCTATTGTTGGCGATTATATCCCGGTAGTGATAGAGTCAGACATTATATAGACAGAACCGAAAACTCTTTTACAAATGAAATTAGTGGTAAGAAAGGTAGAATAATGGTACTTGATGTTGATGAAATAAATCCATATGCTAATACAATTAAATCTGAACATGAGCGTGTTCTTAATATACAAAATATTATTTCAAGCAATAATGTTTCTTACAACGATAATTTAAAAAATCAAATAATTGAAACAATACAGCATTTGAATCAAGTTGCTTCTGACGTAGAGTTTATGAATGATGTTATTGTTAACAGAGAAAAAGATTATTAAACACATCTTGAACATATACTGAAGATTACATAGTTAATGAAGACTATCCAGTTCAGCGTGTTCCACTCAATCGATTGTTCACAACAGTTTTTCTGAAGCATTTCGGAATCACAAGAGAACAACTATCAGCATTCATCATTCCCGCATTTAACTCTAAAGAGCTAAATAAATCATTAATTGATCTTATTGATGAACACTTTAAAAGAATATGTGATTCGTGGATAAAAATAGCCCCACCACCATCCATGCTTTATATAATAACTATCATTATTATATGCTCATCTTTCATCACAGTTAACTTTACATTGTCAGAATTGTGCAATATTCCACGATATTGAACACATTCATACTAAACCCCACTTGCAAAGGAACTATTTTCTAACGTAAACAATTTTTAATGAATGAACTAAAAAAGATATTTCAAGGACGGCTATATACAGCAAATATTTCATAAACTGACACATACAAACTGCTTTGGCACATTCCGTTTTTTTTTTTTAGTACAAATAATTTAGATTTAGCTAGATATAGACGCTATACAAGGGACATCACAATTAAACGTAAGTTATACACATGAACTGTCTTCTTTAGTTGTTAACAAAAATAGCCAAAAATATACTTAACACCTTATTTAGCATTCCACGCGCTTGATGCACGTGAGCGCGCGGTAAGCTAGGAAGTTTAACGGTCTGCGGGAGGAGCTATATGCGCATGAATGCTATTATTTGTACATTGAAGCAATCTACGATTGTGAACTTTATTATTTTAATAATAAAATAATAAATTTTGTTATTAAATATAATTGGTTGTGAATTTTATTATTAAATCTTTGGTAATAATAAAAAGGTTAATGCATTTGAATGGAAAAATATGAACTCGTTATTTTCGGATGGATATACTGCACTCCCAAGGTCGTGCAGTATAGCCATCTGAAAAACTCGTTCATATTTTCCCATACAAATGCAGTAACCTATAAATATGGCACAGGACGTTTTATCTCACCTGATATTGCTAATATGACATCAATCGTCGCAGTCATTCTAGTATGCGACCCAATTGATAGTAGCTATCAAATGGATCTTCCAAAGTCTAACAAGGCCCAGCAATCATATGTATCACACTAATTTACCCCTCTGGTACCACCCGGGTCGTTGATTGTATCTGAACCAGTAATCAGGTTTACTTGCGTGTACAAAATCCATTGTCAATAATGAATTTTAATCTTACAGACCAGAGCTCGAACATTATAGACATTCGCAGAGAGACGTTATATATTAATTTGTACTTACGCGCGTAGAATAAATATTGTAAAAAAGCGAAGAATAATGATGGTAGTATATCTGGGTACTTTAATATTTTCTGACAAAATATTGACTCGAAGGTAATCAGAAATTTGAGTGAAAAACAAGACAAATTTGGGTAACAAAAATGCTTTTATATTCTCTGACAAAATAAAATATTTATTTTTATCAATTACAGCTTCTGTCTGCACAATTACTGTGAAAAACATACATTTTGTTCTCTCAAGAACGCACAGAAAAGTTATTTTTTCCCCCACAGTAATCAAAAACTAATGAATCGCGATAACTCTGCACAGTCTGTGCAGAGTAAATTAAGCAATTATCCCTCTTGCCATGCGTAAATGACAACTGTTTTCGAGGTTATACATACTAGGACGAACAATTAAGATTCTGTTTAAAATGATAATTACGGCCATTCATTTATCTTATGGGAAATTAACTGTTAGCAGGTTAGTAATTCGTAAAAAAGACTGATAATAATGTATCTTTTGTCTCTAATAATCTTAAATTCTTTTTGCTCTATTTATATAATAATATTATTTGTCTAAATTAGTATCTTGAAATCTTTCCAGGTACTATTTTTCTGTTTTTACAAGATATTTACCTGCCAAGTTATTTTTTGTCATAGTATCGTTCAGTTCTCTATATTTTTACCTCTACATTTCATACATAACTATTTTTCCTCTTACTCAAATGCCACACTGTACACATGGTTTTGGTCCTGTACTTCCACGTTTGATGCTCTGCTGTGATTTCTGCAGTATTCATGTACACATGGTTTATCACAACGAGAGATATGAACAAGTTAAAGCCAAATGCACTTGTTCCTCGTTTGAATCAAACCGATCGGACTGCCAGGAAAAAATTGTGTAGCTCTACGAGTTACAGAACATTTTACAAATGCGATACGTGGTAATGGCTTAAGAGATTTAAGACGTAAAAAATAGATACATGGGAAAAACAGGTAGAGATGCTAGATCATCTATTAAGGATGTTGCTAAACTAGAAAAGTTATTAAGATGTCCAATAACAGTAAAAACATTATCCGGAGAGATATTGTACGAACCAAAATATATTAAAATAATGGAAACCCTATAACAATCATTGATCATAATGCACGTGTATTGATTAATGCTTTGACGGTATTTCCACGAGACAGAAAAGTTAAGTTTTATGATGGTCATATATTTGATTTTATCAGAAATATAAGAAAAGTGACCATGTGTCTGTTTGGTTATTTCAAAGTGTAGAATACAATTACGTTCAATTTGTACGGCCACACGGTGTTATTGATCGTAGAGAATTTCTTCATGAAGAAATGGAACATCTTGCACCGAATTTGTCTCTGATGATGTCATAGTTAAACAATTACCGAATAACTGTTTTACCGTGCCATCGGTTGTTGCCCATTTCACTCAGGAGAAAACAAATAATCATAGAAAAACGACACGATCATAATTTCTTGATGTAAAAAAAGAGTTGTATAAAATATGGACGCGGTCGATTATGGAATACCAAATACGATTTTACAAATAATAATCTGATACAAATATCTGGATTGTAGATGATGGTATTGAATAGTCAAACTTAGTCTATCTTGCTGTATCTCGTGTCAGAAGAATAACTAGACTAGTTAAAATATAAAATATAATATAGTAAAGCATACAACAATCGGTATACATCCCAATTAGACTTATATAATAGCATAAACTAGTCATTTGAAGGAATCGTAGGTAAGGTTGGAGCTCAACAAACCATACCAGGTTGATATTGAAGCCCTAACAGGCTAGGCTGACTTCCTCTATTCTGTAGATCCATGGGGAAATAGTTACGTTGTTAAATTGATCCGTTTAGCAGATTTATCATCAAATAATAAAAACTTAAGTATAAAAATGGAAGAAGTGAGCTTAATTCATTTAACCAATTAGTTAACCATTCCCCAACTTAATGACATTGTTTAAATAAATGTTGTTGAATTAAATCATGCAGTCCTCCCCCCGCTTATTTATGCTATTTTACTACAAAGTTAGTATTTGCCATCAGAGAAAACCAAGAAACACGCGTCCTTGACAGGTGTCTGTCACTGGAGCTCATAAATTAACGATGTTATGCGAGTGTGTCGAAGATCAAAAGGGGTATCTGTTATTTTGTGTTGCATGACTCTATGAATACTTTTCTACGTGAATTTGACATGAACACAAAAATAAAGTCTAAACATATCTTTTGTTTTATTTTATCGCCCCATGCCACCATTTCTCTTAGAACTAGTACACATTGGTTTTAAAATTTTGAACTGTATGATGTACACTGTGATGTGGACAGTGCTGAAATTGTATGAAATGTACTCCAGATAGCTCAGGTGTTAACACAAGATGGTCATGAATGTGAAGCAACCCCGAAAACTGGAAGAAAAGATTCGTCTTTTATTTCTATTTATTTCGAGAAATAACTCCTGAAGAAGCTCAAATGTAACTGGATTAGAACTTACAACGGCACATATTCCAAGCGATAACATGCCCTTACACTTGTTCATTAAGCCGTTCATACATTCCTCAATACTTTTGTCTTATTTCTTGCGTTGATAGAGAAAAATATATTAAATGCATGAGCTATCTTCAATTGCTATTGATCGACCTGAAGAAACAGATTAACGGTGATCATGTTTAATCCATATTTAAAGTTAAGGAGATTCTCTGTTGCATAACATCTAATTAGATCTTATTTATTTTAATTCTAGTTATCAAGGTAATATATACGACCTCTTTACAAAATTCTATTTTCTAATAAAATTCGACACCCTGTAACTAATGGACTTTGACTGGATGCTAGTAAATAATAGGTCTATTAAACAGTAGAGATTTTGTGATCATAGTTTTCAGGAATTGGAGAAAGCGTTAAGGACAAAACATTTTATGAACGTTTAGCAATTTGAAATGTACAATAACAATTTCGCCAAACAAGAAATCTGGGCTTCATTTCAGGACATCGAGACGTGTGAAATATCTCAAAAATGTATTGTTTTTCTACTGACATTCTTGCGTCCTTTATTATTAAATTAAAAGTTCAAACATGGTAGATTTTATTTGTTGGCCGATAACAGATTGACAGCGACGCAGAATGACATTTGAGTATGAAGACATGAAACATAAAACAAATAAGAAATTAATTTACTTTTGGGGGCCCCGAGTGGCCAAGTGGTCTAAAGCGCTGTCCGTTACAGATCACTACCATCTCACCTCTGTCTGCGTGGGTTCGAGTCTAGGATTCGGCAAATGTGGATATGTGAGAAAGCTTGCCAGTAGCTTCTCGTGGGTCGGTGGTTCTTTCCGGTGATTTCCCGGTTTCTTCCTCCACCATTAATACTGGCCGCCATGAATAGTCTATCGTGTGCTGAAAAATGGCGTTAAACCCAACAACAACAATTTTCTTTTGCTGATACTACTCTGGTTTATTTAAAACAGTGGAGAGAAAAAGAAAAATGACAAGGTCGAGGTTGTTTTTAGTACTTTCAGTGATTTGTTTTTTTTCCTTCTCTTAGAATCCAGTTACAGAAGAGAATAGAATATGGCCTTTATTTAAAATCAAAAAACATTGTACATACGAGTACAGTTAGACATAATCGCTTTTTTACATGATGCAGCGACACGCTGTGTTGGAAATTAAAAACGACACATAGAAATTATTGTATGCTAGCTCACATCATTTAAGACACGTCAACAAGATTTTAAATGTGAATACGAGAGAAGACAAGTCAAACTAAAAACGGAGGAATCTCTTCAGACAATACGGAGCTCAAACAATCATATCGCTACATACTATTTTACATTGAGAAAGGAATATTTTAAAGTACAAGGAGGTAGTCACTCACTTGCGATCATATCAGTGTTTTGTTTTTGTTGTTTTGTTTTTAAATCATGTCCCCAATTGCTCTCTCTCTCTCACACACACACGCACACACACACACACACACACAAGCACACACACACACCTACCTTATGATTATCAAATCAATGTCTCAAGTGATTCGTTCTTTACTGCTACACCTAACCAAGTTTGTTGATATCACGGAACAATAATTGTTTCATATTTCAGTTGAGGTCAATATGATATTTTATAAACCAGTTAGCTCATATTGACTAATGTGTAGCGGAGGATAGTGCATGATTTAGATTTGTAATGTACCTTTAACAATTTTAGTCATGTCTCTACCATGTCTGCTATGTGGCAGTTAAAAGTGATGTTGTGAACTGTGACATCATACTGCAGCATGTAGCATCATATCACACCCAGTCACATTTTTCTGACACCAGACCAACCAGTCCTAACACGAACCTCTTACTGCTGAGCGCCAAGCGAGGCAGCTGCTGTACCATTTTATAAGTCTTTTGGTATGACTAGGCCTGGGTTCGAACCAGCGACTTCCCGCATCCGCAGCGGAATCTCCGTGAAACGGAGGAAGATAGAATTACTAGTTATTCAACTTTACAGTCACCAAAAAATAGTTTATTTATTGCAGATTTAGGTTTCTGAGTCAATATATAAACGCTAGTCTCATGATAATTCGCTTCATGCCACATACCTTAAAAATTGAGGGGGGGGGGCAAAATACGCAATTATCCGGTGTTACGATTATGTGAATTAAATTGCCGGTGTGTAAGTTTGTTTTGTTTTTTTAATAAATATTTCATTACATTTTAGTGTAATGAATAATGTTATCGGATTCGAAATTTTCTTTCATTAATGAGATATTTTCTTTTAATGATTGTCGTTTATTTACGACGAGAATTATTTTTTAGTTACCTTGGGCTGGCAGCAGTGTAATCTGGAAGTTAAAATGATTGATCAATATTAGGAGGCATACTTTTCTACCGTGATCACCAGGAATAAAAAACAACTCTATTTAATTATTGGTTCTTAAGTGGCGACAAATTGGCATACGTGCTAAAATGCTTGTAGTCAGGACCACATGACTAATCTCGCGAGACGGTAATGATGTTTTAGGTTTTTAAATATGCGTTCTTAATATTTTTTAGACAGAGTCGGTCTAACATCTTGAGGACTTGTTGATATTCGTACATTGGACTACATCTAACGTCATCGCCTTTCATATTTGTACGTCGTCGGGACTCTAACTTGGATTCTAATCGAACCAGTTAGTGATAGGATTTGTATTTTCATTCCTAAGAACAGGTTTTGGATTATATTCACAAACTGTATGTCCTATTTACCAATTTATACATTGTTTTGTAGGAAAATAAATTATTTTGTTAAAATATTCAAAGCTTGATGGCTTTCACTCTTTTCTTTGTTACTGACTATGAGCCCTTGTCATCTAACACTGGTGATATCTAAGCTGTACAAGTAAGTCCTCCTTCATTGTTATTTTTATAAAGCATGGTACTGCAAGTTACCTCCGAGGTTGGTTCACCATCTCGAGCTAGTTTACCCTCCCTCGTTGATTTTGTACCCGAATCGGTATGCAGTTGTGTGAATCCATGGTGTAACAGCCACTGCGTAACTGTACTGACGTTGATTGATAGGACTCGTCAGATCGTACAAATTTTGTTTGTATGATATATTCTAGTAAAAACTATCTGTTTCTTCATCCTCTTCTTTACTCTTCTCCAAGATTTTCTCATCTTAGTTATTGTTACTTAAGGAGTAGTGTGAAGGTGTTTTAAAAGGGCTTAGGAATTTGTTCTAGTCCACGCTTAGCGTTGAAAATTTTCCGTCATCCCCTTGTGTTTTTGGGTCCTCTTTGGTTTGGGTCTCTTTTTGTGGTTTGTTTTGTATGTTAGTTTCCCCTTCATCCCTTACTTTCTCCACAACTTGGCGAACTTCATCTAGTTTTTCTTCAATTAATTTCACATTTTCTGTTTATTGCGCTGCCCTGCTTGCAGCAATTATAAATGATATACCCATCCATGTAGCTACAATCATGAAGGTACAAATATTGATTAGAATTTATGTTACTTAATTTATTTGCAGGTTCATCAGTCCCAAAAGACAAAATATATAAGAAATTGTTAACGCCGAATCTGCAGTAGGTTTTGTTGCTGAACTGACTTATAACACTTTGTTCTCTCTCTCTCTCTCTCTCTCTCTCTCTCTCTCTCTCTCTCTCTCTCTCTCTCTCTCTCTCTCTCTCTCTCTCTCTCTCTCTCTCTCTCTCTCTCTCCTATATGAATTTATCCTAATTCCTGAATTCTACTTCACACATACAGAGATGCACAATCGTTGAAGGTGATAGGATGCAATCTATCTTTTCGGTTACATTGCCTTAACTACTTCAAAACGAATGTCAGCCGGGTGGGGCAGTATTACCGAATATATTTACTGATTAATAGTGACATCATTCATGCACTAATATCGACATCATTTGACAGGTCATTTCAGATTAAATTTGATTGGTTGAAATGTTTCTGTTTGTTTGACAAGGATTAAGTAATGTGTTGCTCTGAAATACCTAAGGCTTTGACGTAACAAAATGGGATGTGCAAGTGACCTTTAGCATGGTGGACACAACTGCTGCATACATTTACTGATAACTTGTTATTAAAATTTAAGCTAAATTTATATTTTGAATCACGTTAAAATATATGTATGGTCGTACGCTCTGTTCATTTATTGGTTCGACACAATAAATATTTACTTCTTGACAGTTTTGTTTAGAATAGAAAAGATTCATTGATAAATCAAGGAAATATTTCGTTTCATTTGTGACTCAGGGGAGTATGCAATATATTACAGTTCAAATTGTACATTTTGCGTACAATCAATAGTGATAACTATCTTGGTTTCTTGCACAGTGTTATATTTTCATTCCAAAATTGTAATATTGCGATGGAGAAGAATTGGAAACAAGTACAATTTAAAAGATCGGTTCCATTATGAATTACAACACCACCAACAACAAGGACAAATAGATAAATACGAACACTACATACAGGAAACAAAGGAAAAAGAAAAGCGACCTTATGCCAATGCTACTGGCTAACCCGCCGTAGTGATTTCATAGAGAGACGTAACAATACACGGACAGGATGAGGTCACGTCATCACGTCAACCGGAGTGGGTCAAAATTTCAAAACAGCTCTGACCTTCCTCGAAAGGGCACCAAAGCAAAAGTATATGTCCATATATTACTCACTGTGCATAATACCCAATAAACGTGATCAAGAAAATAAATACCGACGGTAAAATTTCAAGCCACATGTGACTATAAATTTATGTACATTTTCTTTTTACAGCGCGAGAAGGTATGTCCGCAATCAACCCCAGTCGGCCCTGCAATGTCAACCAGAACAAAACAAAAAACATACCAGCTATATAATTCTTGGTGCAAGGAGTGATGGGGAATGCTGGGATGAAATGACTATTAGCGTCTTATGACACCAGCTATAATTTTTAATAGTGCACTGGGTAGTTGGGAAATTGTAGGGCGAATAATTATTAGCTTGCTATGATGCCAGGTGTATATTTGATAGAACACTGAGTGACTGAGGAATGGTACGGCGAAATTACTATTAGCGTATTATAATTCCCAAACTAGGTTAATAAATCATTGGCTGATTGTGAAAAGTATGGTAAACAAATGTTAGCGTATTTTGATGCTAGCTGTGTGTTTAATTTAGTGTGGGAGATTGGTTAATGGTATGGTGGACAAATGTTAGGGTCTTATGATATGATCTGTGTTTAATTGAGCAAGGGGTGATTGGAGAATGTTAGAGCGAAATAACTAGTTGCATCTTGTGATGCCAGCTATATGTTAATAGAGTACTTGGTGATTGGGAAATAGAAGAGCGAAATAAATATTAGTCTAAAGATGCCAGCTATATATTTAATAGAGCCATGGATGACAATGGAAGGGCAGGAAAAAAAAACGTTTAACTTCTTATGGTATCAACAAATGTTGCTATTAAATTGATTCCTTTAATTTTATCCTAGGCCATGAGGTACTGTAGACCGTGAATTACCGTAATCGGTGAATTACCGTAGGCCGTAAGTTAATTAATGTCGTGAATTACCGTAGGCCCTAAATTAACGTACACCGTGAATTATTGTAGGCCATGAGCTAGTTAGACCATGAATTACCTTAGACCGTGACTAAATTAATTTAAATTTTAATTAGTAAGATAATTGATTGGAGTGAAATAGATCAGTATTTTCTCTATCGCGTAAATAAGATTAGGACCAAGAAAGTTGAGCTAATTTTAGAATCTTGAATGGTGTTATTAGCCGCTATGCATGAACGCGGAAACAAGTTTAAGTCCAATATAGTGCATTCTTTTCTTCCAATTTGTAGAGTGCTGATTTGCCTCAAGCAAATCTCCTCTCTACCTTTTATATTCATGAAGAAATATAGAGGCAGTATGGTTTATAATATTTGCTTCATGAAAATCCAGTCACTTCCATAAAAATTCATCGTATTGTAGTATACGTGTGTGTGTGTGTGTGTGTGTGTGTGTGTGTGTGTGTGTGTGTGTGTGTGGATTTTTAACATAGCTTTAAAACTTCCTATCGCTACGATGTCTGCGGTGTGGAAGTTTATACTAAGGTCTCTCACTGGGGATTCATGCTGCAGACAGGAATCATAATGTCACACCCAGTCACGTTGTCCTGACACCTGACCAAGCGAGACCACTGTTAGTACCTGCAGGGTACTAATAAAGCCATTTGCATATTTTAGGGAATAGATGATATTTTGACGCTCAATATGCAGTTTCCAATTCGTCTCGAATATCATTAATATGTAACCTTCATTGTTAGATTAATGTTTTTGACAATCAGCGTAACTCAATCACAATGTATATGCAGTGTAAATATTATAAGGATGTGTTATAAATCAACTGCTTGCATAACGCTGATGCCATGCTTAAATGACTGTCATTTAATTTTCAGTCCAGAAGCATTTTGTACGTTGTATTATTCATAAAATGCATGCTGTTGGTCTGGAGTTATAAAGTTAGTTGGATATATTTACATATCAACACGATTCGGTAAAACTTGAAACCTCTGTGCCACAGTGTGATAGCATGAATGCATCATATTTCTCGAGCTAAAAACTTGTTCGGTCGACCTTTGTATCCTTGAATATCAGGTTCAGTATAACTTCTTCTATCTTTACTGCAACTACGTCTTTACTTTATGATCCATGTTCCTGACCTAAAAGGATGCAAAAAGTTAAAATCTATTTAATTTATTTACCATGTCTAGACATTATGATAATGAGGCAGGTGTATTTTTCTTCCTTGGCTTAATATGTTTAAAATCTACAAATTCGACAGACTAATAGCGGGTTTTATTACTGATCAAACAGCTTTGTTATCTTTTCTCTCTTCTTGGTATTAATACCGATATATTTGTTGCTGCTTGTATTGTTAGTGTATGTTCATTCACTTGCCTCCTCCCACCGGACATTTCTCCCATGGACTTTTCCCCCATTTTACAGGATTTCCCATCAGTAATCCCGCCATTATCTTCCATTGGGAAAGAGATCAAACTTAATTCATTTAATATGACATTTTCCCAATAAGATATAAAAACTTATATTAAGTTATGTTAAAAGATAAAATTTCAGTAGTAAGTTTTAAACAAAGTTAACATTTTCACATGTTAAAAATGTATTGTGCAATTGCTTTAATTATTTTGGCAACACTCCAAATGTCAATTCGGATGATTGCTGCGTGTTGCCAACAGTTTGCCCCGAACAAACAATGATGTGGAAGGTTAGAATAGTAAGAATCAGTCCGCGGTTTCCTGTCATCATCCAAATATCTGGAACTTCCTTCAAATTCTTAAATGTGAACAAAGATTAAAAGATGTCAACCTAAATCAGCTTTTCGGTGGACATTTGTCTCAATAACCAAGAAGAAGTACAAAGACTGTTCTTCAAGAATTGCAATCCCACATTTTATATCCCACATTATTTCCTTATTGTTAACTCATTTATGCATACAACACTGCTTACGTGTAAAGTACCAAACTTTTAAGTCGATCTTTGTTTCCTTGTTGTTAATTGTGATAGAACAGGTTTCGTTGACCACGTGTACTATTAACGCGATTGTGATGTGTCGAATTTTGAAAACTCTTAGAAGCATTGTTTAAATGAATTGTACCAAATTCAACTTAATTAAAGTAGAAAGGGCTAGAGACAGTTATATGATTATTTTCATTTCATCTCTGAACATCAAAGAAAATTCGTTCCACACGACGAAACTTGACCGAGTCATATGCTATGGTACTAGGGTATGACATAAGACTCTTCCCAAAATCAACCGATTAAAGGGGAAAGCTTGGCAGTAATTGATTGTTCAAAGGAACGTTAATTACGGATGATTAGCTGTCTTGACAATCAAAAATTCTACGGAGAAGATTCAGGAAACAGTCGATTTTGATTAGCTAATAGGGATTTATGGGCGTACCACTGTAAGGAATTAATGGTTTTGCTTTGGAGAAATTCTTCAGTCTTCAATCTTTCTTGAGAGAAGTTAGACGGGACTCCGGGCTAACGTAAAAGTACGTTTTTTCCGTTATTGAGTAAGGGGCAGGGGAGAGTTGTCTCAGAAAGTAGACGAACTCTACATTTGAGGTTCGTTGGAAACGAATAAGAAACGGCAAAAGAAAAGATACGCATTCTCAGTTTCCCGATTTTAATATGTTATTTCATTTGTCAATTTACCTGCAAATGTTTAGATGTCATGATGTATGTATGTATGATTTCATTTTCCAGGGTTTTAGTGAAATGTTAGTCATGACATTCTATTCTTTGGTTTTCTTATTATCAAATTCATTAATTGAATTTTCATTGAAAGAATGTACAAGATTGCATGTAACTGAATTTTCGATACACAGGAGTGCTTAGGAATTTCCAAGAATTAAACCTGATAAATGATGGGTAATGTTTGTAGTTTTATGAATTAACTCTATGTCTAGTATGACATGTATTGAGTGTATATCCATATACTTTGTTGTTGGCTTCCGTTAGTCTCGAGAGACGATGGAAATGCGCCCATAAAAGGTGTCCCAGTTTGTAGTTGTGCAACGTCTTCTGTGGCTATAAAGCCCCACACGGGAGTGGCAATTCTTGCTGAAGTTTCTGCACTTGAAGTTTGAGTCAGGTCTTGGTTGGAACTGCTTCCTCTTCCTCTGAGATCTTTTCTCATCAGCGAGCTGTCGTAATTTTTCCTCGCTGATTTTCAGACCTGCGAACAGAGCATGTCGCCAGCTGGACTTTTCGAGGACAAGCTCTTCCCAGGTATTGACCTCGATCCCAAGAGCTTTCATATCGTGCTTGCAGACATCCTTGAAGCGAAGATGTGGCCGTGCGATTAATCTTCTGACCGAGGAAAGCTTAGAGTAGAGAAGGTCTTTGGGGATCCGTCCATCATCCATTCGACGCACATGGCCCAGCCATCTGATGCGACGATGGCGGAGGAGTGTGACCATGCTGAGAATTTTGGCCTGTTCAAGCACCTCGTTGTTTGTCACACGATCGCTCCAGGTGATCCCGAGTATGCGACGGAGACATCCCATGTGAAAGGCACTCAGTCTTTTCTCCTGAGAGGCATACAGGATCCAAGTTTCGCTGGTGTACAGGAGAGTGTTAAGCACGCAGGCACGGTACACGGAGATCTTAGTGTTCAATGTCAGCTTGCTGTTGTTCTACACTCTCTGCGACAATCTAGAGAGAGTTGTTGACGCCTTTCCAATCCTCTTGTTGAGCCCGGCATCGAGTGAGAGGTTGTTGGTGATGGTAGAGCCAAGGTAAGTGAACTCACTGACTACTTCTAGTTTGTAGTTGTTGATGATTATGCTGGGAGGGTCCGCATCCTGAGCCATCACGATGGTTTTCTTTAGGCTGATGGTCAACCCGAATTTGTCACATGCTTTAGTAAAGCGGTCCATCAGGCGTTGTAGTGCAGCTTCTGTGTGAGTGACTATAGCAACATTATCTGCAAAAAGCATGTCCCTAATGGTTAGGTTGCTTTCCTTACTTAGTCATTGCCTTTAGTCGTGCCAGGATGAATAGCCTGCCGTCTGAACGCGTGTGCATGTAGATCCTTTCTGTAGACGTACCAAAGGCGTACTTAAGCAGGACAGCGAAGAAGATGCCAAAGAGCGTGGGGGCAAGGATACAGCCTTGTTTCACTCCACTGTGGATGTTGAATGGTTCTGACGATGAGCCATCGTACTGCACTGTGCCATCCATGTCTTCGTCAGGACTTTCAAGAATCCGTCCCTGCTGACCAGATCGAATGCTTTGATGAGGTCTATAAAAGCCAGGAAGAGGTGTCTGTGTTGCTCCCTGCACTTCTCCTGCAGTTGCCTGATGGAGAAGATCATGTCGATTGTGGACCTCTCTGCGTGGAACCCACACTGAGACTCTGGATACACTCTGTCAGCAAGCGTCTGCAGTCTGTTCAGGATGACTCTAGCGAAGACTTTACCCACGATGCTGAGAAGTGATATGCCCCTGTAGTTATTGCAGTCACTTCTGTCGCCATTGTTCTTATACAGAGTTATGATTTTGTCGTCTCTCATGTCCTGAGGCACTGCACCTTCATCTCAGCACTGGCAGAGAAGATCATAAAGTTGTCTGAACAGCACACTGCCGCCACACTTGATGACTTCTGCTGGGATGCCATCCTTCCCTGGGGCTTTACCTGTGGTCAGTTTCTCTAATGCCAACTTTAGTTTTGTCGCAGTAGGTTTCTCATCCAGTTAGGTCAAACAAGGGAGGTTTTCAATGGTGTTGAGGGCATCGTTGGTCACGTTGTTCTCTCTGGAATACAGTTCGGGGTAGTACTCCACCCAACGCTCCATCTGTTTGCCCTTGTCGTGAATGATGTCGCCTGCAGAAGACTTCAGTGGAGCTATCACTTTCTTCGTTGGACCCATTGCTTTCGTTATGCCATTGTACATGCCTCTGATGTTTCCGGTGTCTACTGCTGACTGGATGCTCTCACAAAGCAGAAGCCAGTATTCATTGGCGCACTGCTGTGTTAACCTCTGCACTTTACTGCTGGTAGAGCTATATGCATGTAGTGTCCTCTGGCAAGGTGAATGCTTGTATTCCAAGTGGTCTCTGCGACGCTCTTCTATTGCTGGCATTAGTGTGGCGGAATTGGCGTCAAAACAGTCATTGTTCTTTGTCTGCTTCTTATCAAAGATTCTTTTGGCTGTGCTGTACACAGCATCTCTGATGTTGCCCCATCTATCTTTGGCACTGCCGTAGGGAGGTTCTAAACTGAACGTCTTGGAGAGGGCGTAAGTAAATTCTTCAGCCTTGTGTGGATATGACGTCTTGCTTACATAAATGTGTGGTTTACTCATTTGCCTAGAGTGGTGGATCTTCTTTGGTTGAAGCTTAAATTTACAGCAAACTAGTGAGTGATCGATGTCGCAGTCAGCGCTGTGGAATGTACGAGTAAGCTGCACACCCTTCATGGCTGAACGTCTTGTGAAGATCAAGTCCAGCTGATGCCAGTGTTTGGATCGGGGATGCCTCCAAGACACTATGTGCTGTGGTTTTGTCTGAAAAAATGAATTGGTGATGCTGAGGTTGTGGTACGAGCACATTTCTAGTAGACGTTGCCCGTTTTCATTCATCTTCCCAATGCCAAACTTGTCGAGACACAAAGGCCAGGAGTCGTGATCGGCACACACCCTAGCGTTGAAGTCGCCCAGTAATATCAAGTTCTCTTTCTTTGGAATTTTGTCGATGAGCGAGTCGAGCTCGTTGTAAAACGCATCCTTGGTATCTGTGTTGGCACTGAGTGTGGGAGCGTAAACACTGATTAGATTAACTAGCCCGGTTGTGGTGTGGAGGCGAAGAGATATTAGTCTTTTGTTTCCTTGCTGGCAGGGTTATATCATAGCCAGCAGAGAGTTTCTGACAGCAAAACCAACACCATACTCCCTAACTTCGTCTGTGCTCTTTCCTTGCGAGGAGAACGTGTAGTTCTTTTCTCTGAGGGACCCATAATCTGATAGCCGTGTCTCTTGAAGTGAGGCGATATCGACATGGAATCTTGCGAGTTTGTCATTGATGACTGAAGTCTTTCGAACATCACTGATTGCCTGGAGATCATTTAAGAGCCCAGTCAGCATAGTTCGGACGTTCCAGGTACCTAGCTTGAGGATTGTTGATTTCCTTGTTGCTTTTCTTTTGTTTACTATACTAGTTTGTATTATTTAATTAATCACGTAAACTATTTTAGAATAGTTAGATTTGAGGGGCTAAGCCATATGTAATTTAACACTACTAGACAGTCTAATGTAAAGAAGTCAAGGGATGTTAAATACGGGCACATACGTCTTAGTCGTGAAGTGGAATTCAATGATCTCCACTAATGTGACCCGAATTAATATCAGGTAATACTCCACACAGCGTATATTTAATGAAATCATATTCGTTTGAATTTAAGTTATTATTTAGTTATATTAGTTTTATATAAATTTTAATTATTTTGTTGATATTTTAAAGGAAAATATGTCATTATTGAATGTATTATTGATTAATTTATTATATTTAAAGGCGAATATAGCATACGTTTAATATTGTAGAAACGGATAATATACCGTACATTTAATGTACAACTGTTTCTTTGAATTAAACTTATAATGAATGCAAAATGGATACATTCTCGTGGAAGATTACAAAATTTAATAATCAGACACTCTTTAATGTTATTTTTGTTGTAGATTTATTGTTTCTCTAAAGAAAATTTTTTAAAAGTTTTTGCTCATGAATTTCGATTATGAAAAAGTCTCGCCTCAGTCCTCCGTCGTCTTCAAGATTCCATCTATACCCAGCTGTGTTGTGTCAATCCACCCCAGTCCCACAGTTGCCACCATTTTGTCAGTGTTCGAAATAAAACCACAAGACTTCAACAGAATGACGGGCTTGACCTGCAATAAAATATAAAAACAAGACTAGTTTACATCACAGAAAAATATAAAATCTTCACTATTCGTTACTTAGTGGTAAATACACAAAACATATAATCCCCTCTGCACGTGCACATAATGGGGTTAAAGTTCAGAGACTTTACATTTGTTGCTTACTGGGTGACTCATACCAGTCATATGAAGAAAAGACAACTTATCATCATCCTCTAAATTGAGAAATGAACATACAGCAACTAATATCATCTGTTGATTATACATAATTCAGTCAGTAAAAATTAAAACCTATCAAGTTAAAACCTTATGAAATTATTAGTTATATCAAAGATTGATGTGATTATGATTTGTATAGGGAAACAACCAGAAAGTTTTTCTTTAACAGAAAAAGAGTTAAAAAGAAATATGTCCCGTGCCATATGATACACGCGAAAAATGAATATCATAGTAAACAATGATGCAGGTGTCGCAGTAATTCAGTTGAAATAGCGTCGGACTCATAATCCACCGGTCACAGGTTTTATACCCGTCCCTAGGGCAGATTCGGCTGCCTTAGAATGTTTTGTGAAATTAACTTTGCTAGCACTGTTATATCGCACAGCACGATATAGGCAATGTATTGACTGTTCCATCAAAACAATAACAACATAGCAACCTACCAGCCAACCAACCAACCAAACAAACACAGCACGAAAGAACAATAATTGCAAAGAGACACTGGGCAAACATATGGCCTTGCATGATGCTAGTGATATTTTATAAGTAATTGCCTTTGACAGTAACAATTCTAACCAGAAGGAGCCAAAAAGGTGGCCTTATATGTAATAAATCACTCTCCGTGTAAATGACAATGATCAGAAGATTTAACCAAAAAAGGAAGAAGAAATGTATAATAGTGTATAACAAAGAGCTATCACTGTCAGTAATAATACTGAAAAAAATGTATTCAGACGATGGCAAACACTTTTCATGTATGTAAATCTGGCCAGAATATGTGTTTTTCCTGTATAAAATAGCAAACACTCTAATTAGATGCACTTAAAAATACCCGACTTTTAATTTGTTTGTATTCTAATTCTAAACGTGTACATTAAACATTAACAAAATATTATCACGACTGTATGTCATCGATATTTGTACATACTATTTCAGGTGATGATAGAAATATTGTTGCTGTCTTCGTTGCTGGAAGACTTGTGTGTGACAAACATCCGCTTTCGCTTTCGGCTATTCGCAATAAGGACCTCACTCTCCAAGTGCATCAAAAAAGTTGCCTGTATCTTTCTATGTCTACGGACAATCCTGCATTATTAGTACAAGTCATATGGGTTTTGCCGGTGTTCAGAACGGACTATTACAGTAATGGGTCTCTCTTTAGAATTTGATTATTTGTTTAAATAGAAATGATATCCTCTTTTCTTGAAACAGTTTATTATATTTTCAACGTCAATAACGATCAATAATGTTTGTCTGGACAGGTTTTGATGACATTTAAGGTGCCGAACATTCAAAAATCAGGATTAAATAGACTTCGGTTGAACAACATTAATATTAAAATTTAGATGCACATACATGTCCATGTTCACACACACACACACACACACACACACACACACACACACACACACACACATTTTGTCCATTCCACCCTTTGTAAACTGTATACTTGAGACTCGGTTGAATCCTGTTTGCCACGGTTTTAACTAATGATGGATACAAGTAGGCCGTTCTCCTTTCTTGCATGAAAAATACCTTATCTGTAATTGTAAATAAAATAACGTGTAACATAAATTTCTTTAACTTGGAAAGGAAAGGGAAAAAATAACAAAAAAATGTAAGAATTCATAGAACAAAACGAAAAAGCTAATCTCTCTCTCCCCTCTCTCTCTCTCTCTCTCTCTCTCTCTCTCTCTCTCTCTCTCTCTCTCTCTCTCTCTCTCTCTCTCTCTCTCTCTCTCTCTCTCTCTCTCTCTTTCGTAGCTTATATTTGAGCTAAGACAAAATTTCAGATTTAAAATCAGAAAAGTTATCCTTTTAAAGGAACGCTTCATCTTTAAATAAAATAGTACCCATCTTTATTCAAAACAGGAGTTTCAGTTCTTACGAAAATATTTTACTTGTTGCAAGCCAGAAAACATGAGGGGCTACATGTTTATTCTAAGGAATCTGAGACTTACTGACTAAACGATGGTTCGCACATAAACACAGTTTCTCAACTGTATGTTTTTGTAGCTGTGATGAATAAAATGTGAATTCAATTTAAACGGTTACTGAGTTCATAAATGATGTTTTGGTAATTATGTATTTTCTCAATTAAAGGAATGGTTGGGAGCTACTATTCCAAATTAGACCAAAGCTGGGTCTGGCTACCGGCTTTTAAAAATGTAATCATGCAGATAGCGTCGTAAATGTCACTGTAGTAATGAAGTATTGTAAATTTCCATTGCGATAAAGTAATTCTTCTTTAAAGTGAGCAATGAAGCGTGAACATAGTTCAGAGGTTCGTATTGTTTCGTTATCTTTAGCGTAATTAAAAACCTTTAAGCTTCTCTTCAGTGGTCCAGTAAGCTGATGGCCTTGGAGTCAGTCTCGCTGTAGTGGTCGAGTACGTTGTTTGTCATTGTGTTACGTGACATGGGCTCCTACTCACTAACAATGAAAAGAGTGAAAGCCAATAAGCTTTGTAAATTTTACCAAAACAAATTATTTCCCTAGATAACAAAGTACAAATTGGTAAATAGGACCTACAGTTCGTAAATATAATCCAAATATGATTCTAAGAATAAAATTACAAGTCTAATCACTAAATAGTTCTATAAGAATCCAGGTTCGAGTCCCGACGACGTACAAATATGGAGAGTGATGATGACAGATGTAGTCCAATGTATGAATAACAATAATTCCTCACTTGAATCACAGTCTTTGTTTCCGAATAATTCCAGAAAAAATTTCCTTGAATATCTTTCAGAATTTTATTGATAAGAATGTCACCTTGTTGGGTGTCCAGGAAAATAAATTATTGAATCCAAAAATCAGACGAAGAATAAAATATTCTGGCAACAAATTTAAAATAAATACATAAACACACCTTGTTACTTCAAGGGCTTGAATGACTGGAAAAACCAATATGAAGAATGCGTATTTATACTCAAAAACATCACTACAAATGTCGATAGATTGGTCATGTGGTATCTTTTTTCGCTATTTATCTCGTCCGCAGTACAGACCGACCTAAAAACCAACCAAAGAAATAGATTGTTTACAAACATTGATTTTTTGAGGAAAGTATGTCTGTAATGCTGACCAATCATTTAACTTCCTGTTGATTTCTTACGAAGGTACGGCGAACTAAATGCCAAACCTCATTTATCACTATTTCGTCTTAAATAAACAAAGTTTGTGCTAAAATTATATCTCACTACTAAAATAGAATCTCGAATCTGAGCAAAATATTCATTGCAATTAAATACAATAAAACAAAAATGAAATAAAAATGATTTTAAACCTTACACACAAGCGAATTTAATCACATATACGTAACACTTAAAAAAAGATTTATATAATAAAGCTTTCTTTTTGCCATCTGTAATTTATACATGCGGTAAAGAATATCACATAAGAAAATGAATATGAAATAATATTTCTATACTCGGAAAAGTGCATGTGCAATCAAATTGTCTTTTCCATTGCTGTGCCTGATGTTCAGACTACACTCTTGCAAACACAAACTCCACCTTAATAATCTTTGATTTCTATTTTTCATCTTTTCGATGAAAGTTAGGGGTCTGTGATCACTACACACAACAACCTGAGAAGGAGACGAGTTAATGTAAACCTAAAAATATTGCAATGCCAAAATTAAAGCTAATTATTCCTTCTCAATCATTTAGTAATTTATTTGGTGACTATGTAATTTCTTGGAGAAATAGCACACTGGGTGATCAATGCCATTGCTATCTTATTAAATTAATACTGCTCCAACCCCAATATCACATGCATCCACAGACAATTTGAAAGACTGTTTGAAATTTGGAGTTGTTAGAACTGGCACACTTTTGAGTATTGCTTTCGATCTATCGAAAGCTTCCTGGCATTTTTCGGTCCAGAGAAACTTATTTCTAGAGCTATAAAAATTTGTCAAAGGTTCAGCAATACTGGAAAAAATTGAACAAAACTTTCGATAGTATCCGGCCATACCCCAAAATAGTATTAATTACTTTTTACTGACAGGCACAGGAAAATCAGAGATAGACTTCACCTTTACCTAAGTTGGTTTTAATTGACAATGTCACACAATATGTCCCAAGAAAGTCACACAAGCACGGCAGAACTCACTTTTGGATAAATTAATTGTCAAATTAGCATCAGTGAGTCTTTCAAAGAATTTCTGAATCGTGGATCGATGTCCTTTCCAATTACCGTTGTAAATAATGACGTCATCAATATAAACGTCACAATTATCTAGACCAGAAGTACTCATTTTGATCAAACGTTGAAACGTACTTGGAGAACCCTTCATCACAAACGGCATTATTTTGTACTGGTAGATTCCATCTGGAGTTACAAAGGCCGAAATTTCTTTCGCACTTTCCGTAAGTGGAGTTTGCCAAAATCCTTTTAGAAGGTCAAACTTGGTCATGTATGTGGAATTTCCTATTTTATCAATGCAATCATCGATCCTTGGTAACGGAAATGAATATGTTTTTGTCACGCTGTTCACCTTCCTATAATCAGTGCACTTACGAAAAGTTTTATCCGGTTTCGGAACACGTATGCATGGTTAATTTCAATCACTTTTACTAGGCTCCATGAAATCGTTCTCCAGTAATTAGTGAATTTTCTTTTTCAAGTATTCCTGTTTGAGAGGGTTCATCCTGTATGGGTGATGTTTTACAGGTTTTGAATCAACAATTTCAACGTCATGAAAAATTGTGTTTGCCCTTGTAGGAATATCCGGAAACAAGTGTGCATATTTAAATAATAACTGTTTAAGTTAATTCCTTTCTATTTGCTGCAAATGAAAAAGTTTCTGGTCTAGATATTTCATAATTTCCGAATTTCGAAGATTTGTTGTTCCAATTTTAACGGTGTCCAATTGAATTTCTTCACATAAATCCTCAGTTTGTGGGACAGGTACCACTAAACTAATTGCATGATTGACTGGGCTTTCTCTTTCATTATACTAGTACTCCATTAATTTATTTAGACCAGTGTACAATAATTATAATTTAACTGATTCATTTTTTCTTTACTTAGTAAGAGCCGTAAAATCTAACTTGAATAAAATTTTGAAGAATGAGCAAGAGAGAATTAACTCTATTACAAAACTCAAATATTCTATCAAGTAAAATTTTTTTGAAACCATAGTTTCACTTTTTACTTGTATTGCAGAGCAGAAAAATTCAAGAATAACATCCTGGAAAAGTCCAGACATGAAAATTGACCCTTGACCTGATTGGACAGATATAGAAAGGCCAAATTGAGTAAAAAGCTTTATTAAAGCTTTTACTAAAACATTCCTCAAAGGAGTTGCCTCTGGGAATTTTGTTGACGCATAATGGTCAGCAAATACTGCTTGACTGACTTGGCTTTTAGGTAATTGACCAACACAATCTACCATAATTCTGTTAAATGGTTCATCAAATGCGGGAATTGGTTGTAGATGAGCCTTAGGTATCTTCGGATTGCGTTTTCCTACCATTTGACAAGTATGACAAGATCTACATAATTTGCAAATATCACTTTTGATTTTTGGCCAATAGAAATGAATTAAGATTTTGTTATAAGTTTTATTTATCCCTAAATGACTAGTCAGAGGAGTTTCATAGGCCAAACTAAGTATTTCCTGTCTGTAAGAGTTTGGAACTACAATTTTGATAGTTCACTGACCACTCGTCATTAGTAGGTACCTCAGGAGGTCTCCATTTTCTCATAAGAATTCCATTTTTAATGAAGTAACAAACATGTACTTCAGTGACTTCAGTTTCACTAACAAACAGGATATCTCAGGATCATTTTCCTGTTTGACGACAAGTTATTGTCGTTTATCTCCCTGATTAGATAAAAGAGAATGAGTATTTAAAAGAGGATCACTGTGATCAATACCACCCGATTGACCTAAATTGGAAGTGAAAGTGACCTTATTAAACGCTTGACCAATACATGTGTCAGCTAAAGAAATGTCTTCCTTATGAAAACCATTCCCAAGAGCTTTCTTTGACATTGCTCTGGTAATTGAAACAAGCTGGGTATAGCTAAGGGTATTCTTTTTTAATTGGATCAAGTTTCTGACCGAAAGAAGGTTGTCCGTTGCAAGTTGATTAAGCGCAGCCTTGTCCCCAGCTAGGTCGATGCCTAACAACAAATGAATATCCTCAATGGGTAGGTTACACACTATGCCGATTGTCACATGTCCTGACACTAAGTCTGATGACAAATTTAAAGAATGGAGAGAAACATTAACAAAGCCGCTCTTTACTCTCTGAATGAGAACACTCTCATTAGGACAGGGCTTCTCAGACGAAGGCAAAACACCTGACACTAAACGACTCTGAGAAGCTGTTGTATCCCTTAAACATTTAATAGGGATATGATTGGCCTAATTACCCAAGAGTGATATAGAACCCTTCGACATTATTGATTCATAATTCTCCATAATAAAATCAGACTAGGTTTTTTTTAGTCCCAACAACTCTCTTGCTTTCAATAAATGATCGTGACCTTGACCTCTTAGAAATAAGAGTATTTGGTATAGGTCTATCTTGATTTTGATGCCTATATTTAAATTTAAAGCAATCAGAAATGACGTGTCCTTTTTTCTTGCAATAGGTTCACGTAGGCAGAGGTAAGGATTTTGAATCAAGTCTCTCAGAGGCTTGAGTTTTAGAATTTGTATCATATTGATTTGTATCATATTGATTTTTTATTGAGAGTCGTATTAGACTAAAATTCCTTCTATAAGTAGACTGCTGAGTGAATGTTTTGTTTACAACAGGAACTTTATGAGTCAAAGAGTGCTCACCGGCAGCAAGAGCAGCGTTTCCTAGGTTTGGATATTATGCTCTTCAAGATGATTTTTAATATCGTTAGGAACACGGTTTTTGAATTCTTCAAGCAACACAAGTTGTTCGATACTTTCATAATCATGTTCAACTTTCTTGGCTAAACACCATCTCCTAAATAACTTAATTTTCTCTAGCAAATTCAACATAAGTCTGCCAAGCTTTTTTATAGTTTCTAAATTTTTGACGATAAGCCTCAGGGATTAACGCATAACCCCTTAATATGCAGTCCTTTACCAAATCATGATCCGAAAATGTAAAATAGTACTTGTGATTTAATGACTCGGGGAAATTTAAATTTCAAAACGAAATTTCTGAAATATTTAACCAAAAATCATATATCCTAGGACGAGCTTCCAATTTCTTTGTTACGTGACAAGCGCTCGTACACAGTACCAAAGAAAAGAGTGAATGTCAACATGCTTTATAAATTTTAACCAAACAAATTATTTCCCTAGACAAAAATGTAAAAAAAATTGGTAAATAGGACTTACAGTTTGTAAATATAATCCAAATGTGATTCTAAGAATGAAAAAACAAGTCCTATCACTAAACAGTTCTAAAATAATCCAGGGTCGAATTCCGACGACGTGCAAATATGGAGGGCTATGACGTCAGATGTAGTTCAATGTATGAATAACAATAATTCCTCACTTGAATCACATTCTTTGTTTCCGAATTATTCCGGAATTAATTTACTTGAATATCTTTCAGAATTTTTTTTTATAAGAAAGTCATGTATGAAAGTCAATTTATTGGGTGTCCAAGAAAATAAATTATTGAATCCAAAAATCAGACTAATATTTCCGAATTATTTTTATCTTTCAATTTGCAAAATGACTGCAACATGTACCACTTATTATGGAAATATCTTGAGAATACCGATACTTTATCCAATTCTGATCGTCACCTGGAGACCAAAGTCAAAAGGACATGCATGCATGTCACAGAGTATTAGCTTCATTATAATTCATTCCAAGAATGGGCAAAATCCATTGAGAAGTTTAATAAACAAAAGCCAATGAAAAGAGAAAAATGAAAACATTTCACAAAACTATAAATCAAACATTAAATAAATGTACTTCAGCCAAATTACATAAATATACTGGTAAAATGAATGTAATAGCCGTCGAAAATTACTTTCTGCATTACTTCCCTTTGACTAAGCCTTGTTTGCTGTTATGTGTGACGCATTACGAAATGTTGGTAATTAAACTTTACATTGAAGATTAAATAACTACTAAATTAAATGCACATAATGATGTATTAGTCTTACGACACCTAGTTAGGAAGTGAG
Organism: Potamilus streckersoni; assembly: GCA_016746295.1. Taxonomy (NCBI): domain Eukaryota; kingdom Metazoa; phylum Mollusca; class Bivalvia; order Unionida; family Unionidae; genus Potamilus; species Potamilus streckersoni. The sequence goes on from JAEAOA010000420.1 coordinate 694,339, forward strand.
ACAGATTCAGACAAGGATATTTTAACTCAGAAGCTTTTGTTTTGAATCTTGTCCGAATGTCCTAGATATCCTTTATCCTGCTCTTTTTTATGAGTACTGTGATGACTCTTTATTCATATCAGACCTGTACTGATTCTTTCAAAATAAATGTAACTAAATAACGTCTGGCAGGGCGAGAAGCCGACCCAAATTTTTACTATCTTAGTTCTGATTGGTAACAAGTAGTTTCTTTGAAAAATGTCTGGGATAGTAGCACTGATATGTTATAATGTCGGGTTTTCGGTCTCTAGGCCTAAGCTGACCGGTGACATGAATGACTGATTGCAAAACGAACCGAGTTTCTCACCACCGCGGCAAAATTCTCTATGAATTAACCGCAAACTTGACTGTGACGCAATAGCAAAGTGACGGACATATAGTTTCTTTGCATCATATTCGGTCTAAAATCGCGATATTATATAAAACGTATTGACAATACCCAAAGTTTTTTGAATTATTTATTATATCAGAAGACCTTTGTAAACATGAGGCATAAATTGTTAACCAATTTTCTCACATAAAGTGACACCATTACTAGCGCAATAATACGCTACATAGAAATCACGTGGAACAGCAAGTAAAATGATGAACTAACCACTTTGGTGTGTGTATGTGCATGTGTGTGAAAATGTTTTGTTTTGTGTCATGGTGTGTTATCGAAGTTAATGAGACCATATATTTTCTATGTGTGTGTGTCTTCTATCTCAATGTGAATGGAGCAAGCACATGTGTCCTTGAATACATTGTCTCGTTGAGTTTCAGATTCGTGTCACGTAAAATATTGTTTAGAAAATATATTCAAATTAAAATCATGTGCAGAAGTCTAAATAAACGGCTGACTTCGCCGGCACCATACTTGCCTCGAACACTTATTGTATTTGAACGTGCCGTTGATAATTCTAAAGCGAGACTGGCTAGCACGCGCGTCAAAGAGCAAAATTGTCTAAACTTAATTATCTTCCATATTATTATACAAGGAATCTATCAAGGGGATTAGAAAAGTATATGCAAATTGAAAACTTTTAAGAAACTGTTCTCGACGATGACGACTCCTGAAACGTTACTACTGCGGCTCGCTTCTCACTGACAATTTTTTTAACATTGTTTCACGAAAGCAAAGTTGATATTGCAAAGAAGAGATGATATATTCCAAAGACACTTACTCACACGTTTTATGAAATCTCTAGTAGTGCCTATTTTTGTCTGTCTTTTCTTTCTATCCATATTGAATGACAAAGTAGGTCACTTCTTTACCGATATAGCCCTTTTTGATAAGGGTTGTTACTGCCCCTTGATTTAATTATTCCCCTAATTTACCCATGATGCGAAACTATTCCATCGAGCAAATCTTAGTAGTAATGTCGCCAAATAATGCTATGAATGAACCTTTACGGGACACTCCGTGAAAACATGTTTGTAGTTTTCTAATAATAATAAACAGCAAAATAAACTTTTATCAAAACAATTACTTTTTTCCTGTTTCAAATACAATTCATGCAATGACTTAATTCGGATGTCCTTGAAAGGTCTGATAAACGGCAAAATTAACAATACATACACAGAGTGATGAGTTTACAGTTGATTGGAATTTACGAAATCAAGAACTGCAATCATAATAATCTAATGTATGGTAACAGAGAAGGACAAATAATCCTTGAAAGTGCATGCAACAGTAGAGCGTACACGCCATAGTTTATACAAAGAGAAAGTAAGGCACACATTTTCTTATTTAGTTATGAAAAGGACACATTGAGTAATAAAATGGCTAAGTTGAATCAAGCTACAAACTGTCGCCACGAGATGTTTATGTTATATATGTGTGACGAAGTTAAATTTAGTACTTAGAATGAAATTAGAGTATCTGTTGAAACTAAAGCTCATCACGAACATTTTCTAAACAATTCTTAATATTAATAAATAATATAAAGATAATTTAATTTCAATGTTTACCACAAATATGTGATTCAGTATAATGCATCTGTTCAACTAAATCTCTCTCTCTCTCTCTCTCTCTCTCTCTCTCTCTCTCTCTCTCTCTCTCTCTCTCTCTCTCTCTCTATATATATATATATATATATATATATATATATATATATATATATATATATATATATATATATATATATATATATATATATATATATATATATATATGTGTGTGTGTGTTTGTCTGTGTGCAAAATATAATAACCTCTTGCTTATGGTAAACACGTGCCAGCATTCAATCAACTGTTTCTGGCTTATGTATATTAATATGGTAATGGAACTATGAGGCGCCATAGCAGAGAAAAGCTTGTCCAATCAAAAGGCTACCGTTCAAATTGGAATGTCATATATCCAGAATTCCAATTTCACGTGTTGTATTAAAAATGTTTGTCTTCCATTTTCTAAGTCGTGGTTTTAGATTATGTCGTTGAAATACACGGCGGTGGTTGAAATTTCAATGTTATACGTCTAGAATTCCCAATTTACCTGTTGGGAAACTTCCATTTCATATGTTGAGTATTTAGATTTCAGTTGCTGAATTACACAGCGCTGATTCAAAATTCGATCTCCAATGTCGAGTTTTTAGAGTGTATCCTTTGAATTACACGGCGGTAATTGAAATTGTAATGGTGTATGTCGAGAGTTTCAGAGTAATATGTTAAATCACATTGATTGTGCTGAATGTTCCATTTCGTATGTTGAGATTTTAGATTGTATATATCGAATTACACAGCGGTGGTTTGTAATTTTATTGTGCTTGTCAGAACAGCTATTTGTATATAGTGAAATGATGTGTTGGTGTTAAAAAAGTAACATTACAAAATGTCTACTTTAACAATTCAAAATAATATCGACTATTAGGATACATCAATCCTGAATTCAATTATTTGGCCCTATTACATTTTATGCATTGTCGAGAATTACAATGAAAGTCTACGCTAGAGGTCGATCTCGTGAAAGGATAGGGTTATTCTTAAACAAGTAGGCTGTTTCCCTTTGCTGTGAAATTCAACAGATGAAATTTAAATACTTGTCAAACAAAATGGAACTTTCATCACAAACAGTTAAATACAACGTATGAATTAGGGTTTCTCGACATATGATATTGAAATTTCAAACACCGCTGTGTAATTCAAAATATATACCTACACTGTAAAATGTCCATATAGGAAATAAAACTTTAAACCAACGCTGTATAATTCAACATATAAAATCTAAAATCTCGATCTTGAAAATTGAACTTTAAGGACATGCAATTTGATTCAATACGTGAAATCGGATTTCATTACATGCGATATCGAAATTTCAACTGCAACTTACTCATTGGACCAGATTTTATCCTCTACTGCGCCTCATTGGAAATATGGACTGTTGCCTAAGTCATAAATCAGATGGTAATTAGATTCCCATAAAAGTTGTTACTCTTTTAACAAGACACCACTACTGAAGAATCTACAGATCTAGCTACCCGCGGCGGCCCAAAAACAAAATTTCGGTGTCGGTTGTGTTAGCAGTTTAGTACCATATTAATACAATTAACAAAATGACACACATGCACATGGAAATGCAGATCAATACTCTATGTCTGAGACTGACAGATTCTGGTTACTTTTAAGATTTTAATTTGTGCCTAGGCCCTTTCCCCCAACTTGCTCTGTCTGCAATGTGGCAGTTAAGGTGATATCTAGCGCTTAGACTCAATGTCGCTCACATGTAGCATTATATCCCACCCAGTCACATTATCCTGACACCAGGCTGGCCAGTCCTACCACTAATGTGAGTACCATTTTTATGAGTCTTTGGTATGACTCAGTCGAGGTTCGAACCCACGACCTCCCGCATTCGAAGCATATATATTTGTTGACCTAGGTGTTTACCATCATTAATCCTACTAATAACATTATTAAAAATAACTGTTGACAATTTTGGGATAATTTATCATTGGTTGTGGATTTTTACAAGAATTAATTTATTTCTGATTGGATGAGTGTGGTCAGGTAGGTTCTTTTACAACGCGAGATATTTTGCAAAGTATCATGTGGCTCAAAGGAGCAAAATGAGATTTGACATCGTATGATTATATAATCATAAGGCGCCTGAACTTTTCTTCACCATATTTCTTATGTTTTTGTTATAATACCAGTCTGGGGACGTATTTAATGTTGTGTTTAGACAATATTTGAAAGAGAAGATTTGTTTGGATTATTCACTGGAATTACAGAGTGCTCGTTGGACTAAATTTTTAGTCTAGGACTATTGTGAATTATTCACACGAGTCATGGACAATATCATTTTCTTACATAAGGATTGTTGGTAGACCGGTACACTAAATCCGAAATTCATTAGGAAGATTTGATTCTATTGCACATGAATAGAACTTGTAAGAAATTTTAGATTAAATTCGTAATACTGTAAGTTTATCTTACATTTTCATTTTTACCTTTGATAAATAAAGTATTTTACTTCTTTCTGTTACTTAGTTTATGACCAACAAATACAACTATTATTATAATGGCAATTTGTAATTTTTTACTGATCTAGGTTAAAGACTTCCATCCCCACCTCCAATGATTTTGTTCCCATATCATGCGTACGTGTGCAAACACGAACGTTCTACACAGGCGCGCATGCATGAGGAAATCCATGTTTACCAGTAATGAACATAACCATATTCATCCTACTTCTCAGTATACGCTCACGTAGTCAACGACCACGGTAAGCGTAGGCTCGAGTATACACATGACTTGCATTAATGCCAGGATGTGCTCAGTCTTTTAACAGGAGTGTAGCCATAACGATTCGAAATATATCACATATACAATCTTTGAACATGAGAGTAGTTGCTCGTGCAGGCCGATCATTATTTGCATACATAATTTATTTCTTGCTATACATCATTTTAGCTGGGAGAGAATCCTGTATAGGCATATATTAAATTCGGTTTTTCGCGTAGCATGTCATAAAATTTTGAAGAAAGGCAGACTTAATAAAGAAAAGTATTTTTGGCATGACAGTATTTCAAAACGAAATTATACATATATTGTCCGTATACAAGTGCCAGGACAATCGATATTCACCAGTCTATAAGCTATCAAAATTATTATTTGATGTGTCATGTATATATGGTCTGTATTATTTGCTGGCTTTTCTTAATAAGTATATAATATTAATATCTGTATTTTGTATTTGACTTTGTCAAAAATCAAGTTCACTTTGTATCTGTCCATGAACACTTATTTCCTAAATAACCGAATACATAGATAAAATTTTCTCTATGATTGTTGATTAAATATTCAGGTCATTAATAATGTAAAAATGTTTATCGGAATTTGAATTAAAAGGTAGTTTTTATTGTGACCGTAACATCTTCTGGAAAGGAAAATTCTATTAAGTGACAGAATATTTCCAAAAAATGGTCATTGGGAACTATGTTAAGTAGAGGGGTATGGTCATTGGGAACTATGTTAAGTAGAGGGGTATACAGTCTTGTTTATGTAAGAATTACTCATTCTTGCTTTAACAGTTGAAGCAGATTGAATCTTATTGTTGTGTTCAGTTTCCATTTTGATGGATTTATTTATTCAAATAATTATTCACTGGAATCACAATATATTTAATTATAATATAATTGTACTGGAACATTAATTTAGAACTCAAGTGAATGTGGTGTAATCGAGTTAATTTAGAATTCAAGAGAATATGGTGTAATCGAGTGAATTTAGAACTCAAGTGAATGTGGTGTAATCGAGTGAATTTAGAACTCAAGTGAATATGGTGTAATCGAGTGAATTTAGAATTCAAATGAATATGGTGTAATCGAGTGAATTTAGAATTCAAGTGAATGTGGTGTAATCGAGTGAATTTAGAATTCAAGTGAATATGGTGTAATCGAGTGAATTTAGAACTCAAGTGAATATGGTGTAATCGAGTGAATTTAGAACTCAAGTGAATATGGTATTGCGAGTCTATGCTCTTAATCGAGACCAGAAATAAAAACTTTCCTTTTATGTATGTAATTCCTACAAATTTTCATTCGACTGTAATGTTTATAAATTACATGTCGTAGGCGGGTATATATTATATTGCGCGAAAGATACCACGATTCCGTAAATTGCAGAGTTTTTCCGAGTTTTGATGAGACAACAAATCACATGATCCTGTGACGAAATACTAGCCAGTCCTTAAATAGAAACAAACATGGTAACATGGCTAAAGAGGCAGACAGGACGAGACAAAATTTGGATTGCACATTAAAAAGTTCAATCTTTTTCCGAGAGATGCTCCTAACTATGACTGTTGACCTGTGTTAAGAATTTAAAACATCAATGTAATATTTTAAAAAAATAATTATAAATTGTTTGCTGTAAAAAATATGACAAGGACTAAGTGATGGTGCACAATATAAAATTAAAAAGTTAACACAATTCAATAAATTCATTTAAAAAGGATGAGATTCAATCGTACTATGTGTAAATGTCACATTCATTACCTACTCCCAATGCACCACCTAAAGACGAACATTTTGCAAATATTATTATGACCATGTATTTTAATTACTGGCGAGTAAAATTTGAATTCTTTCTAGTTCATTTTTGAATAATTTTGTTTATTGTGATGATTATTATTATTCATGGGAACTGATATTTTAGTAAGAGTTTTGTTTATTTAGAACGTAAATGATTCTAGGCTTTGATAAACAAACGACGTAAATGATTAGCTGCAGTCAAGGTCTTTTCTTAGTATGTGTGTTTATAGCGCGTACTACGCATTATCAGATGATTAAATACCACACTTTATCCGTGCGCGTGCAGCATGCAACGAGGTCTTAGATTACTTTAAATATACTTAGGTCCCTGTGAAAGCGTCAGTCAAACAATATTTCTCACCTGTGTCGTAGTCAATATTATATTATGCCTTGAGAAGAAGATATTTTGGAATGAGTAGTATAATATACCTCGAAGAAAAATGTCATATTTTCCTTGTGCCGGGAAGAGTTTAATCTTCATTACATTTATAAAACTATAGACGTGCCTTGACAGTTAAAGCAGTTCATCTATCTTTTCAATAATAATTTATTTTCTGGAAAACTATACTAGTGGGTTAGGACAAAACATTCAGTGAAATTCATTCTAAATCGGAACCGCACAGTACAAAATGTGATTCAAAGTGAAATTATGAACATTTGTGCAAAGATTTCCTTGGACGTAATCATCTCCCATGTTGTAAAAAATTTAATTTTCAAACAAGACTCAGAACTTTTATTAATACGACTCATATATATTAACAATTCTAGGATAAATATTTTGGATTTTTATTCACAAACCGTACGTCCATTTTCATATTTTCACTTTTTTCACCATGTTTTCTAGAGAAATAAAGTTATTTTTGTTAAAACTTACAAATTTTTGTATCCACTATTTTCTTGTTACTTTGAACGAGATGGTACGTAACAAGAGAAAATTGGGGGCCTGTCCGGGATATGAATATTTAGCTGATATTTGAATGTAGCTCATCTTTGAAATCTTTAGTGAAAACAGCAGAATTTTCATGCAGTGTCGTTAGCAAAATTGAAGATATTTCGTTTTTACCCAACTCGAGATCAGTTGGATAGTCTGATGAAAGACGAGTTGCTTGAATTTGCAAAACATTAAAATCTTTTTGTGCCAAAAGCTGCCTTGACAAAGCAAGAAATTGAAAACATTTTATTCAATAGATGGTAGGGAAGAATATAATTGATAAAGTATTTTGGCATCAGCCAGTAAGCTTGTAACCCAAATTGACATTAAAATAATGGAAATAAAAATGACAAACAAGACCGAAGAGGAATTAACCAAGCTCGATTTTCATAAAAAAAACAAAGATAAAGAAATTAAATTACAAAAAGAATAAATGAAATTCCAATTAGATTAAAAGAGAATGAGAGACACAAGAGGAAGAAAGATAAACAATTAGAGTTTCAAAAAGAACAAACGCACTTACAATCAGAAGTGAATGATATACAAAATGAAATTACACTCAGAAGATATAGAGAAAGAAAGTATATAGACGTTTCACCCCATGGACCTTTCGGTCCAAGACATTTCTCCCCACATCAATGGAAATATCGGACATTTATAGAAATTCATCTGCACTACATGATTGTCTTCATTTTACTTTGGTTTTTGTAAATATTTACAAATTTTGTCATGTGTTGTCGATTTTTGGATCTATAATGTTGAACGTTATTTGATCGATAAAGAAGGGTGGGGTTATAATTCTAACAGCAAATAACAAGATAGTATATAGTGAGGTATTATATTTTTTTTCTTTTCAGAAACCTTTAAAAATTAGGATTATTAAAGACTTGTGTTACCCCGGATATCAGATAAACACGGACACGATGGCAATTACCATGTATTTCTTTTCACAAAAGTATGCGACAAGCATAACCCGTCGATTACTTGAAGGAAAACAAAACAAAAGAACAAAAAGTAAAAAGTAAAGGAAAAAAATATTTTAAAAAATGAACGTGACTAGAATACAATGTGGGCCAATTATGTGCGTCGTGTATGCGCAACGATACGTCATTTTTGTAAATATTGGATCACGTATTATTCGGGTAAAAGAATCCATTTTGTATAAAGAAAAGAACGATCTTACTTTAATTAAAAAAATTATATTTATAAAGTGTACAAAAATATCCCACATTTCGACTCGAAATACATATAAAAATGTGATTTCTAAATATCAAAATGAAGACCAACTCCATGACCTTCGTGAGCCTGTAACCCAGAAAATTATATTTACTATGTATCTTTCAGAATCAAACAAATAAGTACTTTATTTAAAAGATGGAAATGTATACCTTAATAAAGTTCTGCATCTTAATCCAAGTTTCCAAGTTTGCAAGAAGTTGTCCCACACGTCCAAAATCAACGTACCTCTAGAACAAGATTCTTAATTAATTTCCCTCGGTAAAGTCTGCTTCTAATAGTTTAGTAATTTTCCCCATAAACAATTGTGTGTGTGTGTGCGTGTGTGTGTGTGTGTGTGTGTGTGTGTGTGTGAGAGAGAGAGAGAGAGAGAGAGATTTGGATTTTGAACGCAGCTTTAACATTTTTTTCATTCATATCGCGACTATGTCTGCACTGTGGCAGTTTATATTGATAAATAGCACTGGGGAGCATCATGCCGCAGACATGTAGCATGATGTCCCACCCATTCACATTTAACTGACATCAGACCGACCGGTCTTAACACTAACCTCTTAATGCCGAGCGCCTAGCGAGGCAGCTGTTAGTATCATTTTTATAACTCTTTGGTATGACTCGACCATTCATCGAACTCAGAGCGGTCCCCCATAAACAAGACGTTTTAAATACATTACATCCTATTCCATGTTGTTTCACTTCCACATAATAGCTTCTTTTTTAAATGTGGAACGTTACTAATGTTTTTTACATGATCGGTTTAATTGCATCTTTTGACAGCTGTGCGTAGAATTGGCCGACATATAGAAAGTCGTGAAAACACAGGGGTGGTATCCCTTGTGGCTAAAAATAATATTAATTTGAACAGAATATTATGGTGAAAATTGTCTATTTTCGAAAAGGCAAGCATTGGAGAATTTCATTTTCGTTAATTGGTCGAATTCGGGATGCGTTTTTGAAATATACACCTTGATATTAGTTATACCCCAAATATTGTTTCATCGTCTCTATCTTTGTCACGCTCGAGTGACTCTTTACTTTAAGTCATCAAGCTGAATGAGAGGCGAGGAATGAAAATTGTAACTAACAATAAAGAGATAAAAAAACTGGTCTGAAATATTTATTTTCGAAATATTAAGCATGTATTTGCATATTTAAATCAACACACATCAATAATAAAAATTACAGCTCATAACAGGTTAGAAGTGTCAAATTATGATGTGTAACAGTATACTTCTAAACAGTAACTATCTGATTTTCTCATTTTTTAACAAAATTTCATTCCGTGATGGTCATTTGTTGTTGTTGTTGTTGTTGTTGTGGGGCTTAACGCCATTTTTCAGCACATGATAGGCTATTCATGGCAGCCAGTATTATTGGTGGAGGAAGAAACCGGGAAATCACCGGAAAGAACCACCGCCACCGACTCACGAGAAGCTACTGCCAAGCTTTGTCACATATCCACATTTGCCGAATCCTAGACTCGAACCCTCTCAGACAGAGGTGAGATGGCAGTGATCCGTAACGGACAGCGCTTTAGACCACTAGGCCACTCGGGGCGGCTTAAAATGGTCATTTGCAATATAGGAGTTCATGATTTCTGTTTTGTCAGATTTACAATTCTGATAATATTGTTTAATATAATCAACAAAGGCATATTTGTTTTTTTTAAACAAATGGATATATATATATATATTTATATATATGTGTGTGTGTGTGCATGTACGTACGTCAAAGATTTGTTGTTTATTTAAAGGTACAATTTCAAAAGAACGTGTTCTTTATAAGGAAGCCAGAGAAATAGATCTGTAGTTTGTCTCTTGCAAGAATGGAAGATAAGACAACATTAAATGAAACAGACAACAAAAGTTGCTTTATCAAGTTGAGAGAAGTATGGAAACCACCAAATCAGCACGAATACCACTCTTAAATGTTGTGCCAGATTGTATAGTCCATGTTAGACATATCAACAGTAAAGCTGGACAGAGTATTGCTTTCCAATCAGGACATTTTTATCTTTATATGCCTATTGTGTAGTCCATTAATGTCCATTGATGTGCGGCGCAATGCCTTAGGCCGAAAGGTCCAGGTAATTGGAGGGGCGAAATGTCCATTGAAGTTGAGCGAAACGTCCAATGAAGTGGGGCGAAATGTCCTTGGCCGAAAAGTCCAGGTACTATATAGATTGCTTGTTTATCAGAATTGATAGTATTGTCGTTGATAGGTTACTTCTTGTTAACCAGTAAGTTTAATAATGCGTATGTAAGAGTTTGTGCATGTTTGAATTGGAGTTACGAAACTATTGATGTATGCTAGATTAGTTAAAATAGATGTTTGATTATGTCAGAGCCATAGATATTTGAATATTTTTATATTTTGGTATGAGTTGTGATGTAATGATATGCGTCTTATTATTATGTTAGTATGATGTTGTCAGTATAATGGAATTATGAGTATATTCTTATGTGATTCAGTTATCGTTGTATGTATACGAGTAATTGATATTGTGCATTTATTATGTTGTGTTACTAAGTTGTGTTTTACTATACAAGAATGTATTCGTGTTTAGGTGTGAATGGATGCGTGACCGGTGAAATTTGATAGCCTTATCTGATGATAAGCTATAGGTGTAGTGTGAGGTGCGAGCGCCGAGAAAAACTATAGTGTACCTTCCTAGTGTTTGCACATGAAGCTTTTGGGGGACAGAACTTCCGGTTCGAGTTCGTAGTATCACGGTTCTACAAGAGTAGACGGAAGAGAGACTGACGGTGCAGTCGGAGTCGGCGATTTGGAGTCGACGGTATTAGTTGTTGAATGACATAACGCGCGAAGATGGAGAATGGATACTTGTATATATTGCAGAATACAGTTTTGTTGAGAAAATAATGGATTCTTGGTGGAATTTCAAAGTCATCGGTAAACCGTATTTACTTTTGATCCTCAGAATTTCCGACTCAAATCGCGCATATTTTTAATACGATCTGTTTACGTTTCCAAATAGGGCCGTAATGTCCTTATATGGCACACAAATAAAAGAAGCTTAGAACAGGAGTAGGCATTATTTGAACTAATATGGCGGAAAATCAAAACGAAAGTATTGGATAAGAAAGGCAAAGAGATTTTATCACTATTTCTACAATGATTTGCGATAATTCCTGTATTAAATAAGAGAACTACTCAATATATTTCATTTTATTCAAACAACATGTTCAAATTATTTTTATATTAGGCTAAAAAAGAGCAGGGTGTGATTCATGTTAGTACCCTGTCCACGAGGTAGGACTAAGGGTACTCTATTAATACTAAAGGACAGGTGCAAATCTCTCACACTATGAATCACATGATACGATAGGCTAGAAAAGGGTCGAGCGGAAGAAAAGTATTTGGGAAATTCGAATGATTGAGTCTTTATTTGTTTATTAAATTGTTATTACTGAGCTTCACCCTTTTAAAATCTTTTATCAGTTAACCGTCAGTATTGCTGACAGGGGGTTCAGAGCTGTACATCAAACGCTCAGTACATAACTTTCCCATGATTTAAAATATCCAATGGTATGTCTGGAACAGCGCCAACTTTTAGTCTAAGCCTAGAATTTGCGTATCCTAAAGCGGCCATTTTGTCTAGATCCCTTGCGTAACATTTCTTTGAGAAATGTAATGAGCACAGAGTGCTGTATGGTGCTTGAAATCGACTAGCTTGAAGTAATGTTTTAAAGCTTTTTCTTTTGGAAAAGAAAAAAAAATATTGTCCACAGCTTTTTCTTAATGTGCCCTCAAACCCATAAGCAACGCAAAACGGAATTGGCTTTTACACTGGCAACTACCAATCGGGATGCTGGAGTCGCTACTAAGATGTGACATCACAAAGTAAACGAATAGACGCGGAAAGTTTGCATACGAGGTCACGGAAATTCAAGGCCTTGAATATATGCCAATATTTAAATATTGGCATTATGGTCGGAGATTATGCTTCAGAATGAGGTTTTCTTCTATAGTGCTTTTATTATTATTAATTATTTCCCTTGATTTCTGGTATCCTTTAAAATATGTAACAGAAAGCGAAAACAACAAACTTTGTAAAAGTAACAAATAATTTATTTCCCTAGAATACAAAGTGAAAAATGACAAGAAAAAAGAACTTACGTTATTGCGAATTAGATCCAAAATATTATCCAAAACTTCAGTTAAAGTCCCGAAGAGATACGAATTTGAAGACGATGACGTGTCTGTTAAGTACTGGTTTGTCAATAGTCTCTAGTTGAATCACATAAATATTATTCGAGATTTTAATTCAGTATAAATTCCAGTGAATGCCCTTTTCCATGAATTTATTAGATCACTTTAGTATTTTCAGAGAAAACAGTCACTTGAATTCAATAATTGAAAGAAAATAAGATTTAGCCCAATGTGGTCACAGCATTAGACAACTTAAAATGCTAGATTTAAAGCACGACTGGTAGAATCCTCAAATAACAAGATTGATCTCATGTCATATTAAGCATTTTATAAAAGCAATCATTACCTAATAGAAAAAAACCTTTAAAATGATCTAATGAGCCTTGTTTATTTACAACACAAAAGCCAATAAAATTCACTTAGGAATCTCCAAAACTCTGAACCTAATCAACATATTTACTCCTTCTATGTTTACCGGTATAATAATTCTGTTAATAAGATTATACACATAGAGCAGCAGAAAGGCTGAACCCTACAATCATTAACGAAAAGTAAAGATACCTGCAATTGCTGAAAAAAATACGTCAACAACGCTAAACCAAAGTCTCTAACTTTTCTATTTCCTCACGGTTATGTATTTAACCGTATAATAAACTCATTTAGGTTAGCTAATTTTTGTTATACTATTGTTGATTTATTTTTTCCTGAGTTTCTAAGGCGATTTTGTTTACTCGTAAAGCGACTCAATTGTTGTTCTTCACCCTCTCTGTTGCTTTGAATTATGCAGCCATCATAAATATTATCAATAATGAGTATTGGAGAACCACACTCAGCTAAATTAGCTCGAGAACGACTAGAGGCAATTCAAAATATCTACCTGTTCGTGATTCTGTTAAGTAACAACTACAATCGCGTCAAGAATCTAAAGTTGATTTTGAGGAGGATACAAAACAATTATTTAAACCTATCACTGAGACCACTAAAGATATTCAACCTGTGTTAAAAAAAACCGCTGAAGCAATTGAAAAAAAAATTGCAAAAAGAACTAAAAAAACAAAACAAAATAGATTCTCGAAAAACTTCCAAAAGAAATAGCTGCTGCGATGCCAATCCCGGAAACACCGCAGGATATGGACCAGGCAGAAAAAGAAGGTGCTGTATCACTAAAACCAGCGGTTGAATTGTTATATAAATTTAATGAAGAAACTGTTAAAGTAATTAATGGCATTGAAAATCTAGATCAATTAGCTGAATTTGCTGTGGATGGTTTTAGTCGAAGATATAAATTAATGAAACCTGAATACGCTAAGGATATTAAAAACCGTGAACAATGACAGAAAGTATTATATCGCATACGCATGAATGTTAAACAAGCTAGACCTGATGATCCATTATATCAGAATTATGTTAGGGTAATTAATAAATTAATCAAATCAAGAAGAAAGGAGAGAAAACATCTAAAACAAAAAGCCACAGAAATCATTTGAACAATCATCTAGTGATTATTCAAAATTAATACCATCACCACAACTTAGATTACCACCACTAGATAAACCAGTACCACAACAATCTAAACCACCATCACCACAACAAGCAAAACGACAAGTATAACAAAAGCTACAACAAATAAAACAAGAACGACAACAGGAAAAACTACTACAAAAAACACCATCGAAACCGATTGAAGAGGAAGATGAAGTATTTCAAAACCCTCCTGGTGCAACTGGAAGTGGTCTAAGAAGTGGTCTTATTACTTGTCCCAATAATGTTCTCGCTGATGTTGATTGATTATAAATTCTCATCGGAGGAAAACGAGCTGGTAGTAATTCATCAAAAATCATTAGTGAAGCAGAATATATTTGTAAACGATTATTTAGTAGCGGTATTATGGATATTGGTGTGCATCGATCACTCATTAATGAAATTGCCGATGATTACCAGAGTGACTATGTCACAGTGATTAGATACAATTAGTGATAAGTCAATTAATAATAAAACGATTGTGCATGGTGCTCAACGTAGACCTAACATGGTCAGGGTAATAAACTCTCGATTACCGGTATACAGAACAACCTACGGAGATGGGTTAGGTGACATTGTACAGGGTCTACTTAGAAGAATAGCCCCAAAAGCAGGACCTATTGCAAAACAGCTAGAAATGAAAGCTATTGATGTTGTTCGTGAAAAAGGTATAGACGCTGCTGGTAAACTTGCTAGCAAAGCATTCTCAGCGATCAAAGATAGACTAACGCGATTAGTACGCAAACCACAACCCGTCCGACCTCAACCAGTGAAATTGTCCAGCACTGAAGTGATGCCCACAAGTGTAAGTAAAATAATTAATTAAGCTGCTAATCAAAAATAGGCAGAGTTAGTTGATGTCCCAATGTCGGAAAAGCAAAAAAATATAACCGCTAGTCTGATAGCAGGAAGTGGTCTTTGTGTTAGACGATGATAATAATAAAGATGTTCAAGCGCATATCTGACATGGACGCACCAGTTCTCAAAGATGAGTCTGTACGCGATTATCAGTATTATTCTTACGATGCCAGAATTCCAGATCAGCGTGGACGAATCGAATTACATGTTTAGGATACAAGCAGATATTTTATACCCTCTGGAGCATTTATTGAGGTCAAAAGTGAAGTTTTAAATAACGCTAATCCTGCAGCACCAGCAGCATATGCAGCCGATGTTAGTGTTGGTTTTGTTAGTAATGGTATTATGGCGTTGTTTGATAACGCTACGTACACGATTGACGGAAAAAAATATTGAATCAATTCAAAAGATGTTGACGTTGCCACGACGATACTTGGTCTTGCAAGATACAGTGACGATTATTGAAGATCTGCTCGTCCATCAATGATGTTTGTAAAAGACACCTCTAATTCTCCAGAATACCAACAATATGAAATAGGACGACCACAGAATTTTGCCAGAAACGCCGCAGCAGATGTAGAGAGAATAATTATTAATGTGGATCCAGTCCAGATTTCAACTTAGGAGTTAGATTTTGTCGAGCGATGTTAAAAGGAAATAGGAGAACATTTTCATGTGCAATTCCACTATCACATATCTCTGGATTCTGTAGACATGTACGAAAGGAAATTCTTTAGCTAAACATACAGTTGTACTCGTACGAAAAAGCACAGACGATGATGGAATATGGAGACCCGCTGGTGATCCTGGTATTGTATTACTAACAAAACTTTCCTTGTGGATGACTCCCTCGATATCTGAAGAACAACGGTTACTTTCTTTTATGGATGAAGGTGGCAAATCAGCGTTATCATGGTTAACGATGACCACAGATGCTATCCAGAGTAATATTAACGGTTTATTTACATGGCAGATAGCCTCTCAGCAAGGTGTTTCAAACCGCGACATACATTTATTGCATTTCAAGATACTGCACGAACAAACTCGCAGTTACAAAATATCATGGTATTTGATAATCTCGGTGTTTCTGAGGTTTCATTAAGAATAAACAGACATCTAGAACCAACCGAGGATATTTTGTTAAATTTCGTTAATTCAAAAACATTAATGAAGAAAAAATCAAATAAAGGCGTCAAACTTTGCAGGCGTTATCAAAGATACTTTTAAAACAGGTGGTATATTTCCCCTTCTCGCAGCTATTCCAGCAATAATAGCCGCTGAAGGCCCTGCGGTTGCAAAAGCAGTTGCGTTAGGCGCTGTTGGAACTGCTCCTGGAATGGCGTTAAAGAAAGTAACTGGACAAGGAATCAAAAACAAAAAAAGGAAAAGGTGTACGACTTCCGGGAACACCGCCCTCGTGTTACGGAAAAGGTCTAAGATTAGGAACAGTTCGATGATAATTCAACTATCAAAAAATTTTGATTTACTTCATGCAGCTAATCGACTAAATATAAAACATTTCATAGGAGATTTCTGCGTGATCAATTACCAAAAAAACCTAACAATAATGAAACTGGTATTATTAATCTTGATAAAAACTCTGGACCTGGCACGCATTGGGTAGCATATGCAATTGATCTACGAGGAATTATCTATTTTGATTCATATGGATTAACGCCACCAAAAACATTTCTTCATTATGTCAGTAATAATACTGCTCTAATCTGGTGTTCAACGCTACCAACACAAACATTAACTGTTCCTCCAATATGTGGTCGTGAAGTACTTAATGTACTTGATGCTGTATCCATGGCACCGCCAGGAAATCCACCTCATAAAGTCGTGCATGAATATACCACATTGTCACATTTGAACAGACATCAGTAAATATAATGGTAGATATTTACGGAAGATCTGCTCGTGGTAAAGCTCAGCAGCAAGTTGATTTATCTAAATATGCAACCCTCGATCAACTCAGAAATGAGATTGATGATTTATTAAATATCACGAGTGTGGATCAAAATGAAGTCGTCGTTTTTCAGGACAAACAAGGACGATTAAAGACAAGCAATATACAACTACCAGACGTACTTATACTAATTCCTACTGCAGTTGCTAATAATATCGTTACTTTTACTGATCATAGTAAAATACAAGATTCAGGTAAGTCAGTTAACGATTATTGATGATGACTGTCGGTGCATTTAGTGGAAACGTTATTATGAACAAAAACAAAATTACAGATCTAGGATATCCAACCACAGATGGTGATGCTACAAGAAAAAAAAATATGTTGACGATTAGTAATCTAAGTACGTATTAACCAACGGTGGTATAATGCGTGCATTTCTTAATATGACCATAATGGTATTAGTAATTTAAAAACACCAGAATCTGAGTTTGATGCTGCTACAAAAAATGCGTCGATGATAAAGAGATTCCAATCAGTAATGAAATAATCACCCTCAAAACTGATTTTACCGGTCACGTAAATACGTTTTTGAGTTTTTGCAGAAAAATAAACAGAATTAATAACGAATTTTTTGGAAGTCCATCAAATGTGGATATAAAACTTACTGATAAAACATAAAACACAACTATATTATTAGTGAAATTCCAGATATTGTTCAAAAACGAGAATGATTAAAATTCCTCACAAACAGATCATCAACATCGTGTACATCGTCGGATCAGGCTCAGCTATATGGACATAACGAAATAAAACCATCAAACACATCGCCGAGGTCGCTGGTATATATAGATTGTCTGTGTTTAGAGTTGTAGAATTTAACACACTTACCAAATCTCCATTAACTAATAAATTGTCTAAGACTGTATCTGTAATGTTGGATAAAGATTCTGAGGAAACGTTCACGTTGGAATCATTGGATAGAAGTTTGTCCTCCGCTAATTACTGGTGGTGTCTGGAATTTGTAACTAAAGATCCCATTTTAATTACTTAATTAAATGACAACGTCATTATGCATAATGAATCAAATGACAGAGTCATTCATTGACGTCCAACGTCACAGATATTATCAGGCGTGTAAGTGCCAGAATTAACTAAAACATATCATTGACGAATACACGTTGAAAGTAAAAAAAATATCGCAGACGCATAGTTGTTATTGACATAGTAGTTGACTCGGTTTCTGCTATTGTTGCTGGAACCGGATTATTATTATCAACGTTAACTATGACTGCTCCTGCGGTTTTAACGATTGTCGTTTCTACGACAACAACTTGTGCAGGTATTCTCAGTATTATCGCTAAGAAAATATCTACATGAACGAGCTATAAATTACGCGAGTACATGTTGAAAATACAAACAGCAACAGCCGCCTATATTACATTATGCTCGCATATTTCCTTGTACCTCAGTGATGGTAAAATATCTGATGAAGAGTTCGTTACGATAATGAAAACTTACGATGAAGCATTTGTAACAGAAAACAATGCATTGTCTAGTGATAATAGCGGAAAGATGGAGAATTAAATAATAAAGATAACAATAATGTCTGAGTCTTTGACAAAGTCAAGGGAATTATTGCAACAGATCGTCACTAATACAACTCCTTCAAAAACTACTATGATATCAGTAAGTTAGGCCAGTCCTGAATTTAGCGTTAACTTTCCAACTGCAATTCCAGCAAAAGAAATTGCATTGGCTCAACTGGGCGTTTATAATAGCTGGTCAAATATCAGGTCGAAACCATTCGGTGGATTACCAGCAAATACTACATTGGTATTTGCTAATAACAATAAACCGGATGGAACACCTGATTGGCAAGTTGTTGGAATTTTAACGGGCAGTTATCAAATATAGGAGATTAATGACGAGTTCCAACGCAGAATAAAATATATAACCGGAAAAGAGTCAAATATAGCAATTACTGTTTACGAACCAACACTATCAGCGGTAATTGAAATAAATTCCCCTGATTACCTCGTAGATATTTATCAAAGTTCGATTAGATCAGTGTTAGGATGGCCTGAATTCGCAACGATTTATCAAGGACCACCAGAACCAACCAAAAATGAGTTTAAAACGAGTGAAAAAAATGTATTAAAGATCCAGAATATTGAGAAAAATATCCATGGAATTATATAAAATTTGATTATGATTGAACGACGATAGATATTACTTTACCAATTTTTATGGTAAAAGGATCACCAAGATATTTAGATCAGTATTTGATGTTATTGAAGATCCCAAGACGCCAGGGTATAATAAAGACATTGTTGATGAAATACTTTTTAAAACATTTTTAGATACTCTGAATCCTGAATACGATAAATCATTTAATGATTTAAGAAATTTACTTACTTCATTATCACAGCATTATGATCATACTGTAAAGCAGCAAATAACCGAGTTAATAAAACACTTAAACGGTATATTATTCGATTTATATATCGCCAATAGAAGTATTATAAACGTTGCAACTGATCTTAGTGGAGCTGTTTACGCTAATCAAAGAGTAAGCAATTATTTCTTAATCAATTTAAAATCAAAGAAAATTATTTACGAACATTTATTATATCAGTTCTAAATAACGCTAGAATAAAGAAATCATTAAGTGATCTTATTGAAGAATATTTTCCGGGAGTAATTCAATCTGAGAAAAATAGCCCCACCACCGTCTATACTAAAAC
Organism: Potamilus streckersoni; assembly: GCA_016746295.1. Lineage (NCBI taxonomy): Eukaryota > Metazoa > Mollusca > Bivalvia > Unionida > Unionidae > Potamilus > Potamilus streckersoni. The sequence continues at coordinate 714,264 of JAEAOA010000420.1, forward strand.
ATAACAACAACCCGTTTGATGCCGGAAGACACATATCGCCAGGCATTGTAAACATAACAACAAACGCTGTCAATCGCGTCTGCGACGATGTGGATGGAAGTTTTCAAATAGATCTTTCGAAGTCTAGCCAGGCTCAGCAAGAGTACATATTATACACATTCTCACCGCGCGATCCGCCCAGATATCTTATTGTATCAGAACCTATAAACCCCGTATACTTGCGTGTTCATAATCCGATTTTATCAAGAATACACTTCAAACTTTCAGACCAAAATAATCGCATCTTAGACACAAGAAAAAAAGAGATAAATATAAATCTGTATGTGATATCGTAATACGTCAATATACGAAACAAAAAAAAATATCTTAGGTACTTATCTATGGTACCTGATACATAATGGTTGGTCCGTATACAACACTGTTACAAATTATCTATCTATCTATCAATCTATCTATCTATCTATCTATCTATCTATCTATCTATCTATCTATCTATCTATCTATCTATCTATCTATCTATCTATCTATCTGTCTGTCTGTCTGTCTGTCTGTCTGTCTATCTATCTATCTATCTATCTATCTATCTATCTATCTATCTATCTATCTATCTATCTATCTATCTATCTATCTATCTACCTAACTACCTACCTACCTACCTATCTATCTATCTATCTATCTATCTATCTATCTATCTATCTATCTATCTATCTGTCTGTCTGTCTGTCTGTCTGTCTGTCTGTCTGTCTGTCTGTCTGTCTGTCTATCTATCTATCTATCTATCTATCTATCTATCTATCTATCTATCTATGTATCTATCTACCTAACTACCTACCTACCTACCTACCTATCTATCTATCTATCTATCTATCTATCTATCTATCTATCTATCTATCTATCTATCTATCTATCTATCTGTCTGTCTGTCTGTCTATCTATCTATCTATCTATCTATCTATCTATCTATCTATCTATCTATCCATATATATATATATACATATATATATATACATATATATATATATATATATATATATATATATATATATATATATATATATATATATATATATATATATATATATTACTTAGGTAGAAATATACATTAGTTTTCACAGGGGTTTGGTTTAGCTATTATGACAGATAATCGCCCCTCATTATCACTTTCATTATCACTTTCATTTTCCACATTTTCATAATGTTTCTTCAACTGTTTTATGCGAGTGTTTATAATCTTTGTCTGTTCGTATTCATGAGATAATTCTAACTTGATTTTTTTAATAGCGTTTGTGAGAGGTACAAACAATTTTACCTGATTATCAGTGACTAATGCCAGTGATTTTAACATCCCCCTTGCATATCCTTCACAAATTTGTAATATGACGAAAGCGTAAATCTGTCTTGGTTTTTCAGTTTCACGTAGTGAGTCAATATCACATAGAAACTTTTCAGCATTAAGATTGTAAACATTGATACCGTTATTTTGTAATCTTTTAATAGCATAAACAATGGCATTTATATTTTCAGTATTCATTATATATATATATATATATATATATATATATATATATATATATATATATATATATATATATATATATATATATATATATATATATATATATATATATATATATATATAAATTGGCAAAATATGTAGCGCGAACTGACACTCGTTCTACCGTTCCAAGTTGATCATATTTAACCTAATGAGGTTCTTGCTCAGTATACCGCTACAAGTTCCTAGGACATCCGTAACCGAACCTCTAGAAACTCAAAGGATTGTTTATGCACGTGTAGGTCTTAGTGACTAATCATATATGCTTTACAAGAGTTTCTAGACATCCGTTATCGAAACTTTAGAAACTCAAATGCTGATGATCTTCGTGACCGAACCAAATTAGGTTTTGATTTTGCGATTGTGTTTTTAGGATCGGTACCTTGTGTGTGTACCCTTATAGTAGGTCACAAGGTCACGATCTCATATCAGTTCCCGCTACATATTTTGGACGGCACAAAACGGCACAAACACATAACATATGATGATGATGATGATGATGATGATGATGATGATGATATGAACAAATGCCATCTTCATTTTTGCACACCCACCCCAATGATCAACCAATGGTAATTGATAAAAACTCAAGCCACCATGAGTTGATCATAGTGGATGGGTGTGCGCACATGAAGATGGGGTGCTCCGCCCCAATAGAATATATTTCTTGGCATAAAATCACCTCCCCTTAGACACTGACGTTCACAGGATTAGAATCCTGATCGGCGAGATCATAGATACCACACGTAACCAATTGAGCTATAGCACACCTAAGTGTTTAAGAAAAATTAGTTATTATATACTTAACTTGTCCACAGTAGTCCTAAAAGTAACAAAAACCACAGTTTCTGGTATTTTTTTTTTACAGTTTCTAGAAATTATATATGATTCTGCATAACACGAATAAAATTTAATTCGCCCGTATAAAAGCCGTTTGATTTAGTCAAGAGGATGTTATGTGTTCTTAAAATAGCTTTACACATGCGCAATTGGCTACATGGTTTACGTAATACACTGCTGTCGCTTATAATACATTTTTGCTGTCACTTATCTAAGTCTATGTAGTATAAGATTGCAAACAGACAGACACATACGCTATTGCTGGCTTTCACTGTTAAATTAATGAATTCTGAAAACAAAACGAACATGGATAAATCTCCCTGTTTATAGAATCGGTTATATATATATATATATATATATATATATATATATATATATATATATATATATATATATATATATATATATATAACAGAGTCTATAAACAGAGATATATATATATATATATATATATATATATATATATATATATATATATATATATATATCACGTCTTTGTATTTATTTAATTAAATACACTAAATTCTAATCTCGATGTGCAATGAGGTCTGTTCAGCGGCTATTTTGTGATGTATTCTGCATTAAATCAATACTTTCTATACTTGTTTTCTCTCTCTGTCTGTATCTGTATGAATACGAAAAAAATCGATATAACGGATCTAATTATAACAGCGAGCTAAGCTAGCCAATCACTATTGACTATGCACTTTTTGAATCCTGCAAGCAGATTTGATGTAAAAACAAAGAATGCAGTACGCGGATTTTATATAAACAATGGGTAAAGTATTATTTAATCAGTAGAGAATGAATTTCCGAATTAGCATTGAAAAGACCTCTGGTAGGTTTGTAAAAATGGTAAGTTTGTAAAAATGTTACTATGTTATCAATCATATGTGTGCGAATAAAAAAATAATTAAATCTGATTAAGTAGAGAATGTTTCTTTGTGGAGAACCATCTTATAATATTTTCTGAATGATATGTGCAGATTGCAAACTAAATAATATTATTTTCCTAACAATAAGTGCAATACTGAAAAGTTTTATTCTTGCCTAGGTCTCGCTTAATTATCTAAGTACCTGAACATGATATTCTGTCCAATGATTGAGGAATAAGTAGATCTAATAACACAATCAGCTGAACGTTTCACTGAGTGTGGTGTAATGTTAAAATATTTATTTGACTTGAACATAATTTCTTCTCCAGATTCTGCATTCACGGACTTAATTGATTTTGCAAATTGTGCGCCGCCAGTTTTTCCAAATTTACAGTTTTCACTTTGAGTGATAACATGTAAATTTTGAAGTGAGTTGTTAAACTTAATGTTGTTGATGTGGTCAACCATATACCCGTCTTCGATCGGTTCCAAAAAACACTCGATCACAAATCTATGTGATAGATACTGTTTATTTCCTGTTGTATTAAACATAAGATAACCAGCATTGTTAACACTACCTACTGTTTTTTCTTTTCAATCTGCAATTTCTAATGATGCCATTACGCTTCGCTTCATAATTGGTTAGGATTGGATGAGGCACAAACTCATTTTGCTCCATTTATATACTATATACTATTTGTTTAAATCATTGTTTTGAAATTCTAGCCAGATACTTTTCTTCGCGCTTTATAATAGATTCAGAGTTATATTTTTATCGTAATATATTTTTAACTCCCTGTATCTTTTACCACCACATTACGCACAAAGGTGAGTCTTTCCTCGCACACCAACACCACACCGTATACACGGTGTAGGTCCTAGACTCTCGTTTCTAACGCATTGCATGTGATAACTGCAGAAGTCGTTTACGCAATATTTGTTACACGGAGACATGTGACCAATCTTAAGCCAGCGGCAATTGTTATTTGGTTGAATCATATATAAATGATTAATACTTTAATTTAGATACATATTTGCCTTAATTATAATATTGTAAGAATTATCCGCAATTGAGCCTGCCGCCGCTAGATTTGATCTTGACAGGCTACACAAATTTAGTTTCTCGACGAAAGATCTAGATTTAACAAATGCGGATATAACTAAACGCATTATTGAAGTCAACAAGGAGTTCCGTCACGATGGTGCAGTTCATGTGTGGTCCACATTCAGGATTGGAATTGATGTCTATGTTATGAATGACAAACGAGCAAAAGAAATCATTGACTACCTCGATGTTCGGAAATATATTATTTTAGTAAAATTTATTGTAAATACAGAGGTTGATATTTGGATCATCCGAGACAAACGCGAATCTGTCCAGAAATCAGGGAATAATATTATCCTTGGTAAAAATTCCAAATCAGGAATTCACTGGAATAGACAAGCCGTATTATGAGCGATCTTATCCAGTAACTGCTGTTGTGTACGTGCTCTATCCGTTAATGATAAACCTGACGTAAAGGATCTCAAGAAAATGAAACTGACATCCTTGACTTCGTCAAGAATAAACTGCGTAGCAAGGCGATTTATAGAACACTTCACAAACGCGATACCGGGAAACGGTTTAACAGATTCAAGGCGTAAAAAAGTAAATATGTGGGCTGAAAAAGTTAAAGACACTGGAGCGTCTATCAGCGACGTTGCTGAGCTAGAAAAGTTATTAAGATTTCCAGTAACAGTGAAGACATTAAACGGAGAGATTTTGTACAAACCAAAATATATAACAAATGGAAACCCTATAACAATCATTGATCATAACGCACATGCATGGACTAATGCTGTAACTGTATTTCCACGAGAAAGAATGGTTAAATTTTACCACGATGATATATTCGATGCCATCGGTGATATTAACAAACGTGACCCTGTTTCTGTGTGGTTGTTTCAGAGTTCTGAATATGATCATTATGATCAGTTTGTACGGTCTAACGGTGATATTTATCGTACAGAATCTCTTTATAAAGAAATGGAAAACCTTGCACTGAAATGTACTTCTGACGATGTCAAAGTTAGACAACTAGTAAGTAATTGTTTTACCGTACCATTGGTTGCTGCTCATTTCACTCAGGAGAAAATCTCGTGGAAACCGACACGATTAGAATTTCTTGTAGATGTCGTGAGAAGTTGTATCGAATACGGACACAGTGGATTGTGGAATACTAAATATAATTACAATGACGTTATCTCAGTTGATATGGCAGCGTGTTATCCTCGGAGTTTTCTTGCATATGGAGAGTGTTCTAAATACTTTAATAGATTTGGACATCATACACATGACATGACCAGAGTTGCAATAAATGAACACTTACCAGATTTTGACTTAACAGGATTTGCTTATGTAGAGTCGCTTGAGTTTAGAGAAGGTCTCCATCCGATTATTTATGCGTGATTTGGAAAACATTTTTCTGAAAAATGTTGGGCTCCAATAGTTCTGCTAAGATATATGCTCGATGCTGAAGTTTTAATATCGTTGAAAGTATCTGAAGCTATTATATTATATCGCATGGAAAAGCAAGTTTGGTTGCCAGAACCTGCTAAACACGATGAGAAACTTGCAAAAGATCTCGGCAGAAAAATAATCGGTAAGTTTACACAAGAAGGATCACATGATCATAAACGAACTTGTACAAGATTGATCATGGACGATGCTGAACTCGATTTTATAATCGCTGATACGATGGAGAAAAACACATTTATAAGTCAATGTAATGCTTATTTATCAGACAAAACAAAACTAGGTACCATTGTGAGCTATACTGATGGCGAGTCACCGCAGTTTACTCATCTAAGATCTTAGATGCTAGCTTATGTTTCGATAAATCTATTATCGATGATAAACAGATTTCCTAGTTACGCTGTTAGAGTTGCGACAAATTCATTTTATGTACACAAAAAATATAAAGATTCATTAAATCTCGGTAATGGTGAATGGGGAACGTGGAGGATAAAACAAGAAAATATACTTAGTTATTGTGAATCTGCCGATGTTGAAATTGAGGAAACATATTACAGAAATAATCAAGTATCAAAATCATCTGCGCCATCCATCTATGATCCTGTATGTAGACATAAGACTGTTTATCTTAATGGGTGTGGAGGTTTAGGTAAAAGAACAAGCGCGATTAACTTATTCATGAGTTTAGAAATGATTGTCTTAACACCAACGCACAAACTCACCAGGGAAATAAAGCAACGCGGTGTAAAGTCGTGTACATATCATAGTTTCTTTAGATGGTGCGGAGATAAATGGACCCCATCACGAATAGGTGAAAAATATATACCTAAAATTATCATATGGCACGAGATATGCACGGTGCCTCTGGAGGTATTACAAATATTTCTTGATTGGCTGTTACTAAAGAATACTGCTGTGATCATGTGTGGCGATCATGGTCAACCACCACCCTTTGTTGGGCAGTCTCCAAATGAGTGGCTAAAGAGCAATGTAGATTATTATGAAGAAATATCTGATGATCATAGAGCTGTTGATGAATCGCTGAACGAATTTAAAAGATTAATACGACTACAACCAGATAAAATACAGTGTGAAGTAATGCGTGAGATAATTCCAGAAACATCTATGAATAATTTTTTGACCCTATGGAAACCTACTGATTTGATTAGCCTTGATAAAATAACTGAGAAATAAGGACATTTCAACGTATGAAAAATAAAATGCAAATTATTGAGATGAATTTCGTTAAAGTTATGCAGCCAAAAATGTGCAGCCAAAAATGTGCAATAAATGTTTAAAATCGGAGAGCAAAATGAAATGTTTTCCTTCAAATGTAACTGAAATTATGGATTCTGATTATATATTATCGGTTATAATATAAATATGGACAGTATATTTAATTCAATTATTTGATATCATTTAGGTAAGGACAGTAAATTTTATTTAATTATTGGATACAATGAAAGTATGGACACCGAATCTTATTATCTGATGTAAGGTCTATAATTATTCTCCTGTTATGAACAAAATATGTTAAACAGATATAATTTATTCATTGGTTTAACCATAATGATATGTAGTACAGCTAAGGTCCGGAACTATCCGGAGCTGGAAATTTTTTGTGGGCATGCGCGTTGTAGCTAAAGGAGGTAATTTTAAGCGCGACGATCAGTAACTCCGTTGCAACCATGAAATGCCCTATAACAACCAACCAACCAATCAAATGTTATCAAGTCGCACGTATCGTGAGGACAATATCAAATGTTAAGTCTCAGGTAAAGTTTGGACAATAGCAAATATGCTGGGCGTTGAATGGATTTTTAATACGGACATCGAACTAGCTATTACATTAAATTATGTTTAGGATTTGTCCTCAATTAAAGGTCTTTAAATTTTATCAACTAAATGTCTAGGTTAAGCGTGCGTGAAAACTAGAATTTGTGACAGAGTTTATTATTCTGCTATCAAGCATTTCGTATATAGGTACAAAAACACACACATAAACACATTTCCTTCGTTTGAAGATTAATAACAACATAGAGACTTAGTACAGACATGAAAATCACAAGGACAAGGACATGGCTTACCATTACATATATACATCACAGACTTATACATATACCCATACAATTGCAAACAAAAATTACAAACTCATAGAAATGGGATTACATTGTATAATTGAATTCTTGATAACATTTTATACAGACAAATGGGTCTTTCCTAACAAGAAGACGTTCCGATTAGTTGCAAAGTTCATGAAAAATTCCTGCAGAAAATATTGCTACTGACATTTATGTAGAGTTCAGTCCACATGTGTATGCACTCTTCGTCACAGTCGCTAAACAAGCGACTCTTCTCTCTGACGATTTACTATCCAAATTTGGATATTATCCCTACGTCGAATCAACCCTGAGGTCATTTTTTTATGTTAAGAACAACAAATTATTAGTTCCAACCAAATACGTGGCCACATTAATTTGTTAATTGTCACGACCTATTGAAGTCAATATAATAATCTCTCGAAAGTCAAGCACAATCCATTCAGAAATTTGTGTTAATATGTGTTACTGAAAAGTGTACAATTGCCATTGCTTTTAGGAGCACTCCTATTAGCAAATCTTCATTTTTGGAGTTGCGTAGTTTTACATTTTGTAAAGATCTTCAATTTCTAGTTACGCACAGTACAATACCTCTTATAAATATACAATGTACATCACGATTTGTTTAAAATATATATTTAACTCTTGATTGTCATTCCCAATTCCATAATGCAGAGAGAGAGAGAGAGAGAGAGAGAGAGAGAGAGAGAGAGAGAGAGAGAGAGAGAGAGAGAGAGAGAGAGAGAGAGAGAGAGAGAGAGAGAGAGAGAGGTGTACACAGGAAATTCTTTATAAATGGAATCCAGTTTTTATTTGTAAGTAGGGCAACTTCAGGGATAGGTGAATATAGTAAAAATGGGAAGGCGCTTACATTAAATGCTTGTAGAGTTTATTGAAGAACATATATTTAAACATACAAAGCCCATGATTAAGGCAACATACTGGATTTCCCCAACTGGGTCGAAATAGTTACAGTTCAAACATGAAAATGTTGCTACGTAGTCTGCTTTCACACAACCTCTTACAGAACTAGGACTGTTACGTGATACCCGCATTATCTTATAAGTCAAGTGGACACAATCATTTAAGACACTTATTGTAAAATGTAACTTTTAAAAAAATCGTGATGTACGTTGTATATTTAGGAGAGGTATAGTACCTAGAAAATGTCTTGTACCTATATGTACAGTGTACATTTAGAAAATGTGTTCTATATTGTATATTTATGACATGTACAATGCATAATTAGAAACGTGCTCTATGTTGTATATCTAGGACATGTATATAGAAAACATGTTGAACATTGTATATTTATTTAAAAAATGTTCTATATTGTATATTTTAAAACATGCATTGTAAAATGTATATCAAACATCACATGATTAGAAAATAAACTTCGTCTGAAGCCCGATCCAGGTAAAGAAATTGTCATAAAAAGATACTAATTCCCTCATTCATCCCTCTAGATTCAAAGCATATACGGAGATGCAGCGTCTTGTCGCCCAAAGAAATATCACCAGAAATAACAATGGGATTGTCCGCTAATGATACGATTGGACAAAATATTGGGGGGGGGGTTGTGTGCTTGTTACTGATATACTAGTATGTGGCGTAATCATACCGCCAGCCTAATTCGCTGGTCTGGTGTGTGCGTTCCAAAGCAGTAGGACTATTGATCAGTATACCGTATGAGCAGAGCAAGGTAAAACTATTCCGATCATGGATTATCGTGGTGAAAGTCAAAATAGACTTGCATTTTGTGGAAATTTTGTGCATGCAACTAAAGAGGAACCTCTGGTTATTCGACAGAAATGTTGTCTTGGAGTTGTGGATGGAAAGGTAATGATAGATAAATTTTGTTGCTTCTATGTTATTTTGATTTACCAGGGACTTAAACGTACAAGCACATATCAAGTCATTGATTTACACATTGTTGATGGTTATGAGAGAGAGAGAGAGAGAGAGAGAGAGAGAGAGAGAGAGAGAGAGAGAGAGAGAGAGAGAGAGAGAGAGAGTTTATCATATTTCTTCTTTGTTGTTTTTACTCTGGTTTTTTTTTTTTTGCTTGATTTCCTTGTTTGAAAAATGGAGAGTGGTTGCAATGGAGAAATCTCGTATACGTGTATTAAAAATAATTTAAAGGATTTAGATTGTAGCATACATACATACATACATACATACATACATACATACATACATACATACATACATACATACATACATACATACATACAAACATACATACATCCATCCATCCATCCATCCATCCATATGTCATACATACATACATACATACATACATACATACATACATACATACATACATACATACATACATACATACATACATACATACATTCATACAAACATACATACATCCATCCATCCATCCATCCATATGTCATACATACATACATACATACATACATACATACATACATACATACATACATACATACATACATACATACATACATACATACATACATACATACAAACATCCATCCATCCATCCATCCATCCATCCATCCATCCATCCATCCATCCATCCATATGTCATACATACATACATACATACATACATACATACATACATACATACATACATACATACATACATACATACATACATACATACATACATACATACATGCATCCATCCATCCATCCATACATACATACAGTCTTGCATGCATCCATCCATCCATCCATCCATCCATCCATACATACATACAGTCTTGCATACATACATGCATACGCATAGCGCGGACCATATACTTCTATATTACATCAAAATAGTTTTAATCTAGGAATCATCTTTACGTCCATTCTAGTACGTACATGCAATCTTCCGATTACATATATTGTACTGATATATAACTCAAAGTGGCAATGCTTTTCTACACGCAGTAAACACTGATATAAGTGAAATAAGGGTCATTTATCGGTCAAGTCAAATGTATAATGAGGACAATAGTAAATGTGCTGGGCGTTGAATGAACTTTCAGTACCGAGACTGAAGTAACTATATAAATCAATCACGTATACGATTTGTCCTCAATTATAGGTCATTATTTTTATCAACTAAATATCTAGGTTAGGAGTGCGTGAGAACTAAAATCTGTGACAGCTTATTATTCTAGTATGAAGAATTTCGTATATAGGTACAAATACAAACACATAAACACATTTCCTCCGTTTGGAGATTAATAACCACATAAAGACTTAGTACAGACATGAAAATCACAAGGACAAGGACATGACTTACCATTACATATATACATCACAGACTTATACATATAATTATACAATTACAAACAAAAATTACAAACTCATAGAAATGGGATTACATTGTATATTTAAATTCTTGATAACTTTTTCTACAGACAAATGGGTCATTCCTAACAAACAGATATTCCAACTAATAGCAAAGTTCATGAAATCTTCCAACAGAAATTATTTCTACTGACATCATAAATTTTATGTAAAGTTCATTGTCATTCAGTCCACATGTGTATGCACACTTCGCCATAGCCGCTAAAATAAGCGACTCTGTTCTCTGACGATTTACTATCCAAATTTGATATTATACTTAGGTCGAAATAACCCTAAGGTCACGTTTGTGTGTTAAGAGCATCAAGTTAGTTCCAACCAAACACGTAGCCCCATTAATTTGTTATTTTTCACGACATACTAAAGTCAATCTAATAATCTCATGCAAGTAAGCTATAAGTACAATTCTTTTAGAAAAGTGTGTAGATATGTAATATTGAAAAGTGTAGAATTGCTGTTGCTTTTTGGAGCACATCTGATATCAAATCATCATTTTCGGAGTTGCTTAGTTTTGCATTTTGTCAAGTTATTCAGTTTTAGAGGTAAGTAAATATAGCTTGTAATAATCAGTATCATAATGCAAAGAGAGAGAGAGAGAGAGAGAGAGAGAGAGAGAGAGAGAGAGAGAGAGAGAGAGAGAGCTCTGTGTACAACCGAAATCCTTTATATATTTGAATACATGAATATATGAAACAAGACACTTTATATGCCTCAAATTTCCATTATATATATATATATATATATATATATATATATATATATATATATATATATATATATATATATATATATATATATATATATATATATATATATATTCGAAATGATTCGTTCCTGAAGTCTAGTAGTTGAGTGAACAAAAATGTTGAATGCAAAGCGAATGACTTAACCATCGGTATTTTTAAGTAGTGTGTAAAGCACAAAACATTTAGGTCGATCTTTGTTTGTTATGTGTCAATCTCTGTCTGAAATATCTAACTAGAAACATGTGCGATTAAGGAGATTTATGGGGAATGACCTCATTTTAAAAGTCATAATGTACGGTTCAGCGCAAGTTAGGAATTATGGATATTTAATTAAGGGCGTAGCTTGCTTAAACTTAACGGAACGGAGTTCAATTTATGGTCTGTATAGAAGCTGATAGTTGGGAATATTGACCAGAAACAAGTTGATAGCTATTTGTTGATATACATATTGTAGTGTTTCGATGCTTGGGGAAGCGGGAACTTTTGTAATTCTGATTGGCTACGCTGGGAAAGTGGGCGTGGTTTCACACGAAAAATTTAAGTTTAAATGTGCATGAATGGGCATCGATGTTAGCCTACACTTTTCTGTGAGACATAAGCATAAGACTCAGAGATTTTAATGAGTAAATTTCTCGTAAAATAATTTTCATCGAAGGGGGAAATGATTGTCGGAATAATTTACAGACACCAAAAGCTTGAAACACAAGGTATTTGCATAAATCTCTTATACTATGTTTTATTTGCTTGTAAATGCATGCATTTGCAGATATTTATTTGTTTCAGTCGATATGAAATTTCTTGATATGGTATACTTCTGGCAAGTTTGTTTATCCGAGTCCGCAAAAGGATATTTTTCTTTATATGTACATTGACGGCTCGCTAGGTTACAGTCTCGATTATTGTAGGGAATTATGTATCCCGAATTCATGCTTATTCTATATAAGGAATTTTGTAACTAACATCATTGTGTTGAGTTCATTTATCTGAACTCGTACAATGATATTTTTTATTGATATACATGCACGAATTGATGAAATGTTGATATTACAGAATCTGTTGAAATTATCCGAAAGCACTTTTATGTGTAATGATAACACTTAAGTAGGGTAAGGAATTTCGTTTATTCGCATTGTGATGGATTAATCTCTCGTGTAACGTAAATGGTTATTCGTAGACCATTGGTCTGGGAAATAGTTCTTAAGTTGTGATATATAGCCATAGTCTGTTTGAATCCCATCGAATTACACCTGACCTCGAGGGAAGAGACTAATTTGTTTCCCGTATAATGTGATGGAAAATTAAGGATGATTGTGTTTATATGTTTACAATGTGAGATAGTTTCGGGGAGAGACGCATTTTACAACCCAAAAAGAGTGGAAAGCCAAAAAGGGGGGAAGTGTAGAACCAAAAGTCCAGATACCTAAAATGTTGGGGAAAAAATGAAAGTGGAGTAAAAGACTTACCGGTGCAAAGGAACCAAAAGCACTGTCTAAGTGGACCTGTGGGACGGAATCGGACAACAGGTTATGAATTGATGCAAGGCAGCGTTATTCGATCTTCACAGTCGGTCTTTGAATGATGGTTTGATTCTATCGTAAACAGTATCGATTAATTTTATAATCTTATTTTCATTTTGAAATTTTTTAATTAGTGCAGTACAAAAAGAAAGAAATGTATCTTTCGAATTGTAACGAATATATCATTTGCTTGTGAAATTGTATTGTTTTGAAATTTGATTAAATTTTGTATTTATTAGTAACGGGGCTTGAGTTATTCTGTTCTATATATTAGCTCAGATTACATATTTATTCCACCCATAAGTTCATACTTTGTATTGACTTCATTCGATACCAGCAAATACCGTTACCGTAACCATTCGATACCGTCGGCGATCATCACTAGATATGAAGACAAAGCCAGTAGACCCGCCACAAATAAGTTGAGGTGTGCATCTTCAGAGATAGGTGAATTTAGTAAAATGGGTAGGCGGCTAACATTTAATGGATGTCCAATTTATTCAAGAAAGATTTAAAGTCCATAATTAGAGCAACATACCAGATTTCCCAAACTATGCCTAAATATCTGCAGTCCAAACATGAAAGGTTTCTTGATAGTTTTGCTTTCACACAACCTCTTACAGAACTAGTACTGTTACGTGATAACCGCGTTTTCTTCTAAGTCGAGTGGAGACAATCATTTAAGACAAAATGTATATATTAAAAAGATGTCACGTACATTGTGTGTGTAAATATATATATATATATATATATATATATATATATATATATATATATATATATATATATATATATATATATATATATATATATATATATATATATATATATATATATGATAGGCATTGCACTGTGTAACTATAAAACGTGTTGTATATAGTACGTTTAATATGTTTAGAACACGTAATGTACGCTGTACATTTAGAAAATGTTTTGTACATTGTATATTTAGGACAAATAGTGTATAATTAAACAGCGTACTGTATGTTGTATATTTAAAAGATATTGTACAGTTTATATTTAGAAAACTTGCTATATATTGTATATTTACAGTGCATGTTGTAAATGTATATTTTAGGACATGCATTGTAAAGTGTTTATCAAACATCAAATGATTAGAAAAAAAACGTCACATATGGCATCAAATCATTTATATTTTTGATTCAGATCGTTTTCTTTGAGACGATGGATAATCTCGAGGCCAGATTAGAAGAATTTATGATACCTAAGGAAAACGTGACCAACCTAAAGAAAGGGTAATTTACAGGACATCACACTTTCATCTTCCTTTTAGTATGGACAAAGTATGACTTCCTATGGGATTATCTGAATATTAAGATGAATAATTTGAACTTGTATAAATCTGTTATGAGGGGACCACTTTAGAGACTTGCACGTCGGCCTATACATGGGTATGTTTCCTTATAAATTAACATTATGCACACAATTACTTCGACGACTACTCCCATCGTGATTGAGATAACTGACTAGAATACATCAGTATATATTCGAATTGAAAATTAATGTGGTTGAAACCTTTAAATTATTTGTACGAGTGCTACCTCTACAGTCAATAATAGGTTGAATTTGCTATGAAGTAACAATGTCATCATGAGCGAGAAATATGTACTATGTGGAAATTACGTCAACAACGTAACTGGATAAAATGAAGAAAACAAAAAATGCGCATGTTTCTGAACTAGGCCTGATACATATTCCAAGTAGTTCTTTTATAAAAGTTAAGGTAGATTATCAAGAAACGGATTCTTACGGAACCAATGTCTCTGAAATGAAACATATTGATAAATTTTTTATATTTCTACGATATTTCTATATCGCACGAACCAACCAAGCAGGAACACAAAACTACCATGTTGTAAAGTGGTGCAATATTGTTACTAAACCAAAACAAATAATGACCAGTTTATGCCACAGTGTTTGCTTTTACATACATTTGTGTTGTCTTTACATACATTTGTGTTGTCAACAACAGTAGCACAGTGGCAGGGAAAAGAATAGATAGATAGATAGATAGATAGATAGATAGATAGATAGATAGATAGATAGATAGATAGATAGATAGATAGATAGATAGATAGATAGATAGATAGATAGATAGATAGATAGATAGATAGATAGATAGATAGATAGATAGATAGATAGAAAGATAGATAGATAGATAGATAGATAGATAGATAGATAGATAGATAGATAGATAGATAGATAGATAGATAGATAGATAGATAGATAGATAGATAGATAGATAGATAGATAGATAG
The DNA here is from genome assembly GCA_016746295.1 of Potamilus streckersoni. Lineage (NCBI taxonomy): Eukaryota > Metazoa > Mollusca > Bivalvia > Unionida > Unionidae > Potamilus > Potamilus streckersoni. The sequence continues at coordinate 730,023 of JAEAOA010000420.1, forward strand.
ATAGATAGATAGATAGATAGATAGATAGATAGATAGATAGATAGATAGATAGATAGATAGATAGATAGATAGATAGATAGATAGATAGATAGATAGATAGATAGACATGCAGACAGACAGACAGATAGATAGATAGATGGATAGAAAGATAGATATATAGTCTATTCACTCTTGCTAGCTAGGATACAACATATTTTTTCAGGCAGTTTATACTTCCTGGCTTCGTGGATACCCATATACATGCTCCCCAATACCCTAATGCCGGAAAGGGCCTTGACCTTGAGCTCCTTGACTGGTTACAAAAATACACTTTCCCAGCGGAGGCTCGTTACAAGGATCAGACTTTTGCCAACAACGCATACGAATCAGTAGTGGTAAGCCCTCAGACCAATCTAGGCAAAAGGATTCTTTAATACATCTATAGTTCAGGTCTCTAATTTAAAATTAGAGCAACACATATGAGGTCAGTCTCATCTGAAATGTGCTTCTCCAGAATTCTGAGAACAATCTTTAACACTACTGCAAAGTTTGACCTTCTTATTTTGGACACATCAAAGCAGTCTTAAAGAAAATAACGGCCACAGCTACATATCAGCTGCAGTGCCAGGGAAATGGTATAAATTATTTATTAACATAGGTAAGTGTATTCTAACCCAAATTTGATTACAATTGGATCTCCTCGTACCAATGTTACTGGGATATCTCATAGGCCTTGTATTATGATGACCTTATGATCAATAGCGCTGCAGTTTTCAAGATTCTGACTGTCATTCCAGGTATTCAACATGTATTGTCAATCGATGTAGGTTTCCCCGTACACAGAATAACAAGACTAATGCCAACTGAAAAGACTTTCCGAATTGTCCATAAACTTCAACCTTATGGAATTTATTGGTTCACGTGCTGTGTTCAGATGATAACCTCTGATGTCTACCTCTATCTATCTATCTATCTATCTATCTATCTATCTATCTATCTATCTATCTATCTATCTATCTATCTATCTATCTATCTATCTATCTATCTATCTATCTGTATATATATATATATATATATATATAGATATATATATATATATATATATATATATATATATATATATATATATATATATATATAACGTATGTCTTTGGAGATCTGATTTAATCAACTAACCTTGACACGAACGTATATTCATAATTCATAATTTAATATAAAATTCCGTATTTAGTTTATATAAAGATGTTTATTCTTTTCGTTTCTTAATTGCTATTTTGACTTGAATGATTAGCTTTAAACAGGTATCCTTCCCCAGTCATCAATAAATATAGAGCATTTAAATACATTTCTCATTCCATTAAAATATATCCCAAATAAGTCAGATAATGATGACGGGTTTTAATTTAATTAGCGACGGATAGATTTTCAGAAAACCGAAATGTTCACAATCGAAATTAAGGTAAGGTTCATACACGTACAAAGTTGTTGATTAAAGGAGTCCTTATTAGGAGTCATGACCATCTTTATTTCAATTTTATTTTAATAGCACAAAACAAACTTCTCCTTAAACGTATAGTAATTAAGTTAGGTTATCTTGTAACGCGATATAGTGTCACAACATTTGTAGGCATGATGTACATAATTAAATATTTGAAAAACGCAAGGATATATCTTATATAATAAACGAACTAAGATACCCAACCTGATAGAATTCAGTGTTTGCTTACTTGAAAATGTGTGCTAATTATGTTTCCTTTTTAGAACCGTGTGATACAAAATGGTACAACGACTGCCTGTTATTTCGCCACAATTCACACTGACGCAACACTTCTTCTTTGTGACATCATTCGTAAGTACATGTCTGAGCAATCAAATGATTCAAACATTTTGTACAACTTTCCACTCCATACATCCACTACTATTAAACTGTCACACCTCAGAGACAATTTAATAATTCATTCTTTTATTCTGACAAATTGCATAGTATTTTCCATCTGATAGCTATTTTAGATTACTGTTAATTGGTTTCATAGATTGTCGTTAGTTTAGTGTCTTGATAATTTTACAACACAGTATGGAGGCGATATGTAGAATAAACCTATTACTTATATAGGTTCAATAACGATATGGCATAAATAAGATTTTAAACTCCATAAATGATATTTGTTCTTTTATAAATGCTGTCAAAGTTTTTCAAAACGTAAAAGGCAGAATATTCATTTCCATTATTAGCGTAAGTTTTAACCTACTTAGAAAAAGAAAAAAAAAACTACTTTCCACTGACAGGGACTGTCCGTTATTTCGTCTCAATGCACATATTACAAAAACAGATCTATAGTCTGTCCAGTTTTTTCTGAATAGATACGGGGCATATCCAACATTAATCTAAACAGTGTAAAAAATAAAATGAGGAATACGAAGTATCTTCTATAATAGCATACTTTGGTTACAACATATCAAATGCTGAAAATTTCGTCTGCAGTACAGGAGTTCTGAAGAGAGAGAGAGAGAGAGAGAGAGAGAGAGAGAGAGAGAGAGAGAGAGAGAGAGAGAGAGAGAGAGAGAGAGAGAGAGAGAGAGAGAGAGGAAAGGGGGCGTGTCCATGATTTGCTGAAAATTTTACCTATGGTACATGAATACTGGAGAATTGTCAGAAATATGTACAGAAATTGTTTTAATATCTAGCAAATGTATGAGATGCATCAGATAACGATGCCACCAGATTTCTATGGCATTAGCTAAACTAGTAGCTAAAATATGGACAGAAAGTAAATGTAAGGGACCAGTCACGGGATTTTATGCATGCATAATAGCGTAGTCATCGTATTGTATCGTTGTTTCTTGTTTCTAGTCTGCTGCAACACATATAACTGTTCTGTTTAAAGCTTTCTCCACTCTTCAGACTGGCTGGAAATTGTAAAGTAGAGATCAGGCTGAAAAACATGTATATTAGATATCAGATTGAAAACATATATAGTAGAGATCAGACTGGAAAATATGCATAGTTGAAATCAGACTGGAAAGCATCCGGCTGTTGTAAAGCTGCCACCATCCTGTTGTAGCTGTGGTGAGCTGTATGTAGTTGTCATGTGCGGGTGTGTGGCAGCTACTTTGAGGAATTAGATGGTAGAGCAAACAAAACACATATCTAGGCTACATATTTATTGAATGGTTACTATCCACTGTCTCCACATTCCCATCCCTGATTCATGTATCTATGTATCCTGATTCAGACAGACAGACAGGATTATAGTCGCTTGCTTTCATTGGCATTCTCAAATTCAAAACTCAATATATATCTAGTCCTAGCAGACTTCACATGAGACTACTGATATAAAAGTTCTATAACTTTCTTGACTATTTCTGGTACACAAAATCTATGTTTCCTACATTAAACTAAACTTTTGATATCTCACAAATGAGTTGTCCAGAAGTTGATTTAGAAACATTAAATAATTATAATATATCTGATCAGAGTCACACTGACTTTCAACCTCTCCCTCAAAATATAAATCTTAAATAAATGAAGTTTATATGAAAGGGTTCACAAAGATTGTCAGAATTCAAGTATAAAATATCTATTTCTTTCAAAACAATATACACATTTTTCTTGCTAGTTAGAAAAACTTAATCTACTTTCTTGTCTCTAATATCATCATTTTCAAAATCTAAAAATTAATTATAAGTCTTGTAAATAATTCATTTAATTAATTTGTACAAACACAAAGTCTGTTGTTCTCACTAGCTAGAACTTGGAGCTAAAACAGGATGATCAATGTCCTAATGGCCATGTGGGGAGCTTTCTGTAAAGATTCTACTTGTATTGTTTTTAGACTGCAGAAGCAAAACATTTATTGAAAAGTGGATTCAATCCAATAAGGCTATGTACAAGACCAGAAAATTGGAAAACAGTTGAATTATATCAAATGTCCCTACTACATTTCCTCCTCCGTTCTAAACTTTTTTCCCCAAATTTCTTTTAACTTACAACATTTATAACTTACAATTGCTTTAGTGAAAAATATATAATAAATTGGATTAAACATACAGTCTTTTGGGTATCTTTTGTGCTTAAACAAATATTTTATAATTATGTAAATGATTTGTAAATAACTTGTAGTTTTTATGGGCAATAATTTACAAATAAAGCGATCATATATGAGTTCCCGGATTCAATAGTTCGCTTGGAATAAGTGGGAAAGAAATGAAATCTGGGTCTTCATCTTTGGGTTAAAATTCTCCGTTCAGCGTTCAGTTCCAGCTAACATTTTAACTTATCAAACCATGATGTAATCAGTAAACAATTGCTTCTTACACACAGACAAGACTGGTCAACGAGCACTGGTCGGAAAGGTGAATATGAATACGAATTCCCCTGACTTTTACATAGAAGAGAAAGACGAATCTCTAACGGAAACAGAGCGGTAAATGAATGAATAAGTGAATGAATCCACGTGATAGATTGATAAATAGATATAATTATTTTTTATATACTGAATAGAAATTTTTATTGAATTTCAACTTAAATAGATAAACAGTAAAAATTAACAAAAGAACATTATATTATTATATTAATCGCATTAGCACGAAGTACATGAACATCTAAGAAGCAACCGTTTTGACTATATTAGTTTATTTCCTATAAATTTGTATTTTATATAGCTTTCGTATTTCATATTATGTAATGAAAACAAAAGGTCGTTTTTAAAATCAATGAAAGTCTGGTTTAAGTCCATGTTTTATTGTTTCCTAATTTTTTAACTTCCGTATCCTGATCTTTTTTCCAGCTTTATAGGAAGTGTCCTGTACAAGAAGGTAATACAATTAAATTTTATACATAAACATATTTTACTAATAAAGATTTATTATGGGAAGGAACTGGAGGGTATGATGCAATTTTTGAAGCTCGTAATAGCTAAACTCGTTATTAAATCAAATAAGAAAAAAATGCTTTATATGAAAATAATTAGAGAGATGTCGGCAAAATGTTCGATACAAGATCGTAGCTGCGTCTGTTTGTATATGCTTACTTACATGTCCTTGTAAAATTGACCTGTCTCACGTCTGTATTTGGTGTATGTAATTTTTCAGAGTTTGAACTTCTTCCTCTTGACTTTTCTAAATCAGACAGCCTGTTTTATCTCTGAAGCCAGCATCTGCTAGCCAAAAATTAAATCCTTATTGCAATCAACGAAAATTTACATACGCTATATATTATCTTTTATTATATATATATATATATATATATATATATATATATATATATATATATATATATATATATATATATATATATATATATATATATATATATATATATATATATATATACATACATAAATCTTTACTGAGGAATATTGGTGACTCAATTACTTGTGTTTTTCTCAATGATTCTAGTTAATCGAGTTCTTTGATAGGGGAAGAAACAACTTGCATTAGTAACAAACACTTCACAGAAATGTCGAGAGCAAAGCTCATTACACGTTTAAATAAAAGAGGAAATATTCACAAAAAGATTTAATGAGGAAAACAACAGCAACAACAAAGATGAAAACCGATTGAAAATGAATAAACAAGTTGTCCATTTTGTGCATCGTTTTGAGAATAGTAAAGTTGTATTTGAAAATTTGTGCGGTGCACCATATTGTTTTGCCCTGACTCGAGGTTATGGACAAAGAAAGGAAGACCAGGTACTGCAATATGTAACAAAGGTTATGTTCCGAAAGGTTATGTATCAAAGAAAGATTATGTACCAATAATAATGTACCAAAGGTAATGTATCAAAGGTTATGTACCAATGGCAATGTATCAATGATTACGTTTCCAAAGGTCATGCATCCCAACAGTGCTAGACTTCGAGATGGTGGTAAAGGATATCTGTCATGAAAATATTTTAGCGGGATACCGGAAAACAAATAATAATAATAATAATAATAATAATAATAATAATAATAATAATAATAATAATAATAATAATAATAATAATAATAATAATAACGACTTTGTATAGCGCCTAATCTTTAGAAGCTCTAAGCGATTTACAGCATAATACAACACTTAGAAAGCATATATAATGATATGATTACAAACATAAGAACAAGTACCACGAAATTAGAGAAGAGAAAACATGCTGCAAATAGTTAAGGTAAGGACATAGTATTAGGTCTTAAAGTCTGTTCTTGCAGTTGAAATAGGCGAGTTTTAAGAACGCTATTGAATCAGATCACTGTCTTTGAGTCTAAGTTCCGTAGGCAATTCGTTCCACGTTGCTGGTCCCCGGTATGCAAAAGAACGTTGTTCATATGATTTCAGTTTTATAGTGGGAATAGCGAGAATACGAGTGTCAGAAGAGGAGCGTAGGTATTTTGCTGTGTACACATGGGTGAGATTGGATAGGTATGTTGGGCTGGAGTCCGTCAGTGAAACGTAGCACAAAGAACAAATTTTGTGTTTATATTCTGGATTGAATGGATAACCAGTGTAAGGTAGACAGCAGGAGTGAGGCATGCTCTGATCGTGGTATTCTAAGGATGATCAGAAAAGCTGTGTTTTAAGCTTTTTGCAGTTTCTGAAGTTGATATTGAAACGAATCAGACATAATTGAGCTACAATAGTCTAGTCAAAAGTATTATTGAACACACAAATGTTTTAGTGGCATCAACTGACAAATACTTGCTAATGGAGCTGATTCGTCTCAGCTTAAGATATGCAGCCTTGCATATGTTCATGACATGTAGATGCAATGAGAGAGTACTGTCAAGAGTAACACCTAGGTTTCGTACTGAGTATCTAAATTCAATTTTGGAGATCCTGATATTTATTGTCTTTGGTAAAGGATGTGAATGAGACAGGCTTTGTGTTGTGATCAGAATGGCCTAAGTTTTATCATCATTCATCTGCAGCTTTTTCATGTCATCCATGATTTCACATCGGAAATACACATCTACAGCTTGAATGGTAGATTCAACTTCAACTGGATGGCTATATCTGTATATTTGGGTGTCATCAGCATACAATTGGTGAGACACTGTATGATGATCTATGACACTTGAGTTTGGCTGAGTGTATAGAATGAAGAGAACAGGTCCAAGAACAGACCTCTGTGGAATACCATATCATAGATCATCTGGGCTGGATTGATTTCCATTTGCGGACACAACTTGTTTCTGTTGACAAAGTAGAACTTGAAAGCTGTATCGTAATTGTTAACTACATGCTGGAGACTGGTCTATAGTGTCGAATGCTGCAGACAAGTCAAAGAGAGTGATGTCTGTAATCTATCCAGAGCAGAGAGAAGGTCATTAACTACTTTCAGAAGAGTAGAGTAGTTTTGTTAATTTTTAGTACTGTGGCAAGGGTGTTATGCAGACTGTATATTGCTAAAACGATTGTTTGAATTCAAATGAGATACAAGTTGGGATTGATTGTAGAACAGGTAGGTCGATTGGAGAGAATGTAGTTGGAAGTGGTGTATATTTTTCCGTGACATTAGTTTGTTAGTAATCCCGAATAGTTTTTTTGCAGCTGAAAATTTCCGTGATCTTAGTACCGTAGTGATTTCGCTGTATGGACTATGTTTGTGACATTCTTCTTATATGCTTCATATATTTGCTTATAATTAGTGAGTCTGGTGGAAAGCCAAAGCCTCTCAGCTTTACGTTGGTCTCTTTTAGCAGTGCGAAGCTGTCCCTTTTGCTGCAATACCTCGAAGAACACTTTTGAATTGATACTCAGCACTTAATTATTTGGGCATGTTTGTCAAGCAATGAACGCAGGCAGTTATCGAGTTGTTCAGCTGTAGGAGTTAAGCTACTTTACTTGGATGTCATGCATTAGTTGTGTTCTGTTTATTCATACAGAAGTTTCTCTTAGTAGCAAATAAAAGTGGAGGGTTAGGGACAGATACATCAAGATGGCATATAATGCAGAGGTGATCCGATGCAAGTTCGTATGACACCAGCGAGGACTATAAAATATTATTATCAGGTCTATAAAGAATCCAGTCTAAAATATGACCATGTATGTGTGGGTCGGCTAACTGACTGAGGTTGAAAACGTGAAATGAATCTAAGAGTTTTGATGTGCATGGGCTTCCGGGACAAAGTGAAAGTTTAAATCTCCAAGAATAATCAAGTTGCGGCGATTCGAATTTCCATACTCCAGGAAATTCCAAAACTGCTCCAAAAAGAGAGATTCGGTCAGCTTGTTTTTTCCAACTAGGAGGAGAACGGTAGAGGCATAAAAAAGGATTGACTTCTGTTCCAGTGAGAGTGTGGTTTGGACAAGTTCAAACGATTTTTGGTAGATATTGAAGGTTGTAGTGTAGTTAATACGAATGATCATGGAAGTCTTTGCAATGACAGCAATTCCAAATCCGCGATAGTGGCGGGGGAACGATTTCATAGAGCAACCGGTGGTGTTAGATACACTCACTTGGGTTGATAGTCTGATGTTTTAGCCATGTCTTTACTAGGAAAAAGACGTCAATATTCTGATCGTTGATTAAATTGACTATTTCTGTGAGCTTTTCCGATGGTCCTACTGATTGTGCATTGAATAATGTAATGCGCGATAGTATCTCTTGGATGGTTGGCACAAAGGTTGACGATTAAAAGGAATTTAAATTAAGATATCAAAATTAACGTCAGAATTTTTAAAATTTGTGCAAGAAAGAGCTAAAGGTTGGTAATTGGAATCCTTCTTCCTGTTCTACGCCGGAGAGCTTTTTAACAACATTTGTTTTGTTGTTGTTTTTTTCTCTTCCGTTTACATTTAAGGAATGATGAATGTAATCCCAGGTTATTTAGTCTAGTGCCAAATGTAGTCTGGTGACTCAAGGGGTGGTCATTTAAAGCAATTAGTGAGGGTCCATCATAGCATAAACAGGTGGACTAGCGAGTACCACAAGATGGCGGTTTGTTCAAGAACAAAGGAAGTTGTAGCTTTGGAGCAAGAAAGCTGAGAAAAAGTCTAATTCTTCTCGTTTCCAAAACAAGAAGATGAAAAAAAACCCCACATTCGAATTGAACAGCGAATTCATGATGAACACAATGGTGGCGCTCTACAGTTATGTATTTAGCATAGGGTTAGAATTTTAAAGAAAAAGAATTTCCCCGGGTTTCCTCACTAGTTATACTGGCTATTTAAAATAGGCTTTGTATATCTTAGGTATTGTTCAAAGAACCTTTAATTCCCTTTATTTTGATGTATGATTGATGGGTGTAATATGGGTTAGAGAGTATACAACTTGGCCTTACTCCAGATGTGCATCTTTCAAAAAGTGCTAGCTCTACTTGCTCATTTTCACTTCTCGAAATTCAGAGGTAAATTGTAAAAATTAGAGCCGATAACTTTTTTACATTTTATATATTTGGTAATTCATTCAGAGCACTTTTAGAAGCTGGTATTGTCTAGTTTGGCAAAATTCATTTTCCATATTTTAATAGCTACCAAGAATAGTGCACTTTAGACAAATTCAGGTTGATTTTTGGGGCACAAGGGAGCAGTCATTTTAGTTAGCAGTGTCCTAAGATCATTTAAAATTTCCAAAAATACAATATCCTAAGAAATTTCAGCCACATTACATGAAAGTAGTACATAGGTATGCCAACATTCTCTCCACTATGCATGTTTAAAATGCAAACAACTTCACCTTACATACATCACTCTCTCAAAAGTACATAACTGGTGAGCGCCACCAATAAGACAGACAAAGACAGACAACAAGCATGTATATCACGAAAACGGAACAAAAAATTATGACAGCTGCTTCAAGCCTGTTAAACGATAACGGTCATCTTGGTAAAAGAAGAAAGAAAAAAAACCCAAACAAATATAATGTTAGATCATGACATTAATATTTTTAAAGTTCTACAAGAAATAAATGCTCTGAACTATGCAGTATATGTTGCTTCGTTCATTTGTAGTATCCACTGATAACGCCAGTAATCACCCCTCGATTCAGTGGTTCTTGTGACAGAAAACTACTTAAACAGCTGGCAGACTTGGGCAAAAAATACAAGTTACCTGTACAGGTCAGTAAAATTTTTCAATTTTTCTTCATGGACAAAAACGCGTGACACACTATGATTAATGTGACATAATATTGTATTGAAATTAGTTTTCGCACATACACATACATACATACATACATACATACATACATTCATACATACATACATACATACATACATACATACATACATACATACATACATACATACATACATACATACATACATACAGAGAGAGAGAGAGAGAGAGAGAGAGAGAGAGAGAGAGAGAGAGAGAGAGAGAGAGAGAGAGAGTGGTAATTATCTAGCTAGGCAGACAATCAGACCGATAAATAAATATGTTGGTAGAGACTCTTTTATTATTCATATTTTTGTTGTTAAAAAAATATTGTCTGTATTATTATTATTATTATTATTATTATTATTATTATTATTATTATTATTATTATTATTATTATTATTATTATTATTATTATTATTATTATTTCAGTCGCATATTAGTGAGAATAAGAAGGAAGTTGAATATGTGAAGAAACTTTTTCCGGAATGCAAAAACTATACAGACACCTACTATACTGCAGGACTTTTAACAAATAGAGTAAGTTCTTTAAAATACACGTGTATTGCGCATGCGTTGATGCGTACTGTTTGTTAAGTTTAAATTAATACATTAATTGAGTAATTGGAAAGAAAGGAATTTTTCATACGTCGTCGTAAAAGGATTTAAAAATTATTTATTCCCAGTTTCATTATTTTTCCATCCACTAACATCATATGCTTCTATTTATTAATCTTAGAGACAAAATGGCTTTAGTTTCCTTTACTCATTTAATTGAGGCATTGGACTTGAATTGTTTGCAATATTTACAAAACTGTCAAACATAGATAGCCTATTGTATGCGTAAGCTTGTATAGCTTGAATCAGTTATAAAATATGTTTTAAAAATGTTTTCAAAGGCGAGAGCAAAAACGACAAGTTTTTAGATTGGTTTCATAACATTGCTCTCCTTTCTCTCTCTCACGCACATACACACACACAAACACACACACACACACACGCACACACACATAACACATTTATGCATTCATAGTTACAATTTTCTGTTTCAGACTATTTTGGCGCATGGCATATATTTATCCTCAGAAGAACTCTTTTTGATCAAAGCCATGGGAACATCGTTGTCGCACTGTCCCAATTCAAATATTTCGTAAGTCTATTGACACGGTTCTGACTCTTTTACGTGACTTTAATTCACATAATCTCCCTCATCTATATAATTATTTCACATGACCTTATTCGTGTAAGTTTCTTCATCACTGACTCTTTCACTTGAACTTAGTTGATCTCATTTATCATATCTCTTACGTTTCCCGTAGTTTTATGTCAATATCATCTCTAATGTAAACAAAGCCTCAGCTGTTGATTGAATGTCGTTGAGGCAATGACAATAATTTCAGTTCCATAACCAAGTTAACTGAATGTGTTTAATGTGAATGTCAAAAATATCAATTCCATAAGAAACTTAATTGAATATCCTTCATGGCATTGACAAAAATATAAATTCCATAATAAACGTAATTGAATGTCTTTGATGGCACTAACAAGAATATCAATTCCATAATAAACATAATTGAATGTCTTTGATGGCACTGACAAGAATATAAATTCCATAACAAACCTAATTTATTAAATCTGTTCCCGACGAAACCGCAGCGAGAGCATCTTAATTTGATAATGTATTTCTATTCGTCTGTCCGTGTCGTTCATACTCTTTAGAACTATTATACCAAAGACAAACACTTGTCATAGTGTTATTATGCCATGTAAAGATTGGTGCTATTTTTAATTTTAAATAATTAGGAAGGTGGAATATTAGTACCTTGACGTTTCGTGGCTGCAAAAAAAAGCATACGAATTCTGTAACAAAAAAAGAGATAGATAGAAAGATAGATATATAGATAGATAGATAGATAGATAGATAGATGGATGGATGGATGGATGGATGGATGGATGGATGGATGGATGGATGGATGGATGGATGGATGGATGGATGGATGGATGGATGGATGGATGGATGGATGGATGGATGGATGGATGGATGGATGGATGGATGGATGGATGGATGGATGGATGGATGGATGGATGGATGGATGGATGGATGGATGGATGGATGGATGGATGGATGGATGGATGGATGGATGGATGGATGGATGGATGGATGGATGGATGGACGGACGGACGGACGGACGGACGGACGGACGGACGGACGGACGGACGGACGGACGGACGGACGGACGGACGGACGGACGGACGGACGGACGGATGGGTTGTTGGATGGCTGGGTGGCTGGGTAGGTAGGTAGGTAGGTAGGTAGATAGATTAGATAGATTAGATAGATAGATAGATAGATAGATAGATAGATAGATAGATAGATAGATAGATAGATAGATAGATAGATAGATAGATAGATCACTAAATGGATAAGACTTAAAATGGGGCAAGATAAAAACGATAAGAGGGCTTTAGCAAATACTAAATTTACTTATTTTTCTCTGCTAAGGCTGAATTTCTATATGTTTCTGTTCATGAAAGTTTTTGTTTGGTCAGCGTTTGTGCTGAATAATATATTTACCGCGTAAGGTTTCCTATGTTTCGCAATACTTGTGCCCTATAAACTAACGTAAACTGTAAATGCAGCAAAACTTTCGCGCCAGAATTACCTTCATAAAAAATTTAATTATATAACTTCGATATTTGATACAATTAAATGAAAAATAATTGAGAAAAAGAAATCCCCCATACTTTATAACTGAACTAGAAAAAAATGTCACTTTGCTACGGTCTTTTTTTTAGGTAAATAAACACATAGAATATTTATATACTAAGACGTGGAAGACCGTCACGTGAGCATACAAAGGACAAAATGACGTCATGGGAGCTAAAGGCTAAAATGCATAGTATCGAAGACATTTGAATGTACTTCTCTACAGTATTATACGTTTTTATTGAATATATTAGCAATATCTGCCATTTAATTAATATAATGTTACACTTTGCACTCATTTGAAATAGCTTGCGCAGCTCAGACTTAAATTCTAGTTGCAAAATGTTTAATGTAGAATCATATTTTCGATGGGTAGTAGAAGACTTTTGAATATTTGTACAGCAGTTTTGTTTCCCTCAATCTGTCAGTAAATATAACGCCAATCGATAGCCAAATAAAGCGTCCTAAAATAATCTGTAGTTGTGCGCATGCTTACGCTGGACACCAGAAGGTATATATGTTTGACCTAACCTACGCAAATGAAGTTAAGAGCTCTGCCAACCAAAGGTACGAAAATGGGCGTCTCTGTATAAAGTGAAATACAATTTGGGCTGACATCTTAGAATGAAAGGAATCGTGTTCATGGGGGAATTCTATGTTGAAATGCTCATAGATTTAACATGTAAGTGCATGTCAGGAGGTGAAATGGGTGTGGGAAATCATTCGCTTCTAATAGGGTGTGGTTATTGTTACCTTGAAGATGATTGACCACGATGTTCTTGCCTAGATCAAGTAAACAATAAAATCGAGCATTAAATTAATGGATGGAATAACAGAAATCTGAGCAGAGATGTAAAACAGAATAACACGATCCCTAGTATGCAAAAAAATAAAGACTTTATTATCTACATAAAAAATGGAATTGAATATAACATCTAAATGATTAACTACTCTTAGAAATAGAGTTAAAAATGTATGCGAAATTTAATTGGTCGTTCTGTTATACAGGTATAACTAATTTCATCATATAATGGAATTACTGATCGAATTCATATAACGGGAATGTCAGCATCGGTTGGTAATTTTGGTCTTTTCCAAATTCCAGTTGGTGATAGGTCGGCGTTGCGGAATTACATCTCTCTCTCTCTCTCTCTCTCTCTCTCTCTCTCTCTCTCTCTCTCTCTCTCTCTCTCTCTCTCTCTCTTTCGGATCACCAATCGTCATTGATGTCTTTTCCCACTGTACAATATATTGGGTGTTATTTTGTCTTTAGATAAAAATATAATACCCAATATAATACCATACGTGCGTGTCTCGTTTCTTCTCCTCCAAGGATCAATATTATTTCTACTTTTTTCTACTTTTTACTTTTAACTATGATATAATTAGACCTCTCAGGTAATTATTACTGCCCTGTTGAGCTATAAATTACTAGCTGAACTATGCATTCGACACACTCCTAATAATTGCACCCTCTATTATCGGTTTGAAAGAATTCGCAACTTAATTATACAACGAATCAATAAACTTCACTCCATGTCTTAACTACGTTACTTTATTTAAAAAATTTTTCTTTACTTCTTGACAGCAATTCACTAAACCTTTATGATACATGATTAATGTTGCATACAAGCAGTTTTATCCGAACTAATTCAAATAATACATGAGTCATACAGCATTTGAGACAAATTGCATGCATTATTTTTGTACTCAAGGACGAAATTAATGTATATGAATTTAATATGGATAATTCAACAAATTATTACATGCTTAAACCAATGAATATGGTTGTATTCAGTTGAGACTAACTTTGTGCTTTATTTGAGGCTATAAACTTCATATGCTGTGGAACCTCTGTCTTTTCGTGTCCCTCACTTTCCGACACGCATCCATTAGATAATCTAAAATAAATTGTTCTTATTTCACAGAGCTTAAATTCTGGCTTGCCTCAGTACTTCGACTGACTACTTTTGAGATGGGAATATCTTGAAATCCTGAATTTCGTTTGGGAACACATCCCCTCGTTTAGCTTAGCAAATCAGAATTACTTATTTGAACGCCAACAATTTTGTCTGTCTGTCTGTCTCTCTCTGTCTCTCTCTGTCTGTCTGTCTGTCTCTCTCTGTCTGTCTGTCTGTCTCTCTCTGTCTGTCTGTCTGTCTGTCTGTCTGTCTGTCTGTCTCTCTCTCTCTCTCTCTCTCTCTCTCTCTCTCTCTCTCTCTCTCTCTCTCTCTCTCTCTCTCTCTCTCTCTCTCTCTCTCTCTCTCTCTCTCTCTCTCTCTCTCTCTCTCTCTCTCTCTCTCTCTGATACTCAGGACTGGAAGTTGTCCCCCAAAAGCTACCTGTAAAACACAAGGATGGTACACTACTTTTCCTAGGCGCTTTCTCCTCACACTACACAACTACACACATATAGATTATGATCAGATATGGCTATCATATTTCATTAATCACGCACCCATTCACACCAAAATCGCATACACTCATGTATGGTAAAACACAACATAATAAGCAACATCATAAAAGTACGATATTAATTACTCGTATACATGCAATGATAACTAATTCACATCAGTATATACTCATAATGCAATTATACTGAAAATCACAATAATCAGACGCATATTTGTATATTACAACTCATACCAGATATGCAAATATTCAAATGTCTATGCTCTGATATATCCAAACATCTATTTTAGCTAGTGAACGCTAACATACGTATTACTAAAGGTACTGGTAACTTCGGAGTAACCCATCACGATTTATTATATCAGTTCTAATGAACTAGCAATCTACAAAATTCTACGTAACTCAAATTCATGTCTCAAATAAGCTCATAAATTAAACATTACAAAGTAATTGGGTAAACATTATATTAAAACTTACAATTACGTCGCTGCAATGCTTTTAAAAAAAGTCGAGCAAATATCTATCTTCAGAAGTCATTCTTTGTTCACAATTCTTTGTCCTAAGTCTCCCGACAATTCGCGAGTGGCGTGTCACGGAGTAGTATTCTTACGTGGCGATTTCTCCTCACAAATGTCCAGGTATATAATAATTCTTGGACCGAAATCAATTAATATTTTTGAATCTAAGATTTAGGTCCACCCTCTGGCTAAATTCCGATTGGATACTGTGGGACTGACCCAATCAACAGAACTGTCAGGGTTTTTGTTTTTCGTTCTACGTGGCGGGTAGAACACGCATAGTTTACTCTGCAGGCTTCCTTTTGATCCCCGACCAATGTATAACACTTGGGTACAAGTTACAAAGTTGGACCCGAAAACTGAGTTTATGTGGACTTACCTAATCGCTTGCCACTGGCCGGATGCGTTTGTTCTCACTTCAAACGCGTTGAGATTAGCCCCACGTTTATACATCCGGTTACCTAGATTGAAGAACATGACACAGCCCATACATTAAACCCTATGGTTACTTATCGCTTTGACCACGACAGAATGTACTGTGAAATTGTTTCTGTAAATATGTGTACCGTTACAGTGAGTGTCTGGACACAAGGGGAATTTAACAATAATCTGTCTGACACGCATTTTGACACTGATTAAAATAATATAAGAGAACTGGAATGTTAAAAATGTAGACAGGTTTCACATTAATGTGGCACTTGGGATGCAAGTGGATCTGTAATAATAAAGTTAAATGTAACATTTCCCTTTGTACATACATATTTTTTGTCTTGAGTAGATGGCATCTGGATACAATGGAAACTTTTATATTATAACAACACTAATTAACCAACACATCGATTTTACTAACCAATATCCTGTCATCTACTGAATTGAACCAACAATGTCTCACACATGAAGCAGTACTATTATACACAAGCATAATATCGCCACTGAAAAAGGTAGGAAAGTTGCCACAATCATACCTTTTATCAAATATGCCGTCTGACTGATCGTTATCCATATATATTTACCAAACGAAAAGGTAGGTGTGGTCACAAATGAGGCACACAACCAACAATGAAAATGGTAAGACTGCTTGCACACAAAAAATACACCATCACTAATAAAAGGGTATGTGCCCACACTTTATGCAAACAAACATACTATCACACACAAGATAAAATAATGAAGTGTGGATATAAGTTTTTGCCTGAACTATACATATAAACGTTTTATAAAACAAAAACATAGCATCAATACTTCAATATTATCTCTGCTTCTGAAAACACGGGGCGATTCGATGTTATCCTAGATCACGTATATTATTAATATTCATTGTAACAATAATCTCACATTCGTTGTTCGACATTAGGGGTATATCTGGACATGTTACTTGTCGGAAACTGAAAGCTTGCAATAGTCCCACCAGCCTCTGTTTCCCAATGGTATGTTGTGGGACTAGAAATTCCTCCCTCTGTTCTTCCCGTCTCTGCTTTCCTCTTCTTGACCATCTCTCTATGTTTGAACCGACTTCCATCGTTGAGTGAGCGGTTAAAAATGTTACTTCCAAAAGGTGCCCTACTCTATTAAACAAGCACATGGCTTCACTTAATTTACTTATATTTACTGGTTTACTCTTTTTTTCGTTATCGTTGACGAGTGGGCGCTGAATACCATGACTTGTGAATGTACCACTTTATGTACTTTAAGGGCGGGGGGTTAAACAAACATTCGTCAGGTTGTAGATACGGCCATGAAATAAACATCACATTACAAAAATTCAAATATGGACAGTTAACAAAAGTAAAGACATCAAAATAAATTTTTGAAGAAAATAAACGAAATTGACCAAGAAAAAAAAACACCCGTTAATTCAATTATAAACAAACGGAGTGGAAGGATTAGGGTGAGTACCTCTTTCTCCATGAATCACTAATAAATTAAATAAGTGTTTACATGAATGTATTTACAAGTTTGATAATGTTGAAAAGTAAGACAGAGTTCCTTTTGATATAGTACAGTGTTATTGTGCCATCGATGGATACTACGTTTATGAGCTAAAGTCAACAGATATCCAGAAAGAGCTAAAAAATTATTTACTTCTATCGCTTCATGAAAAATCACATTGAAATCAAGATAGTAAATATTTTAATGAAAATCCAACACGGTGTCGATGACGAAAACGCATACAATATTGTTCACACACCATCGAATTTGAAGGACTGAAAAGGTAACTCAATGCTCGAAAGCGTCTTCAAACTGAAGGAATTAAATGTCCCCAACACAGTCTGAATCTGCTGAGCAATAAATCAACATCAAGCGTATCCCCCTGCATAATCATGTTACTAAATGCCATGGAAACTGTTAGCTCCTAATTGTCACATGGCTTGAGCAAAACTGGGTAAGGTCTCAAGTTCTTCTTTCTGGTAAAATGTAGGATTAAATATTCTAACACACAACGGACGATATTTCGGTTGACTTCCTTCTTAGACACGTTAAATTCTTGGAGCTAGCAAAAAGGTTGACCAAGAGTAGCGCTGATAACAGCGTTGCTAACAAATCCAATAAACAAATGTTTGGGCAGTTGTCCTTGAAAGACATGATCTTCAATCTTCTATGACAGTCCATATCCAATGGCGAATATTTGTATTTCCAACTGTCGTATGGTATACGTAGCTATACGTTTCGTTCATGCTAGTAGTACATCCACACCATTCAATAAATACCTGTCGTGCACCCATATTACCAAGTGTAGACGATCTATCATTTCGAAACTCCGTCTTTGATTGATCTTTTTTTTGGGGGGGAGGGATGGAGTTGTAAGTACATTATTGTAAGGATCGTCCTTTTCTGTCAAACAACGATACTGATACTGAACAGTTAACTCTTCAAGTGCAAATACACCTCGCTGAACAACGCAAAACAGGCAGTTGTTGACGGAAGCAACTCTGACATTAAAGCAAGGAACAAGTAACTGTTATTCAGAGCAATGTAATCTTCGATTTGTCCTTTAATTTCATGCTTGACAGGAGCAGATGTGGTCTAAGACAACACAGTGAAATTCTACTGACTGTGGTTATTGCGTCGTCATAACCATCAGTGGTGCAGCAAACAGATCGAGGTCTTTCATAGAATATTTGCAAGAATCTTGATGCGTTATTGTAATTAATCAGTTGCATTTTTTATTCTTTATGTAGTCGTGTCTATGAGGTCCGAAGATATTTTACATCTTTTTCTGCCGTTTCCTTTCTGTGACATGCAAGAGGAATCAATATCTTCAGCAGGAGTGTGAAGTGATAAAATAAACTCGTCTCGTCGACAAAAATGAGGTCTTTACTACTCATCAATCAACAAATTTTGTTCTGTCTTCATTAAGGTTTGTTTAGGACGTTGCAAGTTGATAGATACGTTTTGAATATTCTCTTTTCCTGGCGGTAAGACTGAAACTTTCAAAACTGTTCAAGCGTCCGAATTTAACTTATCAATCAATGTCTTCATTGTTGAACTACTCATTGGTTCTCAGGTAACATCCGATACAAATCAGTAACATATATAATATACAATTCAGTAATTTTCTGGAAAATGTAGTTTTAAAATGAGCTTTCTTTTTTTAGAATAGAAAATTGTGTCCAAAAACTTCTTTTGTACTATGAACACTGTCAAAATACGAATGACTGTCAAGAAGATAACGGTGATCCACAAATTGTCTGTGAACGCGATATGTGTTTCCGCCTTCAATACAAATATCTGTGGTATAATCCACTTTGAAATTCAGTTTCAATATGTAAAAATGTAACAGCCGCAAAACATCACAATGATAGATTTTAAATAAGAGCCAGTTTAAAATAAACTTATAATAAGATTTCAGGAGGAACTCCAGACTACTCTTCCAATAGCTATAGAATATTAACAGCGGCAAAGAAAATTAACTTCCAAAGCAAATAAATGTATGTCTTGGCACAAAATTAAAGATACATGTCATCATTGAAAGAATGTTCCAAATAAGTGAAAACAAATAACAAGGAGAAGCGTTCAGATAAAAAGGAGAAGCGTTTAGAAGAACAACATTCTAACTAGGCAATTCATTACAAGTTTAGCATGAGAAACAGGATAATCCCATTTCAGTAAAGAGATTCAAAACGAAAAGAGAGTGAAGATAAAAAGAAAATTTTGTGGTGTGTGTAATGTATGTCGCTGTAGTTATAAAAGTACAATTCTTGGATTCTGTATGTCTCTTTCTTTCAATTTAGCCAAACAAATTTCATTAATTTCTCTCGGGAGTTTTAACTCAGTTAACATGTCCAGGAACAAACTAACAGCTTTGTTTTCATTATCTCCATTCTGTTCGCTGTTTAAAATTGTAATTATATTCATGTGTTCTCTCTCTCTCTCTCTCTCTCTCTCTCTCTCTCTCTCTCTCTCTCTCTCTCTCTCTCTCTCTCTCTCTCTCTCTCTCTCTCTCTCTCTCTAAGTAAACATATGTTCTTCTTCGTCTTTCTTTTGGCGGCGTGTAAAGTCTTTAAGTTTCCTTTCTGTTTTTTCTCGTAAAATTAATATGCGCTGGAAGTGACTGAGAAAAAGGCGAAGGTAAGACATCTGAAAAATCCAATTCCACTTTCTTGTCATTCTCGTCTGGTATAATACCCACAACAGCAGCAATAATCATACCATCAATCCAAGTATAAGAAATATTCACTGCAGGCGTACCCCAAAAACAGCTTCGTCATTTCAGTTATCAAATACTGTTTCTCATAATCCGACAAATCAATCCCTAACACCTCTGTTGACACTGATACACGCTGTGTATGCGTGGTGTCTCTTGTTCCTTAAATTACGCAATTTTGCTGAATGAATATCTTCTGGAACGCACCTTCATACACTTTAGGCATTTACCGGTGTTTGATAAGAGTCATAATTATTAGTCCGATGCTACATCCCCGTTTGTTTGTATCCCTCTACCGATTTCAATAACAGAAACATTTATTTTTTAAAAAAAAATGCAAAGAACTTAGTCAATTCATTCATTGATTTATATTTTCTAACCCGACTGTGAGTAGAATTGCCATAACACCGTCATCGCCTTCGCGTTTCATGCTTAAAGGAAGCTTTCAATGTAATTCATGGATCCGGCGGGTAGTACAACAGTCTTAGATACAACATCCGAGTTATTGCGCAGGTGAAGCCTCTCCTATCAACGCCGAGCATTCATTGAAAATATTACACGCTGTGTCAGTTGAGCAGTTTACACGCTGTGCGAATTATTTTTATAAGTATCAATTCCAGTTGTGTAAATGGCGTACACTTATTTTCGTCAGCTTGATAATTCAGCAAAATACCGATATAAGGTTAAATTAGACTTTATAGACACCGATGATTGTCCTTGCAATTTTCCAACGGCTATTTGGGAAAACGACCATGTAAATTCTCACCACTCCAGTAAGCAGTACGGTGATCTGTATTTCTGTTTAATCGCCTCTCCAGGTAAATATTGTTACGTTGTATGAGAGAAAAACAAATACATTTTGTATAGCGAAGTAATTTGTTTTAACATTAAATATAAATTAAAATATAGAGTTTAATGATATATCATATTCTTACAGATTGCATCCATCTTTAGTTAGTGAGCAACATACTGTTATATATTTTTGTCATATTATCACTTTATATATATATATATATATATATATATATATATATATATATATATATATATATATATATATATATATATATATATATATATATATATCTATATATATATATATATATATATATATATATATATACTCATCTTTTTTCACCGTTAACTTTACATTGTCAGAATTGTACAATATTCCACGATATTGAACATCTTCTTACTGAACCCCACGTGCAAAGGAACTATTTTCTAACGTAAACTACTTTTATTTTGGATGGATACACACAGTAATGAGCTATAAGCCACCATATAGTGCTTACATGCTTTTACGTACAGATGTTACGCCTTCACAGCGAGTAAATAATGAACTACATCATCTTTGGGTGGTTCTTGCGGTTGCTGACCGAGACTGCATGGCAGGATATGAACATAAAAACTTATATTAGTATAATCTTTTGTCCTTAACACTAAAGACTATGAAGCAACAATATTAAACATTAGATAAAAAAAATTTGACCATCATAATAAAGTCTAAGAAACAAAAGCCCTTTCCAGTTTTCGGGGATACAGTAAAGAGTTAGGTAGTGTGTAGCAGATTCTCATTTTAATATCAAAGAGTTCTTCTGTTTAAATCATAAATTTAGCACAATAAATCATTTGGAACTTACACATCATTACTTATTTATTTTCCACGTTTTCGAATTTTTAATGTAACAATATTGATAGCATGCCCGTTAGTCTAATTAACTGCCTTCGAATAATGGTCGAGAGGTTAATGTTTCACCTATAGGGAGGCGGAAGCTGGAGTATCTATGCAAGAGAGAGCACTCTTCTTGTTAATTACCTGGATGTTCGGATCTATGAATAAACGGACATGGTTGAGACTGATTTCCAGTTTCTGGACCAGTCCATTTTCAGCAAAGGGGTGAATGCGCGAGTAAAGATGTACATACAGATGTCATCTGCTTCCGATATTTACAATGTCGAAACAAGTAATGGAAAAGAATGACAACAAAAAATTTACCTTTTACGTTAAGCGGTTTCATTAATTTAATATTGATTACGTGTAGATTGGAGGTCGAAACACTCCAGCATAAAGTGCTTAACTGTGAATGGTTCATTGCAAAATATGCATTCTGGTTGGTCTTCTCCTTTTAGTATGTAGGAGTGGGTTAAATAAGTATGGCAGATTCGAATTCTAGCAATGACTACCTCCTCCCTACGGTCGGCTCTGTAGGAATGAGTCAATTCTCCTAGGATTGGCTTGATCGTATAAAGTTTATTATTCACGGCATCATTCCATGATGCCTGCCATTTCTGACGTAAACATTCTTTGATACAACGCTTAAAATCAGTATATGGTGTTTTAAAATCAGATGGTTCTAATGATAGGGCCATTTTAGCAGCGCTGTCTGCTTTATCGTTACCTTTAATTCCAGCATGCATGGGTAACCAACAGTATATTATACTACGCGAGGTACTCAACTCAGTATGCTTAATAAGAATATTAGCCAATAGGGGATTCTACAGTTTTCTATTATGTAGTGACTGAAGTACTGATAGTGAGTCGGAGAAGACTATGCAATTTGAAATACGCTTGCTTGTAATGTATTGCAAAAGCAAGGTCTATTGCTCTAATTTCGTCTGAAAAATTGACGTACAATTTGTCAAGCGAATTTTTGTTGTGTTTTCCACTTACAAAGGCTGCAGCAGCCTTTTCCTTAACTTTTGATTCATAGATATATATTTTTGTATAATTTTCAAATTGTGAGAGGAATATATGGTAAGATGAATAACGTCATTATGTTGTCGGATGGAAATAAACTACCCCATAGTGTACGGAATATGGCGCCATGTTAGCATGAAATGTGCAAGGGGGGGTGCCAGTATTAGTGCCATTCTGGACACAATCAGGTTAGAAATTATAAATCAATAATTCAATTGACTTATTTCTGTGCACTTTTTATCACAATAAACTTTTTAGTTTTTGAAATCGGTAGAGGGGTACAAACAAATGGGGATGTAGTATCGGACTAGCTCAAAATTCAAAATGGCCATGTGACAGTGGGTTGTGTTATTCCACTTTTCACTAATTCAGAATTTTTGCTGTACTGCATACTGATATTCAAACCTTTTTAAACGCCGCTCATATAACATATTTACACTTTAGTTTTTGTGCCTTCAATTTTAGAATCAAAAGTGGACTATTAGATGTACGAGGAATATTGGACCTCGGGATTAAAGTCGGGCTCGGAACAGGTATGTTTGTTAATTAAAATAATATTACAAGCGTGACAAAATTGTTATGACCTTCGTTTGTCTATCAGTATGTCTGATTCTAATTCTAGCTATTGTAATTTCTGTTGCAAGTAGAGATCCGAATGCTTAAAGAAGATCTCTGTTCAGATTCCATATTCAAACCGGAAAAACAATTGTAAGCAACAAGTGTTCCTTTTGCAGATAACGCACGGAAATATAGAGAGAAGGTATTTTCACAAGCGGCATGGTTTTAAACCAATGGGTAAAAATTCCTCTCACTCTACAGATTAATTAACTGTTTGTAAGAGATGTTTTTTGTACCCTTTGGTAGTAGTTCACATTTAAAGTTAATATGGCACTTTGTCCCCTTATTTGTCATTTCAAGTGCAGCATCATATCCTAACTAGTTAGACGTACTTTCGATCATTGATAATCAGTTATTAATTTAAAACTGATTCTATATTAGTTAGCGTATAATGCTTAGTACAGCATAATTTAACAACCAACAATAGCCCTTTCACACATCGTTTTATTGGCTGGATAAAGAAATGTGACATATCAAGCTAGTCATTAGTCATGTTAACGGAAAATATAGGTATACAGACCCAATCTTTGGTAACCTGTCAAACACGGATCATTGCTTTCTAAGTTTATTTAAATATTTTGTTACATTTTCTTGATGACACACGTGTTTATTAAGCACTAGTAAAAATCTGCCTTTCGCATTTTAAATTTTAAATTTTAAAGCCAAAAGAATTTCTTAGGATTTCATCACTGATGACCCTGGCTATTTAAAATAAGACCTTGTTTATGTTAGGTATTTTTAACACAACATATAATTCTCTTTATGTTGGTGCATGAATCGTTGGCGTAATTTGGGTTACAGAGTATGCAGTTTAGCTTTGCTTGCTCATTTACAATTACTGGATTTCAATAACAAATGACAAAAAACGAGCCGATACGTATTTTTTACCTTTTATATATTTTGTAATTTGTTTATTACAAGCTGGTATTGTCTAGTCTGTCGACTCTTGTTTTTCCTGATTTCAATAAGTGCAAAATATATTGTACTTTAAAATAATTCAGGTTAAAATAAATCAGGCACATGGGAGTAGACATTTTAGTTAGCTTTGTGCTTAGATTGTGTACAGTTTTCAACAGTACAATATCAAATAAAATGTCAGTCACAGTGTATGAAGGTAACAAATAGGTTTGCCAACATTTTCTCCACTTTGCATGTTGCAAATACAAACAACCTCACCTTACACATGTCACTGTCTCAGAAGTACATACTATCTGTATGAGCGTCCTCATTCTCAATACTCTGAGGCAATGAACCAGATTTTCTGAGATTTTGAAAAGTACAAAACATCCTCACTTTACTGCTCCAAATTCTTTACTCGATCATTACACTTGAAGAAGACTACGTCTACCTCCCAAGTGCTACCCTACCAGCCTAAAACATCTTAGATATAAAGCTTAAATTTATCTTCTCGCTTAGGTGGCAGTTAGAGTGATCTACCCTTAATACTCAGATTGTTGCTATAGCTCGTGAATACTTCAATTCCTACTTCCGCTCATGCATATTTGCATGCTCTCTACAGGCAGTGTGGCCTTGAAATCCACATTATAAACGTACTGAAAGTTTTCTACCTTAAAGCAAGTTGAAAAAATGTTCTCTAGATCTATTCATTATCAGCTTTTCATACTTTCTTCAACAGTAAGATATGTCTTCTTAGCAGCTTCACCTTGTGGCCCTCACAGACTTAAACACACTTGGTAGACACCTCCTCACGGTTCTCTCATATTGGTATAATGTCTTTAAGCGTGTGCAAGTTTGGTGTGATTTATAGAAAACTCGTATACTACTGCTATTTAATGTGTTCCATGATCTTATACATACAGGTAAAGTTTATATTCTAATCTAGTCTTAGCATCCATATTGTAGTTGTATGCACGAAGATTTACACCTTTTAATTGTGTGGACCATCATTTTGTCTTTCGAATAGGTAGTAGCGTCTTACAATTTATGGTATAGCGTTCACTTCGTAATTGACAATAGTGTGAATTCAGTGCATTTTTATTTATGTATTGTATGTGCTGATTTGATCAGTAAGCGGTTGGATTCGAAAAGGTACGTTTTCTATACGTTATTTAGGCATATTTAGGCATGGCGTCCACTTCGGTGATTTTACCTGTACAGTAGTCAACTGGCCTTTCAAAGGTAATTTTTTATTAGAATTGATAGTTTAGTGTCCACTTTGTAAGTATTGATAATACCAATCAATACTCAGGCTGTATTAGCTGTGTTATAATCTCTACGGACTAAACTATATAACAAGAAAGAGCAACGCAGCAAGTTTTAAATGATTTAAAATATTTTTTTCTAAATACCAAGTGAAAGACTTAAAAATACATTACGCTGATAATTAATTCCTAACAATTATAAACATTATGTCAATTCCATTGGTTCCAAGTAATCCTTATACGTTCCAAAGGTATTCTAAATAATGACTGTTCCAAACGTATTCCGAATGATGACTGTATTGTGCTGATATATCCACAAGATTTTGAACAAATGTTACAGTACTAAAATTACAACCAATAATTATATTAAATAAATGAATCTATCCACTCAATGTATCTCTTCCAAGAGTTCCAAGAGTATTAATATCAAGAATAAATGATTCGGTAGAATAATTCGCATTGCACAGTAAACTAACACGCAATTGCTAGAAATTGAAACTCAGTTTACGTATTTCTCAATCACTCATATTAGTCAACAAGGGTCATGTAGTTCCTTCTACCAAATCATGACTTAGGTCAGTCTGACCTTTCTACAAGTACCTATGTTCTTGTTAGATGATGTGATGTTTACCTGTTCAGATACAGTACGTCGACCTTAAAGTTTTATGAATGAAATAGAATAACATACTATTTGCGACTCATCTTAACAGTACAACCCATTTATATGATATTAACATTAAAAATGTCATTAAGTAAATGACCCTTACTAACTTCATTGTTATGAAAATTATATAAATAATATAGACACACGTTATAACTCTCACATTCAATATTTGCAGGTAAATTGCCACAATGTATAGCCCTGCACATACACTCCGAGTTCATAGCACGTGCACTTCGTAACACCTGTATGTATCGTCTGCTCTATTTAGTCTTAGTGATTTTGACCATAAATATAACCGCGTGGTAACGTTGGAAACATTGAAAACACGTTCCATACAGCTAATCTTCATATGTAGTTTGGTCTGGTTGCCGATCTTCTAATATATATCAAATGTGCACAGCTTGGATAGAATATCACTAGGCTGCAGTACTAGGGGTAATAAATTGGAAGACACTATCATTCTCGGGTCGAATGAGGCCAGTAAGGAAGATGATAATGCCTATTATATTGAACTATGGGCTTGATTGCGTTGATCTGACATCCAACATTCCGTCCTTCCATCAGTGCACGGGCACTTTTCAAGGATCAGTCTACCCATAGTACCATCATCCACTCAGCTCACTCAGTAGCCAGTTGTGCCATATATTCTTTTTAAAAAAGGTCATTTTCGGCAGAAAAATTCCTATGATTCAATACAAGTTCAAAATCACGATTACCGAAAATCTATTTGGATAAAATGCATAGAGAATGGTATATCGATCCACCCCCAAATTGCCTCTATTGTCATCAGACATATATCGTTGATGGTTAATAATAACATAGTCATGTTTTCAAATATACCCGAGAGGTCTGCTGACGATACTCTAATTCCGTATCTGTATCTGTACGCAGATCCTTGCTGGGCAAAGAGATTCAGCTGGTAGAGACATTCTGTGTTGTACCAAAATGGTTCCATGCCACTTTATGATCAGTTATGGTTTTTGTGCCCAGCTGCGACGACGACGATGGCCTAGTGAGGCCAATAGCCAAGTTACAGGTTAGTATTACGTATCTGTCCGCAATGAAGGAACAATGATCTGTTTCATCCAAACTGCCATAAGATAGATATCACGAACGGCCACAACCCATACAGATACAATCTGTGCCTAACGCGTAGGGTGACAGGAATCCAGTTGTTTTTATATCCCTCTTCGGCACCATAACATGGGCTTCCTCATTGCAATCGATTGGTGTCTACCCAGGTTTGGATCCATATGACCACTGTATCTAACAACCGATCATTACAAGCCTAGTTTCAATTCTTGCAAGAATTTCATCCCAATAATTCATCCCGAAGAGTGTATGTCTCCTGCAGGAACAGACATTGAAATTATTTCAACTGTTGTCTTAATTCTTAAAACGGTCGCTTAGCCTGAGAATGCTTCGCTTACGGGTGTTACTCAATGCGACAGCAAACATCGTTGTCATAGTTCGCCTATTGATGAGGCCATTACACTGATACTGTTGTCTCAATGGCGGCCGAATGTTTGCTCCCTAGAACAAGCGATATATATTAGGTGACTTCTAATGAAATAGCAGAACGTCACATGGCTTTCGTCGGTTGTTCTTTTGCGGGTACAAGTTGACAGACTATGTGGACTCGAGTAAAGAGGGACATGTTTGCTGTGGCAATAAAGGTTAAGATTCCGAGTCGTTTTACAACTAAATAAGGACGCGGCATAACGACTTCCATTGGATTTGCTGGAGGGTACAAATTTCATTTGAAATCGCTCATTGACACATGGAGTCTTTTCTCCTGTCGACTTTTTTAGAAGCTGTCTCGCATACCTTAGTGGACCGGAGAAGGCATCCCTGGGGTAAGGGAATGCAACTTTTTCCTTTACATATTCTTGTAAGGTATTATGATGTGGTAAACTATTTGAAGAAGGAACTATTTTCTTTCTAGGAAAGTATGTCTTCGATAATGCTTACTCGATCATAATATACGTGCACTTAATCAGCCTCCCCGCAGTTACATCCATACAGAGAACGTGCCTTCCACATCAGTAGAAACTAAAGTATCTACTTGAATTGGTGCCAATCCCTGTGTCAAGATGACAGCACTCTTAAAACCGCCACCTATGTGAGCAGATAACCTTTAGAACTGAAGGTACTAGTACTTCACTGAAAGTTAATATGTTCGGACAAATATTATTTGAAGGAATATGTTTACCTAGATAAAATTGGTTTTGAGTAATAAAGAATAAAAGGTCGCATGTTCCAAACAATAAACATGCAGCTTAAGTTATTGAACAAACAAAGGAATAAGCTTAGATTTCTTCCAATATTTAATGAAAGAAATATATCATTCAAAACAAATTTAGAGACAGTTGCATCAATTATGAAATATTTATTAAATTAAGAAGAGACCATTAATAATTTAAGCCATCATTCATATATCGTATACTAGAATCAGACCATTAAAACGTGCTTCGTAAATATTATTTTAATATGTAGCATTTCATAAAATGTGTTGAAGTTTTGATCAGTTATATTTTTTATTATTGATACAACTGTTGAATACTTTTTAATAATAGTATATTATTTGCATAACTAAACAAATAAAACAATATCGATGGTGCACCATAAAAATCATGTCCATATGTATTTGCAAATGATTTAGAAATAATGTACAATGACCTTTCAGTCTCTATGTGTTTTGTAAATGTTTTTGCGCATCGCACCTTTCTCAATTTTCTGTAAAGTATACATGACTTCGTGGTGCTATTAAAAGTCTCTTGCATTTTCTAGTTTGATTTTATAATATTCGCAACTATCCTCATAACTTGACTATTTGTGAATTTACCGTTCTGGTTTATTCCAAAGCAGTTGCTGTTGGTGGGGTGGGGGCGAGTCTAAATAGCATTTCTCTCAAATTTGATCCCTGCTTCCCAGTGTGCAATAGATGAAGCGTGAAAAGATCACACATAATCCTGTATGGCATACTGAGCTCATTCGTTTTTCACTTTACCAAATACTTACAATCAATTAGAAATAAGACAATTTTATGAAGCTGAATAACAATAGTAAAGAGACAAAAATACATACACCGCAATCAACATAAAATACTCTTCCATTCGACATTATCATCAATTCGTGATTGAGTAGTGCCATAATTGTAGAATAACAAAGATGTTGTGTGGCTTAAAAGAATATTTGCTACTATGTATCAAAATCAATAGTTAGACAAATTTCTAATGAGTCGAAATTATTCTTAAGTCTAGTAATTTGACATTATGATAATTATAAAAAGTGCTAATTGTACGCAATTGCGATATTTCTAAGCCTTCACCAGCTCGTTCTGTCGTAGCTAACCATTTCATTGCTACTCAGCCTGATAATGTTGTAACGTCTTTCTGTGCATCAAACATGAAAGGTATATAAACGTTAACTCAGTAACTAAAAGGACGGACAGAAGGAGAAAATATAGATAAGATCAGTGTTGCTGTGTCATGTAAGATGAGTATTGTTTCTTTTGTAGATGTCTCAGGTGGGTATAGTCCTTCCATGTTAGACGCAATGCGCTCCGCGATTCACATCTCCAAGACTCTTGGAATTCAAAAAGGCGATGATTATAACTCAATCGACCACAAGGAAGCATTCATGATGGCCACTCTTGGAGGATGCGAAGGCATGTGTTTAATTTTTGTCTTATTATTTTTTTAATCATGCAAGTTATGACTGCAATATATAATACAATATATAATAACCTCTTAACGCTGAGTTCTAAGCGAGGCAGCAGCTTGTACCATTTTTCTAAACCTTCGATGTGACTCAGCTGGGGTGCGAACCTGCTTTCTCCCGCAACCGAGACGGACGCTCTAACCACTAAAGCCACCGGAGCGGTTCTTACAGAGAAATATATGTCCTTAAAAACATTAAAATACAATAGAAAAAACAACTAAATATTGTTTTGTTTATAACATCAGAAATGTTTCCAAAATTTGGATTCGAACTGAATATATTTCACATCTCATTTAGCCACCGCGTTGGATTCCGTGAAAACGTGTCAAACCTGTATTTAAAGGATCATGAATATTATCTTATTTGTAATATTCAAAATTAATTTGCAACAAATTCAACTGTGAAGGGACATGACTCATATTTTGCTGCACTGATTTCAGTCATTTTATGGTCTAATTGGGATTTAAGTAACATATATAATGACTAAAATTGTTGCAGACTTTGCCGCTAGCGATTGATTAACTGACATACTTTGTTACTAACGATTGATAAACTGACATACTTTGTTACTAACGATTGATAAACTGACATACTTTGTTACTAACGATTGATAAACTGACATACTTTGCTACTGACAATTGATAAACTGACATACTTTGCTACTAACGATTGATTAACTGACATACTTTGTTACTAACGATTGATAAACTGACATACTTTGTTACTAACGATTGATAAACTGACATACTTTGTTACTAACGATTGATAAACTGACATACTTTGCTACTGACAATTGATAAACTGACATACTTTGCTACTGACAATTGATAAACTGACATACTTTGCTACTGACAATTGATAAACTGACATACTTTGCTACTAACGATTGATTAACTGCCGTACTTTGTTACTAACGATTGATAAACTGACATACTTTGTTTCTAACGATTGATAAACTGACATACTTTGTTACTAACGATTGATAAACTGACATATTTTGTTACTAACGATTGATAAACTGACATACTTTGCTACTGACAATTGATAAACTGACATACTTTGCTACTGACAATTGATAAACTGACATACTTTGCTACTAACGATTGATAAACTGACATCCTTTGCTACTAGCGAATGATTAACTGACATACTTTGTTACTAACGATTGATAAACTGACATACTTTGCTACTAGCGATTGATTAACTGACATATTTTGCCACTAGCAATTGATTAACTGACATACTTTGTTACTAACGATTGATAAACTGACATACTTTTTTACTAACGATTGATAAACTGACATACCTTGCTACTGACAATTGATAAACTGACATACTTTGCCACTAACGATTGATAATCTGACATACTTTGCTACTAACGATTGATAAACTGACATACTTTGCTACTAACGATTGATAAACTGACATCCTTTGCCACTAACGACTGATAAACTGACATACTTTGTTACTAACGATTGATAAACTGACACACTTTGTCACTAACGATTGATAAACTGACATATTTTGCCATTTACGATTGATAAACTGGCATACTTTTCCAATAGCATTGATAAACTGACATACTTTGCTACTAACGATTGATAAACTGACATACTTTGTTATTAACGATTAATAAACTGACATACTTTGTTTCTAACGATTGATAAACTGACATACTTTGTTACTAACGATTGATAAACTGACATATTTTGTTACTAACGATTGATAAACTGACATACTTTGCTACTGACAATTGATAAACTGACATACTTTGTTATTAACGATTGATAAACTGACATACTTTGTTATTAACGATTAATAAACTGACATACTTTGCTACCAACGATTGATAAACTGACATACTTTGCTACTAACGATTGATAAACTGGCATACTTTGTTACTAACGATTAATAAACTGACATACTTTGTTTCTAACGATTGATAAACTGACATACTTTGTTACTAACGATTGATAAACTGACATATTTTGTTACTAACGATTAATAAACTGACATACTTTGCTACCAACGATTGATAAACTGACATACTTTGCTACTAACGATTGATAAACTGACATACTTTGCTACTAACGATTGATAAACTGACATACTTTGTTACTAACGATTAATAAACTGATATACTTTGTTTCTAACGATTGATAAACTGGCATACTTTGTTATTAACGATTAATAAACTGACATACTTTGCTAACAACGATTGATAAACTGACATACTTTGCTACTAACGATTGATAAACTGGCATACTTTGTTACTAACGATTAATAAACTGACATACTTTGTTTCTAACGATTGATAAACTGACATACTTTGTTACTAACGATTGATAAACTGACATATTTTGTTACTAACGATTGATAAACTGACATACTTTGCTACTGACAATTGATAAACTGACATACTTTGCTACTAACGATTGATAAACTGACATACTTTGCTACTAACGATTGATAAACTGACATCCTTTGCTACTAGCGAATGATTAACTGACATACTTTGTTACTAACGATTGATAAACTGACATACTTTGCTACTAGCGATTGATTAACTGACATATTTTGCCACTAGCAATTGATTAACTGACATACTTTGTTACTAACGATTGATAAATTGACATACTTTTTTACTAACGATTGATAAACTGACATACTTTGCCACTGACAATTGATAAACTGACATACTTTGCCACTAACGATTGATAATCTGACATACTTTGCTACTAACGATTGATAAACTGACATACTTTGCTACTAACGATTGATAAACTGACATACTTTGCCACTAGCGATTGATTAACTGACATACTTTGATACTAACGATTGATAAACTGACATCCTTTGCCACTAACGACTGATAAACTGACATACTTTGTTACTAACGATTGATAAACTGACACACTTTGCCACTAACGATTGATAAACTGACATATTTTGCCATTTACGATTGATAAACTGGCATACTTTTCCAATAGCAATTGATAAACTGACATACTTTGCTACTAATGATTGATAAACTGACATACTTTGTTACTAACGATTGATAAACTGACACACTTTGCCACTAACGATTGATAAACTGACATATTTTGCCATTTACGATTGATAAACTGGCATACTTTTCCAATAGCGATTGATAAACTGACACACTTTGCCACTAACGATTGATAAACTGACATATTTTGCCATTTACGATTGATAAACTGGCATACTTTTCCAATAGCGATTGATAAACTGACATACTTTGCTACTAACGATTGATAAACTGACATAAGGAAATAAAAGGATTGAATAATCACCTGAACCTATTTTTATTTTTTTATTTTTTTTTTTATTTTTTTTATTATTTTTTTTTTTTTTGGCTTTAGCTCTTGGTTTAGAAGAGAAAGTTGGCAATTTTGTTGTTGGGAAGGAATTTGATGCACTGCTGATAGATGTCAACGTTGTTGGATCGCCATTAGACGTATTTAAAGAAGATACATTTGAGGATGTGGTACAAAAGTTCATGTACCTAGGTATGTTCAATTAGATGATGACGATGATAATGATGATTATGATCAATATTTTTATTATTATTATTATTATTATTATTATTATTATTATTATTATTATTATTATTATTATTATTATTATTGAAGTCAAAACATATTAAACTGCGAAGTATTATCTGTGTTTTGATCACAGAAACAAAGCATATTTGCTTCAGGAAAGGCACATCTTTTTAGATGTGTGTAAATGCATGCACAAACCTAAAGCAGTATTTGATTTAGTGCATTGCTTTCATTTAATGTGCTTGAGCAATTGATCTTGCAGGAGAACACAAGCAAGCATTTAAAGATCAATATGTGTCATCCAAATCTTATATTTTCCAATTGTACAACACAAATAATACACAAAGTGCACGAACTTTGATTCACTCTAAAAATTTCCCTAATTAAGAAATATGAACTATTGAAACAGTGATGATTGTGACTGATAAATGTAACAGAATTGAAACCGAGCGGGTTTTTTTTTTCCGTTTGCTCTAAATGATTAACAACTAAGTGTGAATGATTGGAATATTTAATATGAAATACCAGATATATAGAGGTAATGTCTAAGCGACTTAACGAAAACTGCCTTGCATATATCATGAAACATCAAATAACATCTAAATGGTTTTCCGCCGCCATTGAATCAAAGTTCAGAAGAGACACGAGATAAATGTCTGATATAGCGTTAAATAGGTGTCAAATCTGGTGTCATATTTCAGGCTCTATTTTGGGTCAATTCTGACTTATTTAAACTTTTTAATTAATTGGGCATCACACACACACACGCACATACACACAATATTCTATGTATTATTACTGTCAAGGATAGTAATCTGGTGCATATTATCATATAGGGCCACCTTTTGCTTCAATCTGTGTGTGTGTGTGTGTGTGTGTGTGTGTGTGTGTGTGTGTGTGATGTCTGTTTAATTGTTAAATAAATTGTGCTTAACCTGGGCATTATTAATTGGGATTAGCTTTGGCAAGTTGAATTAGATTAAATCTGGGTTAAATTAGTTGGTTTAAACCTTTATTAAATCAATTGAGCTCAGCATGGGTTTCACATACCTTTTTGTAATCCCGATTGACAGCAGATTGTTTGTTATAGTGAATTGTATCACATTACTGAAACGTTATTTTTACAATTGACAAAATTTCGTACTTATCTTCTTTAAGATCACCTTATTTGCCATCTTTTGGATCAATCTTCCACAAAATAATACGAGTGAGTTGGTTGGTTGTTGTGGGGCTTAACGCCATTTTTCAGCACACGATAGGCGGCCAGTATTAGTGGTGGAAGAAGAAACTGGGAAGTCCGCGGAAAGAACAACAGACCCACGAGAAGCTACTGGCAAACTTTCTCACATATCCACATTCGCGGAATATTAGACTCGAACCCACGTAGACGGAGGTGAGATGACAGTGATCCGTAACGGAGAGCGCTTAAATTTAGACCACTCGGGGTCAAAATACGAGTGAGAAATTGATTCGATGAAATTTAGCACGTGTGTCTTGAAAATAATGTTCTATTTATAAGTGTGTGACCAACGGTGTATTTAGAATAAATTATGAATGTACGTGTGTTAATATGTAAATAATTAATATCTCGGTTAATGAATAATGTTTCGATGATTGAGCCAACAAGCGATTGGTTTTATAAGACAATACCAAGCAAATTACTAATGATGTAACAAAAAAATGAATGGAGTCGCAGTAGCTAAGGTTGTAGAGCATTGGACTCGTAATCCAACGGTCACGTGTTCCAAACAGGTCCAAGAAGGCTTCTCAGTGTGACCTGTTAAAGCACACTTAGCACCATTTTCTCGGCACGACAGCTACAATTTACTCGGCAGGACAGCGCCAATAATGAAATAAAAGTGCTACGAACACCCACAAAACAAAACAAAAACAACCATAATACAGACTAAGATTGAGCCAAAAAGACGGCCTTGCCAGATGCGCGTAATACTGTCACTGTCAATAATAATGTTTAAAAGATTGAAGCAAAAGGTGGCCCTATATGACAGTATACACCAAATTACTATCCTTGACAGTAATAATGTATAGAATTGTGTGTGTGTGTGTGTGTGTGTGTGTGTTGTCTAGCACTGGGGCATCATGCCACAGATATGTTGCATCGTGTCCCACCCAGTCACATTATCTTGACACCTGGCCGACCCAGTCCTAACGCTAACCTCTTAATGCTGAGCACCAAGCGAGACAGCTGTTAGTGCCCTTTTATTAAGTCTTTGGTACGATTCAGCTTGGGTTCAAACCCGCGCCTTCACACATTTGAGGCGATCGCTCTAACCACTTAGACCACAAGAGTTGTCGCTTAGAATATAGAGTCAAAATTAGTGGTCCTGTCTAAAAACATCTTAAACTTACTATCCCTGACAGTAATAATGCTTAAATGATAGAGCCAGGAAGCTAGATCTGGCCAAAACTGATAATACTTTAATATTAGTAGCCCATGAAGAAAGGCATTTTATTTCAATAAAATCGGCTTATAATCACTTAATTTCAATTCACTAAGATTATATTTTAATGTGAATAGTAAAGTGTTCATCAAAAGGATGACAAAATATTATCATAAATTAATGTCATCGATATTTGTACATACTATTTCAGGTGATGATAGAAACATCGTGGCTGTCTTCGTCGCTGGAAGGCTTGTGTGTGACAAACGTCGTCCTGAAAGTGCTGTGGAATAACAACCTCATGCCAAGAGTTGCCAGCATTTTTATGTGTATACAGACAATATTGTTAACATATCATATCTTTGTAAACTTTGTACTCGAGATTCGGTTAATTCCAGTTGATGCGGTTAAACATATAGCTTGTGATGACAGTATGTCATTCTTCTTTTCTTTGCATAGATAAAAGTTATATATAATTCTAACATAATGAAGAGAACGTCATTTTTGTTTTTAATGTATTTCATTCAGCAGGAAAGGCAATAAATAACAGAAAATGTCTGAATTCGTAGAGAAAAAACAAATGTGTGTGTATATATATATATATATATATATATATATATATATATATATATATATATATATATATATATATATATATATATATATATATATAGGGTTCTGACATCTAAAACTTTTCAAGAACAAGCAGGCCATCACATGTACCCATTAATAGATGTATGTATTATCCTAAAATCACCATATATAAACACACACACACACACACACACACACACAGGTACAGTCATTTTTCACTAGAAATTTGGCAATCGTTTTATCATTGAGTATGTTTACTGTGTAGTATCCACATCTTGAGTAAATAGACTCTTGCTTTTGTGCCCTTTAGAGGAAAGTCAGTTTGAAAGTTTGAACCCCAGCACTTAATCTGATCAGTCCCCGACAAAATAGAGTAAATTACTGGTATAAGATATAACAAAAAAATATAAATAAAAAAGGACTTATAAGTTTAAATAAAAGTTGATGGCATTATGACAGCTAGAAACAACATCAGAATTACCGGAATTGTACTTTTAATGGTTATCTCTAGCCTTATTGCTTTAAATCTTTGTTTTATTCGTGTTTCCGGCGAGTGGCTATAATGGCTATGACACGTTCAGATACTTTTTGTCTTCTTCCAAACTAAACCAAGCTAAAATTGTTGGCTTGGTGTATAAATTATGTCCAATTTTTTTTAAGCCTGACTAAAATATAGATAATATACCTTCAACATTTAGGTCATACATTTCAGAATTGAAGAAGATATAATAAAATTTGAAAAGCGGCGAAAATAATTTTACTGATAGGGAAGGGGAGCTGGGTCTGTTCAAGTGTTTGCAGGAAATAGGGGTGTTCAACATTTAAAAATGGCTCTTACTTTCCTCGAGAGGGTACCAAAATTAAAATCGATGTGTCTATTTATTCAAAGCGTGCATAATATCCTAGCCAAATATTAAATGACAAGTGACTATAAGTTTATGTGTATGGGTGGGTGGACGGTATCCGGACCTGGACAGTGCTATATAAAATGCTGGAAATATTAAAATAGAGCTTTAATAATCAAAATAGGTGGAAACTATTATGAAGAAAGGTGCAACTGATTATAGTTATGGAAAATGATGTAATAGACTGCCGATCCTTGAATATCCGAGTGAATATAAACAAGTATATCAAAGGTGCAGTTGTTGTTTGCATATCCTTTTGTGCATCCAAATGATTCAAAAACTTTACTTAGCTCAGGATTTGGAGCGACGATACGGTATGCTGTGTGATGTGTGTATAGACCATGATATATTACTTCACCGTCTCCAGCATGTATTTGGCATTCATGATACGACCTTACTATAGTTCAAGTCCTATTTGGTCAACAGGAGAGAAATTGTAACCGCAAATGGAAAACACTCCAGCTAGTTGATTTATGCAATGGTGTTCCACATGAGTCTGTTATTGGACCTGTTCTCTTCATTATGTACACTCAGCCACTCTCAAGTGTCATAGATCTTCATCCAATTCAATTCTATCTGGTTCATCTCAATATCTACTTCACAAACTTCAAAAAGTTCAAAACACTGCTGTTTTGATCATCCTTACAGTACCACGATCAGAGCACGCCTCTCCGCTGCTCTGTACCCTACACTGGCTATCCATACGATCCAGAATTAAACACAAAATTTGTTCTCTGTGCTACGTTTCACTGATGGGCTCCAGTCCAACATACCTATCTGACCTCACCAATGTGTATACACCTGCAAGATACTTACGCTCCTCTTTTGACACTTGTATTATCAATATTCCCACTATGAAGTTGAAATCATATGGACAACGTTCTTTTGCATACCACGGCCCAGCAACGTGAACTTAAGACACAAATACACATTGGTCTCATTCAAGAGTGCCCTTAAAACCCATCTATTTCAACTGTATCCTTTTAACGTATCCTTACCTTAAAAAATACAGCATGTTTTTTATGTTTCTAATTTGTGTGGTGTTTGTTCGTGGACCAAAACACAGTTTATCATGAATCCTTTTTCATAAGATACATCGCAGCTTTTAGGGGTGCCATGTTTACTACCAAATAGAAATATATCTCGCTCAGGTGCGGTATTCCCCTCAAGGACAAACAGTTAAATGCTTTCACACGGT
Organism: Potamilus streckersoni; assembly: GCA_016746295.1. Lineage (NCBI taxonomy): Eukaryota > Metazoa > Mollusca > Bivalvia > Unionida > Unionidae > Potamilus > Potamilus streckersoni. The sequence continues at coordinate 768,888 of JAEAOA010000420.1, forward strand.
GGCTTATGGGGCTTCTGTAATGAATTAAATGTGGATTAATTCAAGGACTAGCGTACAAATAAATCATGGCCAAAACAACGCCCAAGACAAGATACATATTAATGCCATGCTACTTTAGGACCTAGCGCATACCATTTTGTTATGGAACTAACAACCAACTTTGTATGGCACATTGAATATATCAAACAGAACGAAGTGGTTAAAACGACTTTGCATATTTTACTCTTTACAAGACGTAGTTCATTACCATAATCGAGGTAGAGCGACACATCGAAAGCCAGATAAAAGCATACTGGAAAGACATCGTATTTAACACAAACCTAAACCCACAGTGGAAAATCATGAAGGTGCTGTTAATGTTCTTAGAGGATCCACCAAGATGCACAATTTTCCGACAAGATCATTAGCATTTCCATACCCCATAGTTAACAACATAAAGGAGACTTTCTAGGTTAGTCTAGAGTGTAGTGAAAACGGGCTTTAAAAGCAATCACGAGGGAGTCTATCAAAGACGCAAACTTACAATCATTTGGCATTAGCGCCTGCTAGAGGACTAATTTGTTCTCCACATCGACATGTGTCGACGAAGGACCAAACATTCCACGGGTCAGAAAGGTACGTGTAAATCGTTCTAGGTACAAAGCTTGCGACAGCATACAACTCGATAGGATACAGTAAGAGCATGACAGATCTAAAAAATGTGGAGGAAACCGTCGATTGCGTTCTTGGATTTTACATTGGTTGAATACACAGTCTGAGAAGAATGGCTCCCACAAAACATCATTGGAAACTGTTTGAATTATAAAGCTGATGCCCTTGCATCTTAGCATGGGTGTCTGGATGTGCATCTTAACATGGGCGTCTGGAGGTGCATCTTAGCATGGGCGTCTGAAGGTGCATCTTAACATGGGAGTCTGGAGGTGCATCTTAACATGGGCGTCTGGAGGTGCATCTTAGCATGGGCGTCTGGAGGTGCATCTTAACATGGGCGTCTGAAGGTGCATCTTAACATGGGCGTCTGGAAGTGCATCTTAACATGGGCGTCTGGAGGTGCATCTTAACATGGGCGTCTGGAGGTGCATCTTAGCATGGGCGTCTGGAGGTGCATCATCTTATCATGGGCGTCTGGAGGTGCATCATAGCATGGGCGCCTCGACTGTTTATCTGCTGCCCGCCCTGTAGCTTCAATTTCTTTGAGTATTGCTTCGATTGGCCGGTATATATGATAACAGAGGGTCCTATGGAGAGTTGTTTGTTCGCCCCCCTCGACACAAGACACATGTCTGTGATACGAAGCCAGGTCCGACCTAATAACGAAGCTGTTGGTCTTCCTCCTCCGACCGCTGATTAAAGAAAGTGCCTTTCTTTTAATGACCTGTTAAAAAAAGCCTTTAATTTGACCCGGAAACTTGAAGTGTTCTAACAATTTAAAGTTTCTTTCCATGATTGCTTTTAGAATCTTTAATCACGCAACACAAATTAACAAATTAAAACATTCCTTAGAAGGTAATACAAATAGTTCAGTAGGATCATTGTCATTTTAGACAAACAGATGGAATTTCGTCAATTTAATTAAGCTTTCACTTAATGTTGCATATTTCTGATTTCCTCAAAGTATTATTTGATGCTTATTATTGATTCCTCAGAGTATTTTTTGATGCATATTACTGAATTCCTCAGAGTATTATTTAATGCATATTACTGATTTCCTCAGTGTTTTTTGACGCATATTACTGATTTTGTCAGATTATTATTTGTTGCATATTACTGATTTCCTCAGAGTATTTCTTGATGCTTATTACTGATTTCCTCTTAGTATTACTTGATGACTATTACAAATTTCCTCAGAGTATTAATGCATATTACTGAGTAGTAGTAAATCAGAGTAGTATTTGTTGCATATTACACATCTCCTCAGAGTATTGCTTAATACAAATGATTGTTTTTTCTCAGAGTATTACTTAATGTGTATTACTGATTTCCTCAGAGTATTACTTGATGCATATTACTGATTTTCTCAGAGTATTACTTGATGCATATTACTGATTTCCTCTTAGTATTACTTAATGCATATTACTGATTTCCTCAGAGTATTACTTAATGCATATTACTGATTTCCTCAGAGTATTACTTGATGCATATTACTGATTTCCTCAGAGTATTACTTAATGCATATTACTGATTTCCTCAGAGTATTACTTAATGCATATTACTGATTTCCTCAGAGTATTACTTGATGCATATTACTGATTTCCTCAGAGTATTACTTAATGCATATTACTGATTTCCTCTTAGTATTACTTAATGCATATTACTGATTTCCTCAGAGTATTACTTGATGCATATTACTGATTTCCTCAGAGTATTACTTGATGCTTATTACTGATTTCCTCAGAGTATTACTTGATGCCTATTACAAATTTCCTCAGAGTATTAATGCATATTACTGAGTAGTAGTAAATCAGAGTAGTTTTTATTGCATATTACACATCTCCTCAGAGTATTGCTTAATACAGTTGATTGTTTTTTCTCAGAGTATTACTTAATGTGTATTACTGATTTCCTCAGAGTATTACTTGATGCATATTACTGATTTCCTCTTAGTATTACTTAATGCATATTACTGATTTCCTCTTAGTATTACTTAATGCATATTACTGATTTCCTCTTAGTATTACTTAATGCATATTACTGATTTCCTCAGAGTATTACTTGATGCATATTACTGATTTCCTCTTAGTATTACTTAATGCATATTACTGATTTCCTCTTAGTATTACTTGATGCATATTACTGATTTTCTAGGGACTCAAAAAGTGGCACACGGCATCAAATATAAACAGATTAATCTAAAGTTATATCATATAAATGCATGTACACTTGTTTATCTGATATTCAATCAATCTGATCAAACTCTGATGAACAAAGCCCAGTATGCAAAAAAGCGCAAAATGAAAAAAAAAAATGTGCAGATGAAGAAAGAAAACTGTAGTGTGTCAGAGTAGTGTTTACCAAAATGTAAGCTTCCTCTTTTTATGTCATTCCATTGCAGGTGGTTCACTTCTAGTCATAACATAAAATATTGTAGTACTTTCCTTTTCAAGAATGAGTGTCACAATAACAGGCGGAAGAATAATTCATTGTGAAGAGAAAGGTTATTTTCGATTGGTTAGTGAATTGTAGTTGAAATCATTGAAAATAAGAAACAAGTAGTCTAACTTATGTTTAGACTCTTAATGAATATTTTTTAAACGGCAAATATAAAACATAGACAAGACAAATAAATAAAATTATCTTTTTGCAGCCGACACATTTTCTTTTGAATAATTACCTAAATTTGCTTAATAGTGTATAATTACTACTATAACAACGAAATATCCGGGATATAATTTGCGCTAACATAAATTTACATAAAAAAACAGATGTCTTTATGGCTCATAGATTTCTTGGTCGATAAAAATATTTTTCCAGCATCAGCAAGAAGGTGAAATAATCTATTTGAAACATAATAAAATTTAAAGGTTTAATTCTTGTAGAAACAGTAATGTAAAGATTTGCAAACAGAACGGTTTTTCTTTTTTTCTGTTTGTCTTGTCTATTATTTGTATTTGCCTTTGAAAAGAGTGGAAAGCGCTCAGGCTAGTTAGATACTAGTTTTGCACTGTTCGTTGTCAGTTTATTCCATTTATCTTAATCAGTCCCAGTCACATTTGAAAGGACTGTTATTCGCCATGTGTTTACGCTGAGAAACAAACTGAATATATACAGACACAATAATATAGCAAAACTATATATTAGTAGTATCAAAAATAAATTAGTACATACATTAATTATTAATGAAATACAGGGATAAAAATGAACTATGGGTGGTAAACGATGAGAGGAAAATATACGACACGATTACAGATGACTTCAACAGAAACACCATCATCAAAGTCCAATGGAGTTGGAAAAATGTATGGAAAATATGTGCTAAAATCAAATCTTGGTCATATAGCGCCATACGATTAGGGAAAAAAATGGCACAAAGCGTAAAAGAGGTGACTTTACAAAAACGAAACGAAGAAAGCAAACGAACTATCACTTATTGCACGCCCGCAAAGACATACAGACACAGAACTATGTTTTAAGGACATGAAAGCATAGTTCCAAAAATAAAGAAAAGGAAATATTTTTACTCATTGTCTTTGAGATTTTGGCCTATTTAAAACTAGTTTTAATTTCGAGAGTCAGCTATACATATGGATGATTGAAAGTCATAGGCATGTAACATAAACACACAAATACAAAATCAGGATTTATTTTAGTATTAGTTCTATTTTTGATAGATTTCAGTTGTCTCTAATGGCAAGGAAAACTAACGAAAAAGGGAACTCAAATAGGGAAACACAAGAGAAAAGAAGATACGTCGGAAAGAAAGACCTTCTATACTATATAAATAAATATACAGTAATTAGACAACCATGAGTCGATTTTTGTCTATTACACCAGTCCCACCCCCAATGACTGCATACACACAATATGACATCAAATATATAGCAAGCACAAAATAGTACGATCTCTTGCCAAAGATCACTAAAAAGAAAACGGGGGAAATAAAACTGGCCAGTGGCTGATACCTAAGGAAGTACGAGTTCCACAATCTCGCCTCTTTAGAACTGGGTATGGAAAATTGAGAGACATCAGACCAGGTACCTGATTAGTACTAACTAGCCAAACATTTATGGAAAAAAAGAGAAATCTCTATTCCAAAATATAATTAAATAAATTTTTTATATCCAAATTGTTTTTGAATTTAAAAAAAAAAACACGAGCCAAAGACCTTAGGATGATAAATAAACAAATAAAATCCTTCACAAAATTTAGGCCCAAAAGAGGGCGCGCACGCGTGTGTGTCCTCGAAGGTTTCTACTTAACAGAAGTTTGAGAGTGGCCCACATATAAAACGTTAAAACAAGGGATTTAAAAGGTACAACTAGCGGCACTGAATTTTTATGAAGTTACGTCCCCTAGTTTCGCGCATTTGCTACGTCCCAAACGCTTCAATTTGACTAACTTGCATACTTATTTTAATAATAGCCCACAGTTTTAATCAAATTTCAAAAAGTGCAGACTCTTCAGATATGCAAACATCGTATAAATCCTTCATTTTACCATTACCTGTCCAAAGCCAGGCATTGTTGTCATGGCGATAATGTTTGATCACGTGTTTCACGCAGGCACTCCAATAATCAGCAATTATTGAACACCTATATCTGTACTTCAGTTTCACTTTCGATTTCAACTAAATATAAGGTACAGAGGATAGGCCAAACACTTCACGATGACCAGTTCAGCAGATACAAGGTCAGACAATGCAACTTTGCTGAACTACAATAAACTCCTGCAGATGCAATGGGACCAGAAATATTGTAAGGAACACAAGAAAAAGGTATGCGTGCATTGAATATTAGATCTGTCTATGCTGACACTAAACAGTGGTGTTATTTACGTAGTCTGTCCAAAACTAGATTAAAAATCTTTGTAGCATACCAGTTGGGGTGACAACAGAGAATAGTGTTATGTGGGTGCATCAGACAGTATTGGCACTCTGATAATGTTTAAAGGTACTAGCCATGCTGCTATGCACACTGAAAATGGGGTGTTCAAGAGTTAATCAGTCACATAAGCAAGATGAAATTGAACATGACAATTGAATGATACACTTTCTCTTACATACAGAATTACAAAAGTTATAAGAAAAGCAATTAGATGTTCTATTATACTGATAAAACAAATTTCATCATGAAATCGAGTAAATGACCAAACTCATTTGTTCAGCATTCCTGCATAATCTGTTGGGTTTTTTTTGGTCCTTCCTAATTCATTGTTGGTGACAAGTCAGAGTTTCTTTTCCTCCCCTCTATTATCTCTTCAGCCTCGTCGAGTCACCAACAATAGCTTGGTTGCCTGCTCTATTTTCCCCTTTAAAATAAATACCTGCAACCTAAATATTTGTCAGGCTCTTTATTTTCTTCTGGGGGTCGAACAATAAACCCCACTCTTGTTATGTCACATATTGCATTATTGTAATTCAACATAACTTAAGCTAATATATGGTCTTATCTTAATTCAGCAGAATTAATAAATAATATATGTCAATCTGTAATGGGAAACTGATGCACAACCCTATTACTATGAAAATAATGTCATTCTCGCATTTGTAAATGGACTATGACATAACCCAGACACAATAAACTGTACTATGCCTATTTGGACTATAAATCACTAATTGGACTAGATGTCGGTCAGCATATACCGAATTATTGATTGAAAAGAATCCACAACTTAATTACACAAATGAATTAATGGACTTGTCCTGACTACATGACAAATAATTCATTAGCATAAAATTTCCAGATCCATGTATATTAAAATCAGTTCTTAGCATACATGATTGATATCATTTAAGACAGATGAATCCAGACAATTATAAGTCAGTATCATCCATAATGATTCATATTACATACAAGTAAATTCGAACAATTCTCTCAAATTCATATGGTACTATTTTATGACATTCTTAGAATGCATGAGTTATATTACATTCAAGACAAATGAATGCAAACATATAACTTTAAACTCAAGGAAAATTGATGTATGAAATTAAAACAAATATGTGCAACAAATAATTACAAACTTGTATAAATGAAAATGGACTGACTAATTTTCTCTCTCTCTGCATTTGACCATTATCCCAGCAGATTCCAATTAAAGATCAATCATGCTTCCAAACATGGGCATTACATTTATCTCAGACAAGAGATTTATTGCAGGCCTAGCCCTTACAACAATGTTAACTGTTACGTGTCATGCTGACGGTGATAAAATTGATTCATGTATGTATTGCAAAAACATTTTTCCTCAACATTCACTCTGCCACATATAGCAATGCTTATTGCTATAATACTGTCTAAATGATTTCAACAGGAGTTGAAATATTTTTTTATGTCAAGATGGAATATATCATTATAAAAATTATAAATGTAGATTGAAGTTATTCTTACCAAGATTTGGGCATAGGTATTGTACAGAGTGCATACATCAGCTCCAGTCCCAGGGGAAGAAATATTTCTACAATGGCCATGTGCATTTAAGAATAAGAAAAATGGTGTAGAGAGCTAAAAGTACTGTTCCTACAATGTACCAAACTGCCATAGCACTAATTCTTAAATACTAAGTCTACAAGAGACATGATGTGATGTGATTATGATTTTTAATGTAGCTTTAAAATTTTTTTAGTCATATTACTACGATGTCTACAGTGTGGCAGTTTATAGTTTTATAGTGATGTCTAGCACTGGAGAATCATGCCACAGACATGTAGCATGATGTCCCACCCACTCACATTATCCTGACACCAGGCTGACCAATCCTAACACTAACCTCTTAATGCTGAGCGTCAAGCGAGGCAGCTGTTAGTACCATTTTTGTAAGTCTTTGGTATGACTCAACCGGGGATTGAACCCACAATTCCTGCATCTGAGGCAGATCCTCTAACCACTAGGCCACTGGAGTGGTTACAAGAGATGTTATAGTACCATAAGCTGTAGCACTGGCTTTGAGGAGTAAGCATTCAAATTGTGAAAGCAAGTCAGGTAAAACTATGTTACTTTGTTTTAGTGATGTTTTGGTGGTTAAATAAGAAGTGAATTTTTAAAGTGGGTAAATATAGTACAAAACAGAGAATAAACTCACAACATAAGTCATAATATCCTAATTACTTCATACAGTAGAACTTATCCTAGAGAAGAAACTGTATTTAACAATTGTATCTATCTATTTAGAGATCCTGCCTCAGCTAGAAAAATTCTTCATGTTACAAATCATTGCAGTGGAAAATTGTGCTAATTTTCATTGATTAAATGGTATTTGGGAGAAAAAGTATATGTATCACATCATCTTTTGCATATTACATTGATCACATTCATTTAGATTTCTCCCTTTCTGCTCATTGTATGTACAAATCTCAGAGAAAATCAAAGTGTGCATTGGCAGGTATGGGACTGTTAGAAGTGGGTAATAGTAATCACCTGGGTCTAACAGATATGGAGTAATTTTAATCAGTAATCAAAGTCATCACCAAGATTTGGGTGTATCAGACCATGCATAATTGTAATCAGTACCCAAAGTCATCTCAAGATTTGGGTCTGTTAGTCTTGGGGTGATTGTAATCAGTAATGATAACCATCAACAGATCTGGATCTGTTAGTCTTGGGGTGATTGTAATCAGTAATGATAACCATCAACAGATCTGGATCTGTTAGTCTTGGGGTGATTGTAATCAGTAATGATAACCATCAACAGATCTGGATCTGTTAGTCTTGGGGTGATTGTAATCAGTAATGATAACCATCAACAGATCTGGATCTGTTAGTCTTGGGGTGATTGTAATCAATAATCTTAATCATCTCCTTAATTGATTCTGTAAGTCCTGGAGTAATTGCAATCAGTAAACATAATCATCTCCTTAATTGATTCTGTAAGTCCTGGAGTAATTGCAATCAGTAAACATAATCATCTCCTGGTTTGGGTTTGTCATTCTTGAGGTAATTGTATTCAGTAATCATATCACCATCTGACAGTCTTGGGGTCATTATAATTAGTAGTCATAATGATGTACAGATCTGGTTCTTTCAGTCTTGGGGTAACTGTAATCAGTAATCATATAACAATCTCTAGATCTAGGTTTGTTACCCTTATAATCCATAATGATGACCATCTACAGATCTGGGCCTGTCACTCTTGGGGTAATTATAATCAACAATCATAATCATCTACATGTTTGGGTCTGTTAGATTTTGAAATTTTCCAGGAATTAGTATTTAATAATCTGAGTTTGTCAGGCTGACTACATTTTTGGGTGCCTAGTTTAGGTGGGAGAGATATTTAATTCAGAATGGTTACATTGAATAAGGAGGCATAATTCCACAGGAAAACTCTTAGTTTTAATGTGCCATCACAAAGGTTTTTGTCTGCAAGAGAAATGTAATAGAGTTATGGTCAAATTTAGAAGAAATTCACTCATAAATATTTATCCAAGGAATCAGATGTCTGGATGGACACCATTTTGGTGGTAGAAGCAAAGCTTGAAGACATAAGGTATTTTGCACCAGTCTCACATAAATCATTGATATCAATATGATGATTTGTTTGATATATTTGCTTGAATTTATTTGTTAAATTTAAAGACTCAGTTTTCTTGATATAAGTACAAATATGTTGAGTTAATCTATCTGAATGGTTTTTCTTTATGTAAGTTTGAGGATAATCCTTTGAATGTATAGTCTAGATTGTTATTTAAATTCTAAGATTTCATGCCTTACATTAGATGATAGGAGTTATGAGAATCCTTGTGAATATACCACCCTTAGAATTTGTGTATTGACTGCAATTAATGTTAAACCATGAAGTGAGATTTCATATATGCTAGGGACTTGAAAGTGTGTATTTACTATAAATAGCATAGTTGAGCCATGTAAGGAATTTCATTCATTCATTTGTGTAACTGAGATGAGACCTGAACTGATGTCATGATTTGATGTCAATGAGAGCCAGTGTTAAAATAGCCATTAGGAAGTACATTAATCTTAGGTTTGTTTATTGTCTGCCATGTTTAGTTAGACCAGACAGCTATTGGTATATGTTTGAATTCTGATAGAATATAACAAGAGTTGAAGTAATGATCTATTTCCACTAGGATACCTGACAGAATATTTTTGTTTACTTTGCAAGGTGAGAAAGCTCCACCAATGTTCCACTTGACATATACACGAATCTACTGTGCTTTGAAATGGAGATAATGAAAACTTAACAATACAGATGTGGAATTAAAAATGTCCTGTTACAAAGCCATGAAGCTTGTAAATCAATTACACATTCCATGAATGACTAGTGAACCAAAGGACACTCATGCATACTATGGAAATGATTTTCAAGTGTCACGACTTCATGATCCCTGTAAATAACAAAACTTAAATTTGGCTTTAATGTTTATAAACTCTGTCAAAGTACACAATAACAAAAATAAGTAGTACCTTTCTGTGGTTAAGAACTAATAATTTCTAGTTTTCTATGTTACATGATGTATTTTAAACCAATCAAAATGCATCCTACAATGGTTGGCAAACCTTTGTAATTACATTACAGTGAGAAAATGCCAAGTCAGTGCTGATCATGAGTTATTCTTAATCACATGACATTGTGCCAGTCAATGAAATAAAACAGATCTATTATGGCAGCAATGTAATTTTGTAAAGAGTTTTGAATACCATCACAGTACTTGTATATATCATCAGCCCAGCTGTAACCAAACAGTAGAATACCATAGGTGCCATGAAAAATTCTGCTCTGCAGTATTTCTCACTGTGTACAAGTTGTGATCTAAAACCCATAAGTAAAGTGGGATGATTAAGCTTACGCTGTGAAAGAAATCATGCTGACATTGGTGGGTCTATCATAAAGATAGGAAGTGTTGATGCTGAAACCTACAATTTTCTTGCTACACTACTTATTAGGTAGGGAAACTTTAAGTGGGATGCCAACACTTGGGCAAGATATTTATTAGAGAGGGCCAGTAAACATTAAACATGCTCAACAAATGAGAAAATAATTTGTGGACTTGAGAAATGACATATAAGTCAGAGAAATAGTAAAATATAATAGGGACAAACAGTCATACATACAATTATAGTGCTATAAAAGATATACAATTTCACAATTGAAAAGAAAATTATACAATTTTATATAATACATTGGTATTAAGGCCATTAGGATACAAAGTATCTAATTTATGAATCCAATAAGTCTGTTCATGTCTCCATGCACAATATCTATTGGCATGAAAGAAAAATCGAGTAGACAGTGATTATGGGTGTTAAAATGTGTAGAAATATTAGATGAAAACTGAGGATCTTTTTAATTTTTAATATGAAAGCGATGACTATTCATTCTTTTAGAAACTTGTTGAAATGTTTGTCCAACATGTTGTATGTTACATTTTTGACAGGTTATCAAATAAACCACGTTAGTTGATATGCAGTTAGTGTTAAAACGTAGGGAAAATGTCTCTTTTGTGTTAGCGCTACTAAAAAAACTACTTTCTCTTATGTTTGCATATTGAGAGCATCGATGTCTATTACATTTAGATGACAAGAATTGTCCTTTTTTATTTTTTTCTGTATGTTTAGTTCTAAATAAAAAATCTTGCAAATTCTTGGGTCTCTTATAAACAACAACAGGCTTATTGTTGTAAAGGGATTTTACGCTGTTTTTATTTGATAAGTTTAGGAGACTCCAATATTTATTAATTATAAGACCTATATTAGGTAATGAAGGATTGTATTGTATTGTAAAAGGAACTATATTTTTCTCCATTGTACAATTTGCTGTATTTAAAGCCTCATTTTGAGAAAGATTACGGGTTTTGTTCAGCGCAGAATCAATGATATATACTGGATAATTTCTGTTTTGGAAATATGTTTTTAAATCATTCAACGAATTTTGTAATTGACAATCATCTGAAATAATGCGTCGGTATCTTTTAGCCTGGCTATATGGTATACTGTTTTTACATGACATTGGATGGCATGAAGAATATTCTACATACTGGTGGACATTAGTTTCTTTGTCATGAATATTCGTAGAAATAGTGTTATCAATATGTTTAATTACATTTACATCTAAAAATAAAACATGCGTATTTGATGCAGTATAAGTAAATCTAATTGTCGGATGAAAATGATTTAGGCGATGAATGAATGACGTAATTGTTATTTTAGCCTGTAAAGGCATCATCTGTTTATTTCAAAACATTTTGTGCCTGAAGAAGCATATATTATATGCAAAACTAGTTGCATGGAATTATGGGCGTTTGTGTTGTTTGTTTTTTTGTTTTTTGTTTTTTGTTTTTTTTAATCCCAAATATAAGTCAGAGAGAAAACAAGTGTACTCATGAAAATCATAGGATATGATTTAGTATTTGAAAGGAATATATATTTACACATTCACATTTGCTAGTAAACAACTAAAACATGACATTTGTTTTTTTCTTCGTTTTTTTGTGGGGGGGGGTAAATATGAAATTTTTTGAAAATTGAATTTTATAGAATTTGTTTCACAATTCACTTGGCCACTATGTTGGTATATGTGACAAGTGTCAAAGATGTGATTAATGGATCAAAAATAGAATTTTTTTACTATTAATTTGTGACTGATACTGTTCTGTAAATAAAAAAATAATTTTACAAAATGATTTCCGATGAATAATGAGACACCTGTTAATAATCATTAAAGTCAAAACAAAATTCCTCTAGAATTTCCATAAATTGTCTCATTATGACATCCATATCACATGATTAGTGTCTCACAGTATGAAAGTGTATCACTATAACAAAACCTATTTCAAGAAAACAGTACTTTCTTAAATCAATGAAACATTGCACTGAAGATCAGTCTTGGTCAAATTTTCTTCTTATGGTGTGATAATTTATTTATTTTGATTATTTATTTACTTCAGTTGAAGGAAGCAAAACCCATGGTGTAATATTATGGTGTGATAATTTATTTATTTTAATTATTTATGTACTTCAGCTGAAGGAAGCAAAACCCATGGTGGATACCAAAGCTCCTGCCACTTTCATGCATGTTCATTTAAAGTTGAAAAAACTACAGGTAAGAATGCCAAAATAGCCTTGCTAATCCAACCTTAGTTGAAACCTGAATAAGAGACACTGCTCATGGAGCCATTTTTGAGTACTTTTAAAGTTTACTTGTATTTACAGAAGAGACAATTCTTTATCTTCTTGAGTGTACATTATACTCAGTTGTTTATGAAGAGATTTCAGTGTAAAGTCCCTAATGAGGAATATTTTCAAGTTCCATCTAAAAATAGAGCCATTGACACAAAATTCTGCTGAGTTATTTGAACAGGAAGAATCGATGCATAGAGACATGCAACTATACAACTCATGAACATAAAGATTTAATGCATAAAGAGAGTTGTTGTTATGGGGTATATTGCCATTTTTCAACACATGATAGGCTATACATGGTGGCCAGTATGAAGTGAGGAAGAACATGGATAAACCCCAGAAAGAACATGACTGACCCATGAGAAGCTACTGGCAAGCTTTTTCATATACACACATTGGCTGGATCTGAGACTCGAACCCACACAGAGAGTGGTAAGATGGCAGTGATCTGTAACAGAGAGCATCTTATACCACTCAGCCACTCAGGGCCCTGCATAAAGAGCCTCTAATTACTACACACCATAGTCATCTGAACAGGAAAAATTTATCAATAAATAGGAGGCTTTCATAATTTGATTTTATTGAAACTACAATATGTATCTTTGATGTCATTTGTAGAACAAATAATACTGTTGACATTAAGTACATTTAATAGCTTAGACAAAGGTAAATGGTGCTTTAAGAGAAGGAATACTTTAAAGAACCATGACAAAACTAATCACTCATCTACATGTCTTAAATGCTTTACAAAAATGAATGTACACTTTTTTATCAAGAAAAGGACACAAAGTCATATTACAGTTATTATAATCCTTCAAGACAAGTATCAATTGAAACGGCAAACATTTTCAGTCACATTATATTATCATACAGCCAATGGGATGAGAATCTATTTAAATATTACAGTAATAATATATGTACATCTCACAGTACAAGTAGCAATTTAAATTTCACAAAGATAGAGTCATACCACATATCTCATAGGACAAGAAGAATTGAGTCTGTGCAGTGTTCACATGGACAGTATAGATGTGATGGTAGATATGAGTCAGTACTGTTCACATGGACAGTATAGATGTGATGGTAGATATGAGTCGGTGCTGTTCACATGGACAGTATAGATGTGATGGTAGATATGAGTCGGTGCTGTTCACATGGACAGTATAGATGTGATGGTAGATATGAGTCGGTACTGTTCACATGGACAGTATAGATGTGATGGTAGATATGATTTGGTGCTGTTCACATGGACAGTATAGATGTGATGGTAGATATGAGTCAGTGCTGTCCACATGGACAGTATAGATGTGATGGTAGATATGAGTCGGTGCTGTTCACATGGACAGCATAGATGTGATGGTAGATATGAGTCGGTACTGTTCACATGGACAGTATAGATGTGATGGTAGATATGAGGCAGTGCTGTTCACATGGACAGCATAGATGTGATGGTAGATATGAGTCGGTGCTGTTCACATGGACAGTATAGATGTGATGGTAGATATGAGGCAGTGCTGTTCACATGGACAGCATAGATGTGATGGTAGATATGAGTCTGTGTTGTTCACATGGACAGTATAGATGTGATGGTAGATATGAGTCTGTGTTGTTCACATGGACAGTATAGATGTGATTGTAGATATAAGTCGGTGCTGTTCACATGGACAGTATAGATGTGATGGTAGATATGAGTCAGTGCTGTCCACATGGACAGTATAGATGTGATGGTAGATATGAGTTGGTACTGTTCACATGGACAGTATAGATGTGATGGTAGATATGAGTCAGTGCTGTTCACATGGACAGTATAGATGTGATGGTAGATATGAGTCGGTGTTGTTCACATGGACAGTATATAGATGTGTTTGTAGATATGAGTCAGTGCTGTTCACAGGGACAGTATAGATGTGATGGTAGATATGAGTCGGTGCTGTTCACATGGACAGTATAGATGTGATGGTAGATATGAGTCGGTACTGTTCACATGGACAGTATAGATGTAATAGTAGATATGAGTCAGTGCTGTTCACATGGCCAATATAGATGTGATGGTAAATATGAGTTGGTGCTGTTCACATGGACAGTATAGATGTGATGGTAGATATGAGTCGGTGCTGTTCACATGGACAGTGTAGGTGTGATGGTAGATATGAGTCAGTGCTGTTCACATGGACACTGTAAGTGTGATGGTAGATATGAGTCGGTGCTGTTCACATGGACATTATAGATGTGATGGTAGATATGAGTCGGTACTGTTCACATGGACAGTATAGATGTGATGGTAGATATGAGTTGGTGCTGTTCACATGGACAGTATAGATGTGATGGTAGATATGAGTCGGTGTTGTTCACATGGACAGTATAGATGTGATTGTAGATATAAGTCGGTGCTGTTCACATGGACAGTATAGATGTGATGGTAGATATGAGTCGGTGCTGTTCACATGGACAGTATAGATGTGATGGTAGATATGAGTCGGTACTGTTCACATGGACAGTATAGATAAGTTTGTAGATATGAGTCGGTGCTGTTCACATGGACAGCATAGATGTGATGGTAGATATGAGGCAGTGCTGTTCACATGGACAGTATAGATGTAATAGTAGATATGAGTCGGTGCTGTTCACATGGACAATATAGATGTGATGGTAAATATGAGTCGGTGCTGTTCACATGGACAGTATAGATGTGATGGTAGATATGAGTCAGTGCTGTTCACATGGACAGTGTAGGTGTGATGGTAGATATGAGTCGGTGCTGTTCACATGGACACTGTAGGTGTGATGGTAGATATGAGTCGGTGCTGTTCACATGGACAGTATAGATGTGATGGTAGATATGAGTCGGTACTGTTCACATGGACAGTATAGATGTGATGGTAGATATGAGGCAGTGCTGTTCATATGGACAGTATAGATGTGATGGTAGATATGAGTCGGTGCTGTTTACATGGACAATATAGATGTGATGGTAGATATGAGTAGGTGTTGTTCACATTCACAGTATAGATGTGATGGTAGATATGAGTCGGTGCTGTTCACATGGACAGTATAGATGTGATGGTAGATATGAGTCGGTGTTGTTCACATGGACAGTATAGATGTGATGGTAGATATGAGTCGGTACTGTTCACATGGACAGCATAGATGTGATGGTAGATATGAGCCTGTGCTGTTCACATGGACAGTATAGATGTGATAGTAGATATGAGTCGGTGCTGTTCACATGGACAATATAGATGTAATGGTAGATATGAGTCGGTGCTGTTCACATGGACAGTATAGATGTGATGGTAGATATGAGTCGGTGCTGTTCACATGGACAGTGTAGGTGTGATGGTAGATATGAGTCGGTGCTGTTCACATGGACACTGTAGGTGTGATGGTAGATATGAGGTGGTGCTGTTCACATGGACAGTATAGATGTGATGGTAGATATGAGTCGGTGCTGTTCACATGGACAGTGTAGGTGTGATGGTAGATATGAGTCTGTGTTGTTCACATGGACAGTATAGATGTGATGGTAGATATGATTCGGTGCTATTCACATGGACAGTATAGATGTAATGGTAGATATGAGTCAGTGCTGTTCACATGGACAGTATAGATGTGATGGTAGATAAGAGTCTGTGTTGTTCACATGGACACTTTAGGTGTGATGGCAGATGTTAACCTACACTGTTCACCTCAAGATAATGTTATAGTTAAGTAAATATGATATATTGTTTCCCCCACTATAAAGCACCTCAAAATAATTTTATACACTAGATACTATAATATACATTGGCCCTCATAATGAAAAGCCTCTTTATAATGTTTATACACAATCAGATATGATATGCAATTGTCCCTCACTATAAATTACCCAATGATATATAGTGCCTTCACTAAAAATTACCCAAGTACATGTAATGTTATGCACATACAATACATATTGCCCCCATTATTGCCTGAGTAATATCATACACATATGATAAAGTATATAGCAGCACCACTATAAATTACCTGAGTATTGTCCTACACATATGACATGTAGTGCCGCCATTATGAATTACCTGAGTAATGTCATGCACAACAATGATATCCAGTGATCCATCATGATGAAGTGCATTGTCATAGTGGTCCTTAGTTTTACAGAACAGTCAATACAACTGGAAATAGCCTGTAAAGATTTTAAAGTAACAGGGGTATGGGATATCAGTATGCGAATGCTCCAGCTATGTGGGTACAGGGAATGCAAAAGTACATGTAGTTTATTGCTTGATCAGATCTAGGCAGGTAAATTACCCAGTTAATGGGGTTTATGGAATGCCATGGATATAGTAATGAATTTCATTGTATTAGTAGACTTGTATTATTCCACATAATGCATATCAGTAAAATATATATCACATATTTCATGGCTCCCATGAGAACCACTTCATTTATCACTATATATGTTCTTTATCTAATATTGTTATCAAGGAAAATGCTATTTTGATGTAATTCTACATGTACTTATAATGAAAAAGAAATATAAAATAATTTATATCTTTTGGGTCTCCTGTCACAGTAACCTTACTGTCACAAGATAAACTGGCATGTCAGTGATGACATTCATAGAACCTGCTTAATTTTACAAAAATGTTTGCATGTTGTCATAGAAGATAAATTGGGACAGTATTTGTCTGTCACTTATAATTGAAAAATTGAACAAAATAAACATATACTCAATAAACAAGAAAAGAATAATTTTGATAAAAGATAGATAATTCATTTATATATTTTTAATATTCATCTATGGCAAAAGGGTAGCACAGTAAAAGCTGTATTTTTATATATAATCACCTTCATGTAATCCACAGGAATTTGGAATTCTATCAATCTTCATTCTCCCTGGTTACTTTTGATCTCTGAAATCCATACCTGTTAAAGATGTAACATGTTGATCTCATTCATTATTGAGCCCATCTAAGAAATATATATAAGTCAGTATTTCAAGTTTGATCAAATTCATATCAGAAATATGGCTTTCAAAGTGATAATAAACTCAACCAATCAGATTAAAGATCAGTCCATTAATATGCATGCATCTCACTGTGATAAGACTTGTACAATTGCATATATTCCAAGTTTAGTCAAAAATTGTGTTGGGAATTATGATTGACTGGTTTGGTTGTTATTCTGAAGATCTCTCTCTTGATCTAACTCTCACTCATTATCTAACTCTTCAAAGATTTGGATGACACAACATTGTGATGAAAATCAGGTCAGAAATGTGACTTCCTGAGGGGTAGCAAGTTCAGTAAGTCACATGCAATATCTCCCCATTATAAAGAGTGGGCCTTTCTCATTATTGAGCTTGTCAGAGATCATAATAATTTAAGCATACATTCCAAATTTGATCAAATTCGGAGGGGAAGTATTCCCTCCAGAATTGTAACAAGCTCAGTCAATCATATAAGATTACATCATTGAGATGCATGGATCTTGGTCATTGAGATGCACAGATCTTGGTTATCACTGAATCTGTTCAAGATCTTGATCATACAAGCTAGTATTGCAATCAAACACAAAATTACACAAAGAAACTAAGAAATAAAAAAACAATATTGCAATCACTCATGGATCTTTTCAGAGCTGTTCCAACAATAACATAAAAAAACCCAAGTGAAACCAATTATATTGTATGCATTTATAGACCAAGTAAGTAAAATAATATAAGTATTAGTTAAATGTATACAAGATATTTCATGAAAACATTTTATTTTTCTTTTTAGCTGGAAGAAGAGAGACTGGCAACATTAGAAAGAGACAACAGAATTCTTCTGGACAAAATGTCTAATGTCAGGAGAATAAGAAGTGGAGAGAACAATAGTAATAAAAACACCAAATTTAAAAGGTTTGTCATTTACTTATATGTTATGATAGATAGTAAATTTCTCATCTGTAAAAAAATATAAACAACTCATTAACCATGGTAAATGGCAAGTGTTCATAAAAGATATTTTATTTAGTAAGATTTATGTTATGGATCAGATTTCAGTATTTGAGTTCCCCTGATTCCCATAATACCTGCATACAATAAACAGTGCAAACTAGTATCTAACTAGCCTCAGCACTTTCACATTTTAATGACTTTTTTCAAAGGCAAATACAAAGCAGAACAGATAAACAAATAAAAAGGAGAAAAAAATCATTGTCTTTACAAAAACATTTTTGACTTATTCTGCAGGATATTAAACCTTTAAATTTATTTTATATTTTCCAGTATCTGCAATAAGTTTAAATAAACTGGCTGAGATATAGTAAATTTAAATGTTAATACTATTTTGAGATTTAAAGCTGTCCATATCCATACAGTTGATACCAGTTGGAGATTGCAAGCCTTCCATATCCATGCAATTGATACCAATCTGATACTTTAAGCCTACCATATCCATGCAGTTGATACCAATATGATACTTTAAGCCTACCATATACATGCAGTTGATACCAATCAGAGATTTAAAGCTTTCCATATCCATACAATTTATACCAATCAGAGATTGCAAGCCTTCCATATCCATATAGTTTCTACCAATTGGAGATTTAAAGCCTTCCATATCAATACAGTTAATACCATTCTGTGATTTCAAGCTTTACATATCCATACAGTTGATACTAATCTGAGATTGCAAGCCTTCCATATCAATACAATTAATACCAATCTGAGATTTCAAGCTTTCCATATCCATACAGTTGATACCAATCTGAGATTTAAAGCTTTCCATATCAATAAATTTGATACCAATCTGAGATTGCAAGTCTTCTATATCCATATAGTTAATACCAATCTGGGACTTAAAGCCTTCCATATCCATACAGTTGATACTAATCTGAGATCTAAATTTTTCAAGTCCTTACAATTAATACCAGTCAGAGATTTAAGCTTTGCATATTCATACAATTTATTATCCAGTTTATTATCAATCTGAGTCTTCAAGAATTTCATATTTATACAGTTGATGCCACTCCGAGATTTCCAGCCTTCAATAATCATACAGTTTATTACCTATCTGAAACATCAGGCCTTCCATATCCATACAATTTATTGCTGATCTTAGACTTTAAGCCTTCCATATCCATACTGTTGATACCACTTGGAGATTGAAAGCCTTCTATATCAATACAGTTGATAACATTTTGAGATTTCAAGCTTTTCATATCCATACCAGTGATACCAATCTGAGATTACAAGCCCTTCATATCCATACCAGTGATACCAATCTGAGATTGCAAGCCTTTCATATCCATACCAGTGATACCAATCTGAGATTGCAAGCCTTCCATATCCATACAGTTAGTACCAATCTAAGACTTCATGTTTTCTATATTCATACAGTTGATACCACTCTGAGATTTCAAGCCAATATGTATCCATAGTTTATTACATTATTAATGTATTCACACAGTTGATAAAAACCTTACATTTATATCCTATTATATTCATACAATTTATACATGTCTGCCATCACATGTTCACTGTTATAAGCATCCTGATAGACTGAAGGCAAATCAGATTTGTAGCAGGAATGCTAATCTGCCATTAAAAACCAGTTAAAATGAAGGAAGAATTAGAATGCAATTAAAACAACTATTCCCCAAGTGCTGTTTGGTCAGTTTTCACAAAGTCTTAACATGGAGCATCTCAATATTTGCCATTTAAGTCAATTGTAAATTGTCCCTGAACAACATGGGTTTCTACTGTTTTTTTTTCTTGTAAGTACATGAAAAAGTGCAACTTTTATAAGTACTTCTTCATATTTGTTTCTAGAAAATGTTGCTTAGTGTCAATATTGTCCAATACCTCTCCATTCATAATAATCAAAGTTTAATCCATAATATAAAACATTTATTCCCTTATTGTAAGAATGTTGTCCAGGTTAAAGAGAGCTGTTATTTACATTGGCAGCTTGGTTTGGGTTGTTCCATGATATTACCTACTTATGTATCTCTAGTTAATTTAAATTTGAAATTACCCAAAGAAAATAAAATGTTCTCTTTGCAGTTTAAATAGAGAAAAACAGCAACGTTTCCTAAGCAAGATAACGGAAGAGAATCTAGCCATGTTGTATAGAGTTATTGATTGTCAGCCAGAGTACAGCCATAAAAAGTGGCAGCAAGAGTGGAAAAAGAATCAGAGATTCATGGAAAGCATTTCCCATTTTCCTAAGGTAAAAATACTTTTTATTCTTGCCATTACTAGGAAAAAAGTTGGCAAGTTCTGACATGACTATATAAAAGAATTTAATCTTGTTTTTCTGAGTTTATCATGGTATAAACTGTCATTTGCCAAATCTCAAAGTAAATAATGCCCTAAGGCATTATGTAAACTGTATGTTGACAACTGACATTTTATAACAAGTTAATCTCAGAATAAACTATGTTAACTCTTATAGTTGCAATTCTTTATAATTTTATTTATATTCTTTTGTTGTTATAGCTTTTTTAAAGTTATTTCTTATCAGTTTTAGAGACTGTTTAAGCATATGATTTCTTGTTGAAGCATCTGCAATGTAGCTATTTATAGAACATGGGATTCTCCATTGCAATGAAATAGCTACATCAGCATGAAACAAAAATTTCCACCAATGGTAGGTGATCTAAGGTTTTGAACATTCCACAGCATGGTCTTAATTTTTTATCTAAATTGGCATAAGTTTTCAAAGTAGAAGTTTAATATTCAAAGCAAAGAATGTGTTGTTTTGTTTGATATATGAATGATGCTTGAATTTGGTGTTATCATAAGTTCATTGTTACTTGGCCAAAGCATTATTATCCAGGCACATGAGTAACCAATTTACATGTCTTTACATTTATTTTTATGTTGATTAACAGTTTAGTAGGCTACCTCCTGAGGTTTAACTTACAAATAAAATTAAGACTATTGGTAAATCAAGTTATTGTGATGGAGGTCTAGTAGTCAAACAGTGCAAGACATTGACACTGACAGTTACTATGGGACAGTTACTATTGTGATGGAGGTCTAGTAGTCAAACAGTGCAAGACATTGACACTGACAGTTACTATGGGACAGTTACTATTGTGATGGAGGTCTAGTAGTCAAACAGTGCAAGACATTGACACTAACAGTTACTATGGGAGTGGGTGTTACGGATCTTCCCACATCGTAGCTATTGAGGCCAGCATCTTAACTGTGAATAAAATTGTTATAATGTTATTCTTTGAACCCTCATCCTTCCAGTCCCTATATCCATTTACCTATAGTTTTAAATTCATTTGTAATGAGCACCAATGTTCTTGGCAAATTTTGAGTTTCCCAGCTTTTCTTTTTCAAATCTAGTTAAAAAAATATTCCAAAAAACAACAAAGATGCGTTATTTGATTCTGTCAAATCAATTTATTCAAATTTTTAAATACAATATTAACCTAGCATTTTTATTTCATTTTAATGGCAAGCAGTTTGGATGCCTTTCAGTTTATTATTTACGTTAGTTACTTTCAATGTGATTCTATTGATAGAAGTTAGTAAAAAGTAGTTCTCCATGCTGATTTTATACAGAAATAAGTGCAACTGGGTCTGATCACATGATTATGTTTTGACCAATGGAAATCTTCCCTTCATTTATGAACTGATACAGCTGCAATTATATCCAGTAATTAACATAGGAAATGAAAATATCCTTGATGTAGTTCTTTCTTTTTTACACTATTTAAAGTGTCACTTAAGGTTGGAACAAGATACTCCACTCAAGAAATTTATAAAGCCCTCCATTATAATAATCTCTGTCATGAGGTTAGAGCATGATCATGGATCGTATTTGCTAAAATGGTAATAACATCATGTGTATCATACACTTCATGCAAAGTAGTCTCACCTCGCTATAAGGCATTGTACTCTTTGACCCCCATGGATAGCATGGGGGAGTTTACTATCATTTTCTTCATTGTAAGGCAGTCTCACTATAAGGTAGTAATTTACTCTAAGATACCCACAGAAAGCATTGTAATAAGGAGCACTGTATCATTAATTTCATTATAAGGCAGTCTCACTATAAGGTATTTTACTCTAAGGCATCTACAGAAAGCACTATAATGAGAATTACCATATTGTTTACTTCATTACAAGGCAATCTCACTAAAAGGCATTACTTTAGCAGGTACTTCATTATAAGGCAAGATACTTGATGGCTCCCATTGGGAGAATTTTAATGATGGAGTACTGTGTCATGTACTTCATTATAATGTGGTCTTATTATAAGACAATATACTCTAAGGCCCATATGGATATCATTAAAATGAAGAAGTACTTTACCATGTACTTCATTATAAGGCAGTGTACTCTATGGCTCCCATGCACAGCATTATAATGAGGGAATTATATATCATGTATTCATTACAAGATGATCTCATGATAAGGCAGTATATTTTATGGCTTCCATAAACATCATTATAATGAGGAGATGCACTACCATGTATTTTATTAAAAGGAGGTAGATTATATGGCTCCTATCAACAGCATTATAATTGTTGTATCATTATAAGAGAATATACTCCATGGCTCAAATCGACAGTGTTATATTATAATTCAATACAAGGCAATCTCACTTTGAGGCAGTATTTTCTATGGTTCTCATGGACAGTATTATAAGGAGAGATTATTGCTACTGTTGTTTTTGTTGTCATGGGTGTAATGCCAATATTCAGCACCATTATAATACATGGCAGACAGTATAACTGGTGGAATAAGAACCTGGGAAAACTACAGGAAAAACCACCTATCTACAAGAAGCCACTGGAACAATTTCCTTCATACCCAAATAGGCTTTGTCTCAAACCCAATTCAATGTGGACAGAGTTGAGATAACAGTGATCAGTAAAGGTGAGTATTTTAGACAATGTGACCACCTAGGGCCCTCTTGAGAGACTATTGTATTCTCACACTGTGTTAGTGTACTCTAATGCTTCTTTTAACAGTGTTACAAAGAAGGAGTACTGTACCATTTATTTCTGTATAAGACAGTCTCACTTATAATAAAGGCAGTATATTCAGTGGCCCATGTAGATATTATGAGAGATTACTGTAATATGAGTGCAAAATTCATAATGATGCAGTTTTTTAAATGTCTACATATTTTGTTATTCCCTACCTGTAATGCACAGCAAAATTTTTTAAAATGAAATCAGAGGGTAAAAAACTCCAACAGGTTTATCATTAAGCCCACTCAAGTGATTATAAATAACAAATGAATTGAAATACTGAAAACATAATGCTATTAAAAATGAAAGCTGTGTTTATTGGAGTAAAATGACATGTAGTGTATTATACTCAGGAATTAATGGGCAGTTTTGAATGCATTTATTTGATATTAAATCAACTGTACAGTACAGTATACTCAGGTTGTATGCTTTATACTTCATTATACCTCATCCAGCACACAATAATACCTCATCCAGTACACTATAATACCATATCCAGCACACTATAATACCTCAAACAGTACACTATAATACCTCATCCAGCACACTATAATACCTCATCCGGCACACTATAATACCATATCTAGCACACTATAATACCTCATCCAGTACACTACAATACCTCATCCAGTACACTATAATAACTCATCCAGTATACTATAATACCATATCCAGCACACTATAATACCTCATCCAGTACACTATAATACCTCATCCAGTACACTATAATACCTCATCCAGTACACTATAATACCATATCCAGCACACTATAATGCCATATCCAGCACACTATAATACCTCATCCAGTACACTATAATTCTTCATCCAGTACATTATAATTCAACATAGCCTACAATAGACCCAGGGTGTCTGCCTTGTACATTAAAATACAACATACAGTACAATATATCCAGTGTGTCTTTCTTGTACATTAAAATACAACATACAGTACAATATATCCAGTGTGTCTTTCTTGTATATTATGATTCAACATACAGTACAATAGACTCAGGGTGTCTGTCTTGTACATCATGATACAATATAGAGTACACTGGAACCAGGGTGTCTGTCTTGTACATTATGATACAACTTACAATACAATAGTCTCTGAGGGTATCTGTCTTGTATATTATGATACAACAGTACAATACCACATTGTGTGTCTTCAATATTAATATTATATAACAGTGCAATAAAACTAGGGTGTCTGCTTAATATATTATTATACCACAAAGAATACAATGAACTTAGAGTGGATGCATCATAAATTTGGGCTAATTTTATTGCATCATTTCACAACAGTTTTTTTTATTGAAAATATATTAAAAGTTGTGATTGGGATTACTATATTGTAGTTTAACTTAAAGGAAAATTATAGGCATTTTCTCTCTTTTTTGTTGGCCACATGTTTGAAAGGTACCAACAAACAGGAGATCATATCAAACACACACACACACACACACACACACACACACAAACACACACACACACATATATATATATATATATATATATATATATATATATATATATATATATATATATATATATATATATATATATATACATTGTTATGACTCTGTAATGTAATTATATGTGTTAAAATTTGAATTCTTCCTAAATCATTATTCATTTTTATATCATTAAATCTAATTATTGTTATGATGATGATTATGTTCATAAGGTATATTTTATTAGAAACATCATATTTATTTAAAACGTAAATGTGACTTACGTAAGCACGATTTTTGCATGACAATTTTTTTATCATATTAGGTAAACAGTTGGAAATAGCTATGTAAATGATTGGCAATGGCCATGATCATTTCTAATAATACTTGTTGACATTCTATACTACATTGTTGCTACATTTTGAAATCACATGATTTGTTCATGTGTGTACATGAAATGATGTATTAGTTTGCTTTAAATACTCAAATGCCTGTAAAGTAGTCAGTCGTGGTCGAGAGCCATTGTTAAACATCTTAGAGAGTTACATCATAACATCTTCCTGTGCTGGAAAGAGTTGTTTGTTCAAATGTATGAAGAACAACATGTGTTTTGTTTTTGGTGATAGCTGTACTTCATGTACCTTTAAAAGAATATTTATTTCCCTGGAGAACTACACAAATGGCTTTGGATAAAGACATTTGCTGAAATTATTTCTAAATTGGAACAGGTCGGAACATAATTGTGATTCAAAGTGGAAATTCTGGACATTTGTGTTAACCTTCATTTGATGCCATCTTGAAACAGAATTGAGATTCAGACTACGTCAATTTAGAACTGTTTAGTCATAAGACTTAAGTAATTTCACAATTTTTGGACAATTATTTGAATCTTTGTAAATCTTAAGTCTAGTTTCATAGTTTTATCTTTTCACCATGTTTTCTAGGGTCTTTGTGTTACTTAAATCTACTACTTATATTAATTGAAAACAAAGTTACTTGAGATAGAAGAAGAAACAAATCCCAGTTGGAAAGTAAATCCTGGCTTTTCCCACTTCAACTGCCATAGATTAACTGATCAGCTCATTAGGTTCATTTGAGATAGCCAGTGGGCTCTATATATGTCCTGATATCCTGGCTTGTTCAAGTTTTAACACAAGCATACATTTCACAAAGGAAAAAACATTATCAGTCACCATAAGAAGAAAAATGATATGTGTCAGAAAACCAAAATTTCTCTATTATCAATCATCACTGGGGAGATTAATTAGGCTTTATCAATGGTTCTCTACTACATTTAATCCAGGCATTTAAGTTCAGTACTGAATTAAATTGTACCAAGTAATATTCTAGGGAAATAGTTCTAGCTTTCTGATATTGGTTCCATGAGGCTTCATGACAATTTATTGCCATGGTAAAATATTTTTCAGAATGGTTTAATTATTATATATAGAAGTTGCTTAAGTTTTTAAAATACGGCATGTGAGACTTTAGTTACCTTGGAAGTAGGCAGTATGACTTTATTTTGATGCCTTTAAAGAATACAGCATGTGTAACTTTATTCATTTTCTTGAGAGTAAACATATTTTCTCAATTTTGTTACTAATCAGACCATTTCTTTTGTGCTTGCACAACACAAATTTGTTTACAATTGCATGTTATTTACCTATATGCACCTTCAAAAATTCTATTTTTTGATTCAATTATACAATAAGATTCTATATTTTATGTATTTGATTGATCATGAAGTTGTAGGGTTTAACGCAATTTTTCAGCACACAATAGGCTATACATGGCAACCAGTATTATTGGTGGAGGAAGAATTGGGGAAATCCGCGGAAAGAACCACCAACCCACAAGAAGCTACTGGCAAGCTTTCTTACATATCCACATTCACCGAATCCTAGACTCAAACCCATGCAGACAGAGGTGAGATGGCAGTGATCTGTATTGGACAGCGCTTTAGACCACTCAGCCATTCAGCGCCCCTTGTATCACTGTGAAAATAGACAAAAATTTTAGTCTTTACTAAGTAGATGTATAATTTTGTGGATGTGGAAGTTGCAAGTTTTTTTTGTAACTCACTAAATTATGGGACAATTAATAATGCAGTACTATATTTTCTTTGCCATTGCATAATGTGCAAAGCAGATCAGGGATTGCTTATACTGTTTGCTTAAATTATGTCATTGCAATGTGGCTCAACATGCACAAATGTAGTAACCACTTCTCTTCAGGTTGTGTGCATACCAGTACAAGTTTTTAATTGGTACTGTATAATGAGGTAGCTTAGCATACTGGAATTGTGACCAAAAAAGGGTGCAGGTTCAAATCCCAATAGTGAATCAGTCCAGGTCATCTACCATATGCATCAATCATCTACCTTGGGCAAAGCACTTTACTGCAACAGCCATGATAGCAAATGACCTTTTGTGTGTTTATGTAATGTTAGTGTTCATATGGTATGAAGTCTCTGAAACCTTGTACTAGTGTTCATATGATATAAAATCAATGAAGTCTTGTATTAGTATTCATATGTATGAAATCTTTGAAATGTATCATTGTTCACTTGGTATGAAATCTATGAAACCTTGTATTAGTGTTCATATGTATAAAAGCAACAAAACCTTGTATTAGTGTTCACATATATGAAATTTATGAAAACTTATACTAGTATTCATATGGTATAAAATCTGAAATCTTGTATTAGTGTTCATATGAAATCTATAAAACTTTGTTTTAGTGTTTACATGGTATGAAATCTCTGAAACCTCATATTAGTGTTCATATGAAATTTATAAAACCTTAAGTTAGTGTTCATATGCATAAAATCTATGAAACAGGTTGAATAGTTTGTATATTGTGAGTCTTGTGAGCAAAATATGGAAATCCTTACCTATTATGTGTAAGAAATGAGCAAATGTGTCAATTTCCATGTCACATGGCAGAACATTACACAGATACCATGCACATAGAGTGTACTGACCATTTTCACTTAACTTGCTAGATATTTGGATTATGCTTTGGAATAGCAAGTGTGACATAGAGAATGTTTTCATAAACTAAATGGATGATCTATGTGTGTGAATGTCATCTGTTTAGCAATGGTGTAATCCATATATGTGAACATTACCTGTGTGACCATGGGAATAATCCATATGTGTGAATATCACCTGTTGGAATAATCCATAAAAGTATCACCTGTGTAACTATGGGAATAATCCACATGTGTTAATACCACTGATGTGACTATGGGAATATTTCATATGTGTGAATGTCACCTGTATGACTATCAGAATAATCTATATGTGTGAATATCACCAGTAAAACTATGATAATAATCCATATGTGTGAACATCACCTGTGTGACTATGGGAATAATCCATATGTGTGAATATCACCTATGTGACTATGGTAATAATCCATATATGTGAATGTCACCTGTGTGACTATGGTAATAATCTATATGTGTGAATGTCAACCTGTGTGACTATGGGAATAATCCATATATGTAAATGTGACCTGTATAACTATGGTAATAATAAATGTGTGTGAATATTAACATTGACTATCATGGTAATAATCCATATATGTGAATGTCACCTGTGTGACTATGGTAATAATCCATATATGTGAATGTCACCTGTGTGACTATGGTAATAATCTATATGTGTGAATGTCAACCTGTGTGACTATGGTAATAATCCATATGTGTGAATGTCACCTGTGTGACTATGGTAATAATACATATCTGTGAATTTTACCTGTGTAACTATGGTAATAATCCACACATGTGAATATCACCTATGTGACTATGGGAATATTTCATGTGTGAATGTCACCTCTATCACTATGAAAATAATCCATATATGTGAATATCATCTGTGTGACTATGGGAATAATCCTTATGTGTGAATGTCACCTGTGTGACTATGGTAATAATCCATATATCTGAATGTCAACCTGTGTGACAATGGCAATAATCCATATGTGTGAATGTCACCTGTGTGACTATGGCAATAATCCATATGTGTGAACATCACCTGTGTGACTATGGGAAAAATCCAATGGTGTAAATGTCACCTATGTGACTATGGTAATAATCCATATGTGTGAATGTCAACCTGTGTGACTATGGCAATAATCCATATGTGTGAATGTCACCTGTGTGACTATGGCAATAATCCATATGTGTGAATGTCACCTGTGTGACTATGGCAATAATCCATATATGTGAATGTCACCTGTGTGACTATGGTAATAATCCATATGTGTGAATGTCAACCTTTGTGACTATGGGAATAATCCATATGTGTGAATGTCAACCTGTGTGACTATGGCAATAATCCATATGTGTGAATGTCAACCTGTGTGACTATGGCAATAATCCATATGTGTGAATGTCACCTGTGTGACTATGGCAATAATCCATATATGTGAATGTCACCTGTGTGACTATGGTAATAATCCATATGTGTGAATGTCAACCTTTGTGACTATGGTAATAATCCATATGTGTGAATGTCAACCTGTGTGACTATGGCAATAATCCATATATGTGAATGTCACCTGTGTGACTATGGTAATAATCCATATGTGTGAATGTCAACCTTTGTGACTATGGTAATAATCCATATGTGTGAATGTCAACCTGTGTAACTATGGCAATAATCCATATGTGTGAATGTCAACCTGTGTGACTATGGCAATAATCCATATGTGTGAATGTCACCTGTGTGACTATGGTAATAATCCATATGTGTGAATGTCACCTGTGTGACTATGGCAATAATCCATATGTGTGAATGTCACCTGTGTGACTATGGTAATAATCCATATGTGTGAATGTCAACCTTTGTGACTATGGGGATAATCCATATATGTGAATGTCACCTGTGTGACTATGGTAATAATCCATATGTTTGAATGTCAACCTTTGTGACTATGGTAATAATCCATAGGTGTGAATGTCAACCTGTGTGACTATGGCAATAATCCATATGTGTGAATGTCACCTGTGTGACTATGGCAATAATCCATATATGTGAATGTCACCTGTGTGACTATGGTAATAATCCATATGTGTGAATGTCAACCTTTGTGACTATGGGAATAATCCATATATGTGAATGTCACCTGTGTGACTATGGTAATAATCCATATGTTTGAATGTCAACCTTTGTGACTATGGTAATAATCCATAGGTGTGAATGTCAACCTGTGTGACTATGGCAATAATCCATATGTGTGAATGTCACCTGTGTGACTATGGCAATAATCCATATGTGTGAATATCATCTATGTGACTATGGTAATAATCCATATGTATGAATATTAACCATTTTTGTGTTAATAATTGTGTTACTGTTAACTATGACTATACTAATGATCATTGCTTTGATCTGTATAAGGTTAAATATAGTTTTTGTATTACAAAATTCTATGTTTCAATCACAAATGTGATTTCTCATGTAATAAACTGTTCAAAGAACATATTTTTGTAGACAACCTTGTGGTTTAAGATTCAAAAGCAGCTTGTATAATACAAGTTATTTTGTTTATTGTGCTGCAGTTTTGGATATGGCACTATGGAGTTAAAACCTGACCTTTATGTCATCATTCTTGACTTTTTTGTTGTACATAGGAATATATTTCCTTTTGCATGTACTGTCTTTTTTACAAAATAAAAGAAGGATGACATTTTTGTGTTGATAAAGCATACAGTTAACATGGCTCTATATTCTTCTCCTTAAAAATATCATCCTTCTACCCTTTCAATATTCCTTTTTGTGTGCACTTTAACCACACATTAATACAATATTCCTTTTTAAAAATACACTTTATCAAACATTAATATAGTATTCCACATTTTAAATTGCACACTTTATCATACATTAATACAATGTTCCCTTTTATTTTGTGTATTTTATCAATGATATTCTTTTTAATTGTAGACTTTAATCATAACATTCCAGCAATATTCATTCAGCTTTTAGCCCACATTTGTACAAAACAAAGAACAGCAATATTCATTCAGCTTTTAGCCCACATCTGTACAAAACAAAGAACAGCAATATTCATTCAGCTTTTAGCACACATCTGTACAAACCAAAGAACAACAATATTCATTCAGCTTTCAGCCCACATTTGTACAAAAGAAAGAACAGCAATATTCATTCAGCTTTTAGCCCACATCTGTACAAAAGAAAGAACAGCAATATTCAAATATTCAATCAGCTTTTAGCCCACACCTGTACAAAACAACAATAATATTCATTCAGCTTTTAGCCCACATCTGTACAAAACAAAGAACAGCAATATTCATTCAGCTTTTAGCCCACATCTGTACAAAACAAAGAATAGCAATATTCATTCAGCTTTTAGCCCACATCTGTACAAAACAAAGAACAGCAATATTCATTCAGCTTTTATCCTACATCTGTACAAAACAAAGAACAGTTATATTCTATCAGCTTTTAGCCCACATCTGTACAAAACAAAGAACAGCAATATTCATTCAGCTTTTATCCTACATCTGTACAAAACAAAGAACAGTTATATTCTATCAGCTTTTAGCCCACATCTGTACAAAACAAAGAACAGCAATATTCATTAAGAACAGCAATATTCATTCAGCTTTTAGCCCACATCTCTACAAAACAAAGAACAGCAATATTCATTCAGCTTTTAGCCCACATCTGTACAAAACAAAGAACAGCAATATTCATTCAGCATTTAACCCCCATCTGTACAAAACAAAGAACAGCAATATTATATCAGCTTTTAGGCAACATCTGTACAAAACAAAGAACAGCAATATTCAATCTTGCTTTTAGCTCACATCTGTACAAAACAACAATGATATTAATTCAGCTTTTAGCCCACATTTGTACAAAAAAAAGAACAGTAATATTCATTCAGCTTTTAGCCCACATCTGTACAAAACAAAGAACAGTAATATTCATTTAGCTTTTAGCCCACATCTGTACAAAACAAAGAACAACAATATTCATTCAGCTTTTAACCCACATCTGTACAAAACAAAGAACAGCAATATTCATTCAGCTTTTAGCCCACATCTGTACAAAACAAAGAACAGCAATATTCATTCAGTTTTTAGCCCACATCTGTACAAAACAAAGAACAGCAATATTCATTTAGCATTTAACCCACATCTGTACAAAACAAAGAACAGCAATTTTCAATCAGCTTTTAGCTCACATCTGTACAAAACAATGAGCAACATACTTTGGCATAGAAAAATTGAGGTTTGCCAATAATGTTTACAGAAAAATTTGAAACTGGATTGTTATTGGTGATTTGCAAGTGGGCAAATTAATTGATGAGATTTGTTTGTGTGGGGTGTTTTTAGATTTGTATGTTTCATCTAAAATATTCACATCAAAGCATCCTGATAAGAGGTCATAAATTTTGTAAAGTTAATATTTATTTTCTCTATTATGTCTATCTTAGGTAGCAAAAAGTAAATCAGCAAGGAAAAAAGTGGCAGAAAAGACAACAGAAGATGATGTTAAGGAAAAAGACAACAGAAAAGAAGGTGCAGAAGAGTTTATTGGTGAAGAGAACACAAAGGTTAATGGGAAAGACAGTAAGAAAGAAAAGGATGCAGAGACTATTGGTGATGAAAACAGAAATGTTTAGATGTCAGAAACAATAGCATACTCATGAATAAGATGAAAGTGACACAACAAAGAAGAGATAAACAAACTGGAGGAGAAATATGATTACTGTAGTTTTCCAGAAAAGCAGATATACCAATCATTCACATTCGTTGGCACTATGCATATTTAATCCACCAGCAGCATAATATCTGCAAATTGGCATAAAATTTGCAGAATAAATATTTGTATTTGGGAAAGAGTTCAAATCAGTCTTAAGTAATTTTGTGCAAATTATCAGACACATTTTTAATTAAAGCTTAAATTCATTCATGATTAGTGTAATCATATATCTTTTATAAGCTCATTTTCACACATGAAGAAAAATTTGATTAAAATGTGATTAGATCATAACATAATTAAGTGTCAATTATTGTTACATTGGTACATCACTATAATGCATCTCAGTATAACACAGTTCTTTATATAATATGTGCATAGTAATAAATTCTTTTATCCCGTTTGAATTCTGTTCTTCCATCTAATGTATTTCAATATAAGGAAACCCCACCTATATCATGACACTATTTTTACTGTCCTGCTCAGCATTATAGCAAGGAAATACTGTACTATGTATAATGTACCCTGGTGTAAGGTAACAACATCTCTATATTTATCATAGTATGGCTTCTCTAAATGGTATTATAGTCAGGAACTAATGTACTATCATGTATAATATGCCCATCTATACCACACCATTAGTCAACATCACCTATTTCATGACTCATGATTACAGTTATAAGGAACAGCATTATAATGAGGTAATACTGAACTATGTAAAATTTACCACAATATAAAATAATTTTAACTATATTTTGATACACTTTTATTACTCCCTTCAATGTCACTGTCATGAGTGATGACTACTCTAGTCAAAATAGACCCAGATCTGATGGAATAATATGAAATCTGTTGGGTTTCTGATGATTTCTATTGATCTGGATCTGGTGTCATATTATGCCATGGCCAGATGACTCTTTAGTGCTCAGTATAGACCCAGATCTGCTAGCATATTATGTCATAGTCATCTGGGTAGGTGATGATCAGTAAAGATTAGGATTTGTTTACCTGTACCATGGCTAGATGGCTCTATCATGATCAGTATGGACCTGGATTGACTGCTGCATGATTTAATGGGTCTGTAATGATCACATGTTCTATATTTATATAATTGTCTATAAATAATGTTTTAATACCTTTCATTTAGTGTTTTAAATCTATTTTCTATACTAGATAAATTATGTATTCCAGATACCTGCAATAGTATTCAAGGAAAGTAATCATTATCTGTTAGTGTTATCTGTCACATTAAATCTTTGCTTACTTTTCTCTTCTGCTGGGAATGTTGTTTTCATTAGTTATGAGAGGGAGGTTGTTTTCTCTTTAAATTATAAGTTTCACATGAAATTGACATTACAAATTGATACCCATATCCCAAACATAGAGGAAAGCACATATGTATGTATGTATGTATGTATGTATGTATGTATGTATGTATGTATGTATGTATGTATGTATGTATGTATGTATGTATGTATGTATGTATGTATGTATGTATGTATGTTCATTACCACTTAAGATTTCTTAAATCAAGGATCACAAC
Organism: Potamilus streckersoni; assembly: GCA_016746295.1. Classification (NCBI taxonomy): domain Eukaryota; kingdom Metazoa; phylum Mollusca; class Bivalvia; order Unionida; family Unionidae; genus Potamilus; species Potamilus streckersoni. The sequence continues at coordinate 803,371 of JAEAOA010000420.1, forward strand.
TAGTTCTATGCTAATCCAAAGCCTTAGGCACACTTTAGTGCTCAGCCTTTTTGCATCTGTTTATGGATGATTCAGAACTTGAGACATTGATTAAAAGAAAGCACTTGGGTCTCTCTGTACTCATTTTTTCATAAATATTCACCGACTAACTGTCATTCATTCATCCTATCATTCAGTTATTCAATGACACATTAATTAATTCATCCTGTATTTCTCTAAATATATTTTTACTTTTCTTCTTTTCTCTTCACCAGTTCTATATATCTGTGTTGGTATTTATTTTGAGCTCAAGTTAATTATAAAAGTTAATTACTGATAAACGAAAAATGCGGTGTGGTGTTGCTGAGTATGATTGAGTAGTATATTTGAGAAAATCGTCAGTGAATGAGGAAATCAAATAATTCCATATAATACTACAACCAAAATTAGTTAACATTCAAGGTAGAAATGCCCATGACTACAAATTGAATATGAGAATCTGAGACGTAAACACGGTTGGCAAGATAATGCTTAAGGTAGCAGGAGAAAAAAAATATTTAGTACACATGTCAAAATTTTAATGGGCAAATGGCTTGAAGTGGGTGGGTTTTGTCAATGTTCGATTAGCAAGTAGATTGTAGTGATGGAACCTTGAATTAAATAAAAGCATTATAGAATTGTTACATGTTAGAGTCAAGTTCCTGGAATTATGGGTATAGAAAAACATGGTTCATCTACAGTGGTGGGAGTGTGGAAGAATGAATCTGACTGCAAGTCATTTACCCCTGGAGCTTTGAGAAAATTAATTAGACTATTTTGCCAAAGCATATTTGGACTCAGATCACAATCAAATTTACTATATATTTTCTACATTTGTTTCTCAGTACTGAATGTTCAACTGTATGACAATCAATACAAATCATACAGTAATCTAAAATACCTTCAAAGATAACTTCACTATGAAGTTCTTGTTGAAGGTTCACTGGCAATTTTTTGAAAGTATTGACTGTAAACAAACCTAGGTGCATTGAAACACAGATTTCACTTACGGATCGTCACCAAGGCACTGTGCACTTTCGCTGAAACACACAAAGACAACAACACCATAAGCTCAGTTTCTGAAGAATAAACAATTACTTTTAAATCTATACCAAAAATGTCTAAATCTAAATCTTGTATCACCACCAAAAGGAGACAAGAAAAAATTCTTTAAAACTATACTTGGACTGCATTCCAGGTACTGAACTCGAACTAATAATTGTCATTTGATTCCATTTGCACCTCAAAACCCCCCACACACACACTTAACCTCTTCTGCTTACATATTGTCACATGAAGAGTATACTAAGCCCTCTTATTTCAGATTCACATTTACACACTGAGACACACACACACACACTAGATATAAATTAATAATAAGTCAATCAGTCATTCAGCTTACCAATATTAACTCTTAAAGTATCTTCTTGGCAATTTTAAAATTGAAGAAGTGCATTTTATTCGTATGCTTAATTGCTTTTCTATAAAAGTATGTTTTCTTTAAATTTAAATACACAAATTTTTTGTTTTTCCTTCATAGTTTATATTTGGACTTAGCTAGCTTCAAGTCGGAATCCTCCACAGCCTCAACTTTGAAAATATAAGGAAACGGTCATTTTGTGAAGTGTATTTGTAAAACCTTTGCATTTCTTTTGTAAAATGATAATGATACACAAGAAAATTTAGTTCAAAATCATACGTTGAATAAACAAGAAAAAAAATAAAAAAATTAAAAAAAAAAAAACAAGGAAAGAACGAAAAACCCATAAATTTATAGGTGGTACAAATTAGTAAATGAATACACGCCAAGGTACCGGTTTGAAAGTGGTTGACAATAGTTACAGACATTAGACAAGGCTCCATCGTCCAATGTGCATGGTCGTAAAGCCATTAAACCAAAGTTTAGCAATGGAGAAAACACTCGGTTTTAATAATTGCTCAATAATCTTAAAACTGTTGCAAACAGAAGTGATTAAAGATACATTTACTGTTCTACTTTGTGTCCTATATTAGATCGCCTGGACGTGTTGTTATCTGGAAGAAATCTGTCACTATTGTGTCCCAATATTTGACATTTTGCAGTTTATCAGAAGACAGTACCATATTGTTGCTAGTTCTTCTTTTCCTATTTATGTTGCCTTAATTACATTTATTAAATAAAAAATATTCATTTTCAGGTATATAACACTTGTACTCATTTTTTTTATCAGTTTCATTAACACGAGTCCATAACGTAATAAAGAATATGCATTTCACCTTCTTTTATTAACGCAGATACAAAACCCGTGAGCTAACAAAACCATAGCTTTACCTGCGATGTCTTAGCATATTGGGGGATTCACAGCGGTTGGCAACTTGACCTATAAAATATTTTAAACTGGCTCCCCTTTCCGCGCAAAATCCTCCAACTGAAGTTTAATGCTTCAGCCTCAAACGAAGTGTACCAAGCCCGCCTTCTTTCTGTGACAAGTTTGGATGATACACACAAAAATATGTGCTGACCGTGGTTTATGTCGCCAGTCGTTGCAAGAAAGCCAGGTCCTTTGCCATAAAAGAAACTCTCAAAGTTGCCGAAGCGCTGGCACGTATATACATACCATAGCTGTTACAGTTGTCCAGTCTGTTGCAGTTTGACCATGGTCATGAATTTTATGGGTGCCGTGTCACAACTCTTGGTCAGGCCATGAGTGCCCGAAAAGTGGAGCTAGGTCTGTGGCCACCGTGTACAGGGCGTGGTTAAAAGAGTTAGCTGTGTTCTGGGCAAGAGCTGTTTGTGCACGAATACGCGCAGTAGATGCAGCTTCCCAAGAGACACAGAATGAATTATCTCTGTGTAGCACTGAGTCGACTTAGCGGGTACCTGTCCTTGAGATAGTTCTAAATGATGAGGTAATATGCTTCCTAGGCGAAAGGTCTACTGACACCATTCGTAAACCTGCTATGTAGACTACATTGAATCGTCTATGACGCAGCCATTAGGTTACCTTATGTGTCGGAAGAGTTGGAAAGTAGACGATGCATGTGTGATTGATAAATATGTGCATGCAGTTGATTCGAACGACTTGCCCATACTATATTATCTGCTTAGTACTGACTGTACATGTGGTGCGTTTTGCGTGATGAGATAAGGTTCAAGCCACTATGTTGCTTGTCCTCTGAGCTGTGGGACAAAACTGCAACGTGTCTCTATTGGTATAGCGGTCCCTGCACCATCCCTAACCCATCTCCTTAGTACAGAGAGACGTGTGCTATACAGCTTTCATGTTTTTGTTTAAACAGTTTAGGGTTACTTTGTGTCTATTATATTAAATGTTGTATGCAGTTTGAACCTTGACAATTAGCTATACAATTAGCCAATATCATAATGATTGGCTAGATGTGACATGAGAGTATCTTAAAGTTGTTGTTGTTGGGCTTAATGCCTTTTTCAGCACATGATAGGCTATTTATGGCGGCCAGTATTAATGGTGGAGGAAAAAACCGGAAAATCACCGGAAAGAACCACCGACCCACGAGAAGCTACTGGCAAGCTTTCTCACATATCCACATTAGCCGAATCCTAGACTTGAACACACGCAGACAGAGGTGAGATGGCAGTGATCTGTAATGGGCAGCGCTTTAGATCACTCGGCCACTTGGGGCCCAAGTATCTTAAAGAACAGAGGAACTACGAATAATTAATGTGATTATGATAACATATACCTAGCTGCTTGTACCATGTCACCAGTAGTTCCAAAAAACTGTTAACAGTGATATTAACATAACAGAAAATACTTTCTTGAGAAAATGTCACGATTGCTACCACCATCACTACACGACTATCCTACAAATGTGTATATTCTTGGCACCAGCAGCAGGGAGGGTGAATCCTACAAAATTTTGCTAGTGAAATTAACCTGAAATAAGGGTTCCTATAGAGGCTGAAAAAAGGTCAATAACCCTAAACCAAAATCTCTAACTTTTATATTACCATACGGACGGTTATAAACCACACGAGGTTAGCTCAGTTTTGTTATACTATTATTGACTTTTTTTACCCTGACTTTATTGAACTATTTTTTAAGTTAAAAACTCAAGCAAAAATTTTGTAGAGATCCACCCTCCCTGCTGCTCATGTATATAAAGCAATAGGTATGTCATAGGCGTGCCTTTTCGTCCAAACAAAATCACGTGGAGCGTACCTTCAAATTCCTCATCGTCATCACTATCACCCACAAGTGCATTCCATTGTCTCTCTATACGTCTTCTCTCATTTTCGGTTCATAATGTATACAGGCCTAATGCCCAGACTGTGTTTTCGGTCCATAGTATTGACAAGCTTAATATCCAGGCAATTTTTTCGGTCCATAATATTTACGGATTTACTGCCTCATGATCGTTTTTTTTTTCGGTCCATATTGCCCCAGACTGTGTTTTCGGTCCATAGGTTTAATATCCAGGCCGTTTTTTTCGGTCCATGTTTACAGTCTTCTCTTTTTAATCACGGGTTGGGTCGTTACACGGGCTCGGGGAATTATCTATGACAATATAGTTCAGACCCAACCCACTGCAAATTTGCATTTTTTCCCCTATAATAGTACCGGAAACGGTATGTGGGTAGTTAGTTAGAAACTCTCCTTAGCCCGTAACTTTCTTCCCACAAGACCTGAAATTTCTTCCCGGGTTGGTAGTGACAAAGCCTCTGGTCGCTTAGCGAGACTGTTTCTTTCTCAGGTATTTCTAACTAACTACCCACATATAGATTTCGGCACTATTATATGGGAAAGCTGTGGGTTTAGTGTGTGTGTGTGAACGATACCAGTAGAGCTGATTCTTCCCGCAAGACCTGAAATTTCTTCCCGGGCTTTCGCTTAGCGAGATTGTTACAATGATATTTATAAACCAATATCAATGTTCTGATCACGCGCTACGTGATTTTGATCGAAATTCATTAATATATCCTCGGATGGTTCTTGATGTCCATTTATCCTTAATGAGACTTCAGAAACACCGAGTTTGTTAAATATCATTATTCTTTCATCCTAATCATGTACTAGTGCATCATGTGAAACGCAATACATATATGTCTTGGAGCAGAAACACCCTGCTGTGACGCTATTTGCTTTGTAAATAAACCATTAGTATTACTTTCGATAGAATTTGTGGTCACTGTCAACAATGATATTGCTGATTTACCACCTTGACTCATGAAAGAAATCAACCGACCTTCTTGAGATATTGAGGGAGTTATTATCGCATCCACAATAAAAGTTGTGTTAGAACTACATTACCAGCATCAACTGCACCAGGTCGTCAGATTGCATCATTGTCGGTACCTTTTCGTACAACTTTATGTTTAGTTCCGAAAATAACTTTCCTAACATTTCTACAAAATCCAAAGATATGTGATAATGGAATCGCACATGAAAATGTTATCCTATTACCATTTAACATTGATTTACATACTGCAAATCCTAAATTAGAATTTGCATTCATCGATAATACTGCAGAAGTTTCTGCGAGTCATGCGGCATTTCTTACATTACCAATAGTTACGTTTCTACTTTCTGGAAAATCAGTTGTATCCTTTGCAAACATAATTGATGGTCCAGCCAATCTTGAATAATCATCGCTGTATCGTGCTAGACCCAATATCGTTGTGATAACGTCGACATCTTTCTGAACTGATTCAATAATTTTTCCGTCAATCATATACGTAGCACTGTCAAACAATGCCATAATGCCATTATTAATAAAACCAATAATATCATTAGCACATTCAGTATTATCTGCTTTTATAATTTCACCTTCTACTTCAATAAATACTTAAGGAGGTAGAAAATATCTGCTTGTATCTTGAACCTGAAGTTCAATTCTTCCACGTTGATCTGGAATTTGTGCATTCATAAGAATAATACTGATAATCACCCACTAATTCGTTCTTGAGAACTGGTGCAAATCTATAAATCAAATCTATATCAAACGCTGGATCAGATATGCGCTTGAATATCTTTATTATATTTGCTATCGTGTAACATGATGACCACTTCGAGAAGTGAGACCACTTCCTGCTATTAGACTAGCGGTTATATTTTTCTTTTTCTTTTTCTGATGATGGTACAGTAGTAATGAGATATTGATGATCCTTTATCAGAGACCCCTCGGCCCCCCCCCAAAAAAAACGTTATAAGTTAACATTTTTGTCAGCATCCTTTGTTAGTTCAAAATGATAACACATTTTCTGACAAAAATATGTTTTGTGGCCGAGGTGTCTCTGATAAAGGATACATCAATTCTCACTACTACTATGCACTTATTGGTTAAAAATGTTATATTAAACAAATAAAATAGTATATATAATGCCTTATTATAATCCCATCAGACATGTTGGATTCGATCTAACAAATAGATTTTGTAAAAGATTTAATTCGATCAAAGCAGCGTCAGGGTATACTGGTATTAAACCTAAAATAATAAGCGATTGCATTAAAAAGGTGGGTTATTATGTATCGCCGAAATATGGATCAGTCGAAAGCGATATAAGAAAAACAATAAAAATATTTGTCCTCATACAGAGGACTTTTTGAGATGAAGATGGTTTTATATACAATGATTATTTGGATGTTGTGATTTTGATTGGGACGGCACATTTACATAAACTGATTGTTGTATGAGCATGAATATTTACAGATGGGCATGTGGTTGATTTGTTAATTAGGGACGGCACATTTACATCAACTGATTGTTGTATGAGCATGAATATTTACAGATGGGCATGTGGTTGATTTGTTAATTAGGGACGGCACATTTACATCAACTGATTGTTATATGAGCATGAATATTTACAGATGGGTATGTGGTTGATTTGTTAATTAGGGACGGCACATTTACATAAACTGATTGTTGTATGAGCATGAATATTTACAGATGGGCATGTGGTTGATTTGTTAATTAGGGGCAAGGCGTAGAAGATATAACCTAATGAGGTTCTGAATTTTGATCAGATATAACCTAATGAGGTTCTGAATTTTGTTTAGATATTACCCCCAAGACGAAGTTTCTAACTATAAGACGAAATGTTAGAAACTTCTGAGGGCTGTCTGCGGTGTAGGTCTTATTTTGCGACCATTTATTGCTCTCGCAAAGAGATCCTAGATTATTTATATATCGAAAGTCTAGAAACTCAAAGGCCTAATGGTCTTTGTGACCTGGAACCTCATTAGGTTATTTTTAGTTGTGTTTTTGAAATTGACCCCTGTGTGGATACCTATTAGCAGGTCACAGGGTTAAATTACATCCTACTGGTCTATTTTTGGACGACAAAAGACGTCACAAACACATAACATATAATGATGATATGATGACAATGAAGGCCTTTCCTACTTGTGAACAGAAACTAGCACACCCACCCCAAATATCAAAATCCATAGGGTGAAAACTATCACCACAACGTTTTTGACATTGTGGGTGGGTGAATTAATTTCTGTTCACAAATATAGGGGTTCGGCCGGTCCCCCCACTAAATAGATAATTTTTCGTGGGCATAATATCGCCCACTCCCATATACAAAATTTTGCCTTTCATAAGTTTCGAACCCCAATCGCAATTTCCGTAGCCATTACGTTACACCTCTCGGCTATCGATACATTATAGAAATATATTGAATTATTTGATATATACTTAACAAAAGCAGCATTATACATTTTTGATTATGAAAGCACGTAATTCTGCATTTTATATTTTCTGTTTTAAAAACGATATTATTATAGAAAAAAGGAATATTTTCATTTCGCACTGCAATATAAAAGAGAAAAATGTAATGCAGTACTCTTCGCCAACAAAGGCGTGTACGGCTTTGAGTTTAGTTACGTAAGGGCATTAGATCATTTTCAAACAAATAAATAAACTAAACAGGTTTTAAAAATGCTATTATATGTTTATATTTAACTAATAAACAACAATTAACTGATTAAAATCAGATATGAGCAACAAATACGTTAATATATTACCAACCTTTCGACTGATTTTTTTCAAAGTCTAGACATATGTTCGACAACTCGCGAATGATTTTAAACTAAATACTAGCGTTATTATCTCCCTTCTTAAAAATAAGTAGTAAAATAATTTGCGAGTTAAATCTCTGACCCTATTGATAGTATATCAACATTTGCGATTAAGTATCTAATGTTTTCATGAAAGTATAACATAAACTTAATTCTACCAGATACCTTGCGGCGACTTTCGAATAGTTCTTTCATAGCTAATTTGTTTAATAAATACTTGCTACCTTTTGCAAAAACTTTTGACCTGTCCAAATCTATTATAACTTTAGTGTACATACTTTGACTTATGGGATTATGTATATTTTCATATTTTGATGAAAGAGCATCTCTTAAACTTTCGAGATATGGGAATTACTTGCTCTCGTCTGTTCTAATAAGAGAAAGTTTCAATTTATCAAATTTACTAAAACAAATGCCTGACACTTCTTCATCAAATTGAAAGGACAACTGTTGGTTAGACATCATTAAAAGTTTTACTTTATTATTAATTCCGTCCGCTAATGTCAAATTTTCAAACATTATTTTTAATACTTAGACAATATTACTTAAATAATGTCCAAGAGCGAGAGTATTAATTCCGTCTTTGCAATACCTTTTATCATCAAAATTACTTAGTCCACGTTTTATAATTGTATTCATTTCAAGCTTATGATAGTTAGTCCGAATGACATTGGTTTTAATAAAGGTGACGCTATTGTTAAGAGCAGCTTTAAAGTCCTCAAAATGCATCATCTTTTTTACATATCCTCTAGGGATGTCTTTAGCTTTCTTTGTCAGTTTATAGTCGTCTAATATAACAGCATACATTTTGCTTCTAAGTCCAACAAACTCTCTAACCGGTACAAACATAAACTCGTCTTTCATTTTTCCTATAACTTTCTTGTTAGAATTGTCATGAAATCCACTAGAAATTGGATAATCTGATAAATCGAACAGATCTTTATTATCGTAAATATCTTGATAGACATTTTCACATTTTATATTGTACACTAGAGAATCCGTATCAGTAAATAGCAGCTCCGAATCTGGCCACATCCTTTTGGTAAAATTATAATGAAAATCGTACATCAACCACTTTGATATATCAAGTACAGCTGCACCAATATAGATTGGCTTATTTAGCTTTAAATTTGTCTTTCGTCGTTGTATTGCGGCAAGATTTTCATTAAATATTTTCATACTAACAAAACCATCGTCGCTAACTAACTTATTTCTGCGATTAATATCATTAACAATTTCGATTGAAACTCGGCGACGTAAGTTTTCCATAGTCTTTCCAAACACTGAGTTGTTCATTAACTTGAAAAAGTTTTTCTCAAATTCGGTTGTAGCTACGGCACGACGTTTCGTATTTAGGTTAATATAATTCGCCATCCACGGCGATTGATTAAACTTTAGGACACGATGGACTTTTCTCAGAATTAGTCCAGCATCTACCGCTTGCTTTAGGTTTTTGTAGTGCATGACATAATTTCTTTTATCTAACAAATTTGGAACTAACTTGTTAACGATAGAGAACTTTCCTGTTGTCATAGCTCGTTGTTCAGGCGATAATAAACTGTAATCAATCGTCATTGATTCTGCGCAAAATGAATAGTCGTTATGTAAATCGTGTAACGAACTGGGGTAGTCTAGATCAACTTCAAGAAAATATGAAATATCTTTGGGAAGATTTTTTTCAGTTTCTTTGAGAAACTGGTTTGGAGTTATCCAGTGAAACCTCCCGCAAGGCATTGCCTGCCCCATGCTGGCTCCATACAAATTCACACAGTCGAAATAAATAATATAACTCGACGGAAGATTTTTATCATAACTTTGTAAATATTTATTATTAGCTGCTGCATATTTTTTGTTATGACGCTAATTCCGCCTCTGATGCCTTTTTCAATAAAGTTAAACATATCGATATCTGTCAAGAGTTCTACTTCTATCTCGCTAGTTTTAAGTAAAGCGTCCCAAGATAGCCCAGGAGCAGAATAATACCAACAGGGGTCTAATCCGTAATTTGCATGACTAACCTGACGAAAATTCTCAAAAACATCTGCTAGCAATAACACATCAGTTTTTAGATATAAATCGTGATAATCGCCTAATATTTTGCAGGCGAATTTAGTCCACATATCTTGGGCATATTTATACTCGTCGTCGCTGATGTTTTCGTTCTTGAGCTGCGAGTAAAATTTATCTTTGTCAGGTAGAGAAGTGTCACTAAATCTGCTCCAATCCTCAAGATACTCATAAGGAAAGATACCTTTTTTTGTCAGATGGACATAGTTTTCACCGAAGCAGCTGCGCAGATTATTGAAAATACTGCAACCTTTAACGAGCTCGTCTAATGATGCCGCCATAAATTGCAAGCTGTCGATGAAGCGTAATTTGCCGAGGGTCACTGACATATACTTTTCAAAATTATTTGGAATACATTTTATCACGTTATTTAGTTTCAGTTTGGCTTTAATGTCTTTGTCACCAAAAGCTTCCACAATGATATGACTGTTGTAGCCGCGAAAGTTATGTAAAATTACTGGTATAAAATCTGGAGCATGAAATTTCAAATTGCAACTGTTATGAGCTGATCCGCGATACCGACCGGTCAAATGACAGTGATCTCGCACCTTGGAGTCCCCAAGAGGTTTTTCACAAATATGGCAATTAACCGCCTCATCAAAGTCGAGTTGTTGTTTATATGTTATTCTAATCGGAGCTGTCCTAAGTAATCTGTTAGAAATTGTATTAACTTCGTCTATTAAATTTTTCAATAACCAAACGGCAGGATTTTCACCTCAATAAAACCTTATTGGAGACGAAAATCTATCGCTGGCACAACAAACTACCTTATAAGCTACGCTGCAAGGAATATGCTGTTGTATCTTTCTTGTACTTGATTTGTTCGGATTATTTTCTGCTCCAGCTACGGGAAAGAGTACACACTCGAAATCGGCGTAAATAACAAAGGAAATACTCAGCTTATGATTATAGTTTTTAAATTTTAATATTTTATCTTTTTCGATAGGGATAGTTTTTTTTGTGAACATTAACGCAGTATTTGAGATGGACTTGCAGTCTGTTATCGTTAGAAAAACCGTGCAAACATCTGTAACAGAAGTATTTCTTGTTTCTGTTTTTACTGTACTGTCCACCAACTAAGCCGTTAAAGTTCTTTATCCAACAGTAATGTCCCTGAAAAAATAATAAATTGATGGTCTTTTGCGAAGCATTATTTGAGATGTATCTAGGGTAAACGTTTTCTCGTTTGTCTAGTCCGAAAACATTTACTGAAATACCGTTTTGTTTTTCGAACTTTGGTATATGATTTTCTGCTACTGGAAAGTTGATGCCATCAAAATTGAGTTCGTTCTTTTGCGGAAAGTACTTGTTGACGCGATCGGAATTTTGCTCCTTGGAAAACATTGCGGAAAGAATAGACCACTGGAAACATTTGCTGTCGTTGTTTTTTATATTTATACAGCACTTTTTGTTCTTAATTTTTTAGGAAGATCAACATACCTAGTGCCGCGAAGTACGTTATATTTTGATGTGTGAAATAAAACTGCTTTTATCATTTCGAATTTCCAACCTGAACCTGACGAGGCAAATTCTTCTAGTTTTTTGTTTATTTCCTGGTGTATTTCATCGGCGACCATAGCAATGTTTGTTCCAGTTAATATTTTTTCTCGATTTAGCTGTTAAATAGGGTTCCAAGATTTCGCTTTCAAAAGTTTTTGTTTCTTCGACTGAGTGTAACTTTGATAAAATCATATGATACTGGACTATGAGTTTGATACTTTTATGAACTGCAAGTTCTCGAGCTATAACGGGTTGTAAAAGATGATATAAATTTGTAGAGGTAAAATTAGCTAATATAGTCTGATCGTCGAGTTTGTAACTGTTGTCATATCCTGAAAATTCCGAAGCAATTTTTTTCGGATTTGATAATGCTCTTTTTAGCGATGTCGCGCAATTTCAGCATTATATGTATATGGCAATATTGTTTATTTAATTGAAATTTTTAAAACTTTTAATTAGAGATATAAAAATTTGTATTATAGATAATGACAGAAATCTTGAGATATCTGCCACTGGCAGCGGAAGAGCAAGAGATGTATCATATGCATCCGAGGTATAACTTGTACGCTGCAAATGCATTAGGTTCTGTTATCAACATAACAACTAAAAAAGCTATTGGCGTACCAACTCCGGCTGGTATATTGTTTTCAGTAAAGGGCGATGACGCAGAAAGAATTGATATGTTTAGAAAAGATTTTATTTATACCTTGTTTGTTGGAGATATTCCAATAGGACAGCGAGTATATAGAGCAAATGGTGCAGTTGCAGATGATAATATCGAAAATTTAGGATTACAAAACGAATATCAACCCCACCCAGTCTTTGATCTATATGAAGCAAATGATAAAGGAATTATTAGATATATAAAAACAAAAAATGTTATTGGAATTTTGAATAAAAATGGCTACTTGCAAGTAGTTGTACGTGGGGTAAATACAGATTTTGTTTGTTATAAAGCTCATCGTTTTGTTTATGAAGTTTTTTAAAGGCAGTATTCCAACTAGTTTAGTTATTGACCACATTAACAAAATTAAAACCGACAATTGTCTTGAAAATTTAGATCTAGTTACTCAAAAAGAAAGTAGTAAAAGAGGAGATGCAGGTGGTGCTTGACATTCTAAATCAATTGTTTCAATAAATCTTGAAACTGGAACAGAAATGAAATTTAAATCAATTTATTCTACGGCAAAATATCACAAAATTCATCCTCAAGTAATAAAAGATGTAGCTGACGGTAAAACAAGATCGGCAACGTCTATGGTGACATTTGATAGATTTAGTTTTAGATACGATAACTAATGATATCATTCAAATCGTTTCGTGAGATACAATTATGACAAAATTATATGACGCCGTCGCGATTTAATCGTATTGTCATTATTTTATTTGTATCAAGTTTTATTTTATCCGCCGCTGTTAACAAAAATTTATCAAATTCGCCTGATACTATCATAAGGTCAACGAAATAAAAATTATATCCGAACAAACAATTTCGAACTGCTTCGGCTAATTCATTTTTGTTTAGAATATTAACCCTACAATGATATTTTATTTCCATAATATATATTAATTAGATAAAAGATTATTATTATAATGAGCTTAATCGAGAGGTTGGCTCAGATATATTCGGAAGATTTTGTTCCAGTTAATAATGTCACCGATGACAGATTTGTTAATTTCATAGACCATACAGAAAATGATATATTGTATAACTATGACGATGACAATGAAGATGATGTTGTCGTTAGCAAAAAATATTTAAGCAGACCAACAACTGGGCGATATGATGTTAAGTACCACATTGCCAAAAAATATTAAAATTTAATTTTAGCGTTGCCGAGCACCAAATATTTTGGCAGCTTATTAGACCCTTTCTAAACTTAAAAGTACCGGGACAACAAAGAACCGTAAAATACGATTTTATTTTTGTTAAAATATTTAATTTAATGACAGTCGATGATGCGAAAAAATTGCGCTTAATTTCTTTATGTAAACCTGTAAAATGTAGAACAGTACTGATAAGATACGAGCAAATTTATAATAATATTATTCAGTCGATGCAATCGCAGTCGATGCAATCGACCGAGTTGGTACCCAACTATTAAATTTATCGCTATATCCGCGCCATTTAACTAAACTTCTGTTGCCGCGCTTTCTAATAACTTTTTCAATAACAAATATATCTTGTTCTGTTTTTTGAAGTTCCTGCTTGTAAAAACTGCCAGTAATAGGTTCACCTAATAAGACTTTCAGCGAATATGTAATTGGCATTGTTAAAAGTACTTTATCAACAACAAATACTTATTCGCTCTAGTTAGTAGTAAATCCCTTTTCAAACGTTTTCTTGGTCAATGAAATTCTAACTTTATCGCCAATTCTAAATTTATGTCTTTGGTACATCTTTTCGTATGCTAGTATTGGATTTGTAATCACGTCATTTGGCGACATTTTAGTGGTTCGGTGTTTCGTGTTATTATATTCTTCAACAAGTTTCTGTAAGTTGTCAATATATTTATTCGTGTTTTTAGCTGTCAAATATTTATGAATTTTTTCGTTAAGCGTGCGAATTAATCTATCGGCGATAACGCTTTTCCCCTCATTTCCAGTTACGTATTTTTTAATATTATTTTGTTCCAAAAACTGCTCGAACATTTTGTTAAAAAACTCTGCTCCGTGATCGGTCCAGATTTTGTTTGGCTTTCTTTCTGTTGTTGTTATTATGCGCTTTAGCGCGTCAATCATTGAGGTCCCCGTTTTATCCGAAACTAGTACACTAAATGCAGATTTACTAAAAACAACGACAACATTAAAAAGATATCTCTGCGGATCGCCATCAGCTCCAACGTTAAATTGAGCTAGATTTGACATATCAACTAAATCTATCGCCCAAATATCATCAACGGCATTTGCTACAACTTTACGTCGCGGAAACTTTTTTTTAGGTCTGTGTAGTTCAGACGCTAGCGTCGCTGGGTCATCGTATAAGTCTTCGCCGAGTCCAAGTTTATATTTTGCTCCAATAAAACCCTGTACCAGTCTTCGGTCAACACGCTCTCGCATATTTTCTGGTTTCATTTCGCGAAGTTCGTCTAACATTATTTTATCGCAGCTGTGTTTTGTTTCGCCACTAGGAAGATCAATATCTCTGTAGCAGATATCATGACGCATCGCTATTGCATCAACTTGATTATAAGGTTCTTGTCCTGGCAGCGGATTATCATTTTCGTCAAGTTGCTGATCAAGCGGATTCCACGGACCAGTATATTTATGGCCTGGCAATGTCCAACCGCCTTTCGGTTTCGGCAGTTTGCCAATTAATTTATGTATATCTATTCCCGTTCCAATTATTTCTCTGTTGTTGCATTTCTGGCAATATGTAACAATTTTGTTTTGCTCTAGACATAAATCTCTATCAGCGTCGCAGTTGCACTTCATTATTTATTTATAATTGACAAATTTGTGTATGACGTTTGTTGATATTTTTTTCAAATTTGTTGATTTTTTTTATAAAATTTGTTGATTTTTTAGGGTATTTTAGTCGATTTTTGCAATGAAATTAGCTCAATTTGCTAGTTTTCGTTAGGTGAAAACCCAAAGAAGGTTAACGGGAATTAACATTACGTTTTTTATTTATCGATCAAAATCTGGTTTTGTCTAGTTTTTTATCGCAAAATGATCATAAAAATCTATAAAATGCAAACAAAATAACTAGAAAAAACCGGATTTTGATCGATAAATAAAAAACGTAATGTTAATTCCCGTTAACCTTCCTGGGGTTTTAACCCTCAGAAAATAAGAAATATTACTAAAAACATAACTATTGTTTCAGTCGTCTACTAAAATAACATCCCTGATAACATCAGGGAGGCAACCCTCCCCAGACTTTGCTGCTGGTAAGAACATACTTTTTCTTTTTCCACAGATTGCGCAAATACTTTTCAGCATTATTCTGTTATTTTTTGTCTTTTCCGTCTTTTCATCTTTATTTTCTGTTTTAGTTTTACACTTGAGACAATATGTTGACACTGTTATATCAAGGAGTTTAGATAAAATTAATCGCGATATCATCATTAGCGCGAGAGGGTTGTTTGTCAAATTGCAAAATAAACTTTAAAAAATCTGGATTTTTGGTCATCTGTTTAACGAACATCACGCAATAATAACCGCAAGCGGAATTTCCAACTGGTTGAATCTGATTATAAGAATAATTTATTATTTTGTATTTACTCATATATAGTTTAACCGCATCACTCGGTGGAATTCCGAACGAGTCAAAATAATTGTTATCAATAACAGCTACCCAATGTGTACCAGATCCATCATTAAAATCTTGTATATTTATAACGCAAGGAACCCGGAAATGCTGGAGATGTAAGTTCATCTTTGAAATAAACTCCACGAAAATTTTTAACTTTTTGTAATTTATCAAGTATATCAAAATTACTTAACGCAGGAGATTTTACCTCCTTGTTCCTGGCGGCGTTAGTCCTCTTCCTCGTCCCTAATAGGCCCGGCAGTAAACTTCCCGACAATCCTGCCTGTAATGGGGCTATTGGAAGAAATCCACCTTGTGTCTTTTTTTTTCGTCATTCTTTTCCTTTTCGTGGTTGTTTTTTTTTTCTAACAGTTTTTCGTTTAAGCATTTTTTTTAATCTTTAGACAAATTTTTTTTTTTACCACCGCCAAAGACATTGCTTCTGACAATACCACTACCTTTAACTTCCTTTTCTGATGCGTCATGTACTGCTCCTGACGCCGCTGCTATCCCTAATGTGCCAAGTACTGGCAAAATTTTAGGCAGTAATGTTTTGGCTATAACTGATAGTGCCGGACCAAAGAAACCACCGTCCACCGCTATGCGATGGGACATCGCAGTTATTTGTGCAGCGCTCAAGTTTAAAACGAAAAGTTTTTTGCGATCGTATTTATTCGCTTGATTTTTGGTTAACAATAATTTTGTTAAAGTCCCCAAAGCACTCGGATTGATCTTTAATGAAACCGACCTCCGCTTCGCAACAGCAGTTGTTAATTTTTTTAACTTGGCCATCGGTTAAATGTATTTCTTTTATAATATATTTTGTCATCTTATATAACGATTACAGATTAAACTTGTATTGTCATTTTACCTCCAATGGAGTCGATTGTCACAGATATGTCGCTTATCACTAATGCATATACATTTAATGCCGCTGCTGGAGCGGCCCCGAGCGTCTAAGTAACCTCAATATCAGCTGTACTGTCCATAGCTCGTTCGCTATGTTTACTGACGTCAAAGTAAAATATCGGATAAAGTGTACGAAATTCTTCTACTGATATCTGTGTTCCGTCTCCAGTATCTTGATATTTCTGCATTGACTCGAGTAGGTACATGTACGGTCTAGTAATGTTTTTATTAGCGTCATCTGCAAAATTGCATTCGATTGCTCGTTCTGGATATTGCTTTGAATTTATTCTCGCATAAATTCGTCTGACATCAGCGTTGTCAAATATTCCATTATTTTGTGTTTGGCTTCCGCGTCGATCTTGTCTCTGGAAAACAACAAATAAATGAAGCGGCAGCTGTTCAGTCGATGTTGTTGTAACTCGCCATGTGTAGTCGGTGGTATTGAGAACTGCTGTTTGATATATTTTATGTTGTTGAAAATGAATTTTATTCGTGCGTTTCTCCAGCAAACTAGCGCAAGTTTGTTTATAATAAATTGTACATCAGCCCCACCAAATCTAAATAGGCAATCATTTTGTTCTGCTCGATCTAAAATAAGCGTATGTTTAACTCCGCGAAATACTTTATTATAGTCTCTGCAAAAGCCAAGTATCGTACCTCGCGGCAACATCATTGTAATTTGACGTGATGCTGCTGAGAGTTCTTTTCGCTTTGCAAAACCTTCATTATAACGTTTATTTCTCACGTTAAGCGTTTTGTTAACTAAATTTAACATTACAGTACCATCATCAGCTGCAGCTGGTGCGGTTATACCCAGATTATTACAGGCTGCAACAAGCGATACTCTTGTAGCGTTTATATCAGCAGCTGCAGCTGGTGCGGCTATGCCTAGCTCTTCAGCGTTTTCAATAAGAAAATCTCTCACAATTGCAACATTTGCATTAGCATCAACTCCAGCAATTAATGTTCCTTTTGAAAACAATTCACCTGATCCTGCTGTTCCAATTCCAGCATCTTTAAAACACATCATATTAGTTGCAGTTGATTTGGAGTAATCATCGGAGAACAAAATAATATTTAAGGCTGTACTTGCAACTTGTAAGTGATTTGAAATATCTTCTACAGTTTGATTGGCAAGCTGATATCGAGCACTTCTAAATAAACACCAACCATTATTTATAAGAGCTACTTCTAAGTTACCTACAATTGCGATAGGTGGAACAGCTGTTGTCATAATCCGACCACGAACTTCTAATATTGCTTTGTGAGGCAGTATAAATATGTCCTCGTCTCTGGTATTAAATGTTCTAACGCCAGCCTTGTTAGGTTCGTTAGAATTTTCATCTAGATATTCGACATACTCAAATTCGGTTACTGCGTCGTCTTTGTCAGAAATTTCTGTAAAATGGAGATAATTTTTCACAGACATTTTCTTATTTTATCAGGTTATATAAAATTATTGCGGCGTTGTAACTTTAGATATTAAATTTTGTATAATCTGCTCGCCCTTTGGTGATAAGAGTTTTTTCATTGTTGTTATCATCGCTCTTTGAGTTTTGTTGGTGCGATTTCCGAAATAACTTGTTTGATTGACAGTGGTTCGCCTTTTATTTTATCAGATAGTTTTTGTCACACTGCAGTTCCAGCAGCAGATGCAGCTCCAGTTGCAAAAGCTTTGCCAGCGTCAAGTGCTATTGGCGCAACTTTACGAGCTAGTCCTGGAATATTTTCAGCAATTTTAGTAAATATATTTCCGAAAAATCCTCCTACTATTTTTCTTCGATAAACGTTTTTCTGCTTCATCATATATCTGAGGTTGTATAATTTTGTTGTCACATCTCTCAAAAAATATATGTTTACTGTTGTTCGCGTAGGTGCACGTAATAAATAACAACTTCATTATTCAAATCCAACTGTCTTCCAGATTGGTCTGTTAATTGCATAATTACTTCTGTTATTTGATTTTCAACATTTAACGGATAATAAATAATATGACGAGGACTAATTTGCATGAGAGAACCTGGTGGAACTTCTGGTGAAAAACTGTATATAGTTTGACCTTTGCTGCCTGTAGCAGAATAAGAACCAGATGCGATCGAACAATTTACCATTATAGTGTTTACGTCAGTTATATTTACTGGAAATTGACCATCATACGTGATAGGACTATCAAAAATACCGGGATAATTTTCATGACGAAATTCTATCAATGATGCGATGCTAGTTGGTAATAGAAAACTAGCTATAAAATTATTTTTTACTTTTTTTTCTAGCTCGCAATGTATTGTAATTTTGTGCTAGCTCAAAATCATCCGCATTTCCTTTATTTTGCGTTATAAGCTCTTTAATCGTTTTATTCAAATCAGTTATATTGTAGGCACCTTGCGGAATTTTAAATGATGTCCAAGTTTTGGTGAGGGCATTTGTAAATGAAAAATCATCATTAACACCTGTCTTAACGTTTGCCATGGCATTCCAACAAGTACATGAAATTAATCCAATTTCGTATTGTTTATCACGATCTAGTTCTATTGGCGGAATATACTTTACCGAAAAGTTCGCGCTATCTTTATCAGATTGGCTGGAGTCGAGTAATAATGTTGCTAACATTTATTATTATATTTTTATAAAATTAAGTCGCCGCGATTAAGTCGCGGTGTAAAGTATCGTATTCGTCAGATGTTAATAAATTACTCGATCTCAAATTATCAAGTATGTCGATGATTTCATTGTCGATTTCAGCACCAACATTTCCTGCTTCTTTTGATGATATCAACAGCATTAATCTGCCAATCATTTCAGCAACTGATGCGTACATTCTGACGCCTGTTCCTGTTTCTTCTTCTCTATATTTTTTTACACGATTTTTATCAAAAGTAAAAAAATTCCTTTTAAAATCCCAACCCGTACCAAAAGGTTTTGGTCTGCTTTTTTCTGCTGTTTATACAAATATGCCAGCAATAATACCATATCTCACTCTGTCATATCTATCAATTAATGTGTTATATTCTGCATCGGTCCACTTATTTATATTATCAATATCTTTATAATTTCATTCTTTAAAAATTCATCGAATTCATCATCTTTTATCTCATAATTTGCTTGTTTTATATATCATTGTCTTTGCTGTCCAACCTCCATAAACTTTAAAGTAAGCTCACCAACTCTTTTCTGCTCCTCTTTAATATCTTTTATTTCTCCTGATAAATTTGCTAAAATATTTTTATTTTCTTGTGTTGTTAATGTCGCTAATCTTTGTTCAATTTCTAGCGGATTATTTATAAGCCAATCCAATGCAGCTTGTCTAGCGGCAGGATCAGCTATATTTGCTACAAGTGCCTCAGCTAATCTTCTTTTTTATGCATCAGATCTCTCAATAATTCTTCCAGCAGCCGCCTCTTGTTGTTCTTTAACTAATCCGAGTAAACCTTTCTCTTGTAATTTTTTAGCTTCTTCTTCTGACAGTGGTTTAATTTCGGATTGTTTTCGTAGTAAAGCCTCAGTAACTGGTTTGAAAATTGTAGCTGTTGTTTCTGCTGCAACAACTTGGCCACGTCGAGCTTGCTGTACTAGCTCTTTAAATTTTGCCTGAGATTGCACAAGTTTTTTTTTAGATTTTCTATATGTTTTCTGTACTTTGCTTGTTTTTCCATTAATTATATACTATATTCTATAAAATATTATTGTAGAGAGTTTTCAATACAACATCGAAACATTTTATTTTTATCACTCGTTAACTTATCGAATAAAAAGAAATCATATCTATTTGCCGTTGCTTGACGATATAGTTCAAAAAATTTATCTTTTTTTACGTCGCCGCATTGTTCGTTCGCGATATTTCTAACGTCAATATTGTCAAGTCCTGGAAATAATATAAAACAACCAGTATTTTGCCTAATAAATCTGTCGATATTATAATATCCTTGGGCGAGATAAATAGAATTACATTTCTTATTTCGCGACAGTGAAAATTACGATCTGATTGTATTCATTTCCTCGTTGTTTAGCGGAATATCATCAAAAACAACTATTTTATGTTCGGACGAATCGAGTTGATTAACTGGAATAAGTTCTTCCGGTTGTTTGATAATAAAGAAATCCTCGCCAGATTCAAGATCGTCACGAAGTTTGTCATTATAATTGTTAAGTAGCTCCTACTTATCTTGCTGCGGATTAATTGTGTAAATATAAACTCGATCGTAGTTAAAATTATCTCCTAAAAGTAAATTCATTAGCAAATTTGTTTTGCCAGATCCAGTTCTATCAACAATAAGACAATGACAATCTGGAAGCTCATTATTATGTTTATGTTTCACCAACCGCTCTGTATCGAAGTTTAATATCGACGATTTTGCCATGACTATTATGGTATATAATTTTTATCAAGCAGTAAATAAATAATGAGTTTTTATTCGAAATTTTGAACATTAGTAGGAGATTCAACGCCTGCTCAACAAGGTGACTTATCTAAATACGCAACTCTCGACCAACTCAAAAATGAAATTACTAATTTATTAAATATCACGAGTGTAGATCAAAACGAAGTTGTTACTTTCCAAGATAAAGAGGGACGATTAAAAACGAGCAATATACAACTATCTGATGTACTTGTACGAATTCTCACCGCGGTTGTTAATAATATAGTCACTTGTACTGACCAAGGTAAAATACAAGATTCTAGGAAGTCCGTTAACGATTATGTTAAGAAAGCTGGCGATGTATTTACTGGCGACATAATAATGACAGGAAAAAATTACATATCTTGGAAACCCAACCGCCGATACAGATGCAGCAACGAAAAATACGTCGACGATCAAGAATCTAAGTACCTGTCAGTGCGCGGTGGTATTATGCTTGCATTTCTCAATATGAACAACAATGGTATTACTAATCTTAGAGCACAAGAAACGTATTTCGACGCTGCAACTAAAAAATATGTTGATGATAAAGAAATTCCAATAACGACTTCGTTAACGACAATTAATGATGGAGTTGCCGCATTTAGAACTGAGTTTTCTAATCATATACAAACATTTCTAAATTTTCGTAGAAACATAAACAGAACTAACAATGATTTTTTGGGAACTCCACCAACTGTTATCATTAATCTCGCTGACATTATTGTTGTTGTTGTTGGGCTTAACGCCATTTTTTAGCACACGATAGGCTATTCATGGCGGCCAGTATTAATGGTGGAGGAAGAAACCGGGAAATCACCGGAAAGAACCACCGACCCACGAGAAGCTACTGGCAAGCTTTCTCACATATCCACATTCGCCGAATCCTAGACTCGAACCCACGCAGACAGAGGTGAGATGGCAGTGATCCGTAACGGACAGCGCTTTAGACCACTCGGTCACTCGGGGTTCCTTTCGCTGACATTAACACAAGACTTAATGATATCACAAGTGGCATTCCAAATATTTTTCAAAAAACTGATCTCATTAAAATTCCTCACAAACAAATTAAAAATATTGTGTACACGGTAGAATCAGGAAAAGCAACCTGGTCGCAGCAAAATAACACTCTTAAACATATCGCGGAGGTCACTGGTGTATATAGATTGTCTTTGTTTAGTAGTGCAAAGTTTAGTATATTTACAACATTTCCATGGCGTCATTCAACTGATGATTTTTCTGGAACTGTGTCTATTGTGCTAAACAAAGATGTTGAGGAAACGTTTATGCTGATAGCGGATAATAAAAAAATTAAGCACACCTACTTATTGGTGGTGTATTGAATTTGTAGCTGAAACTCCAGAATTAGTTACTTAAAAATATCTAAACAAATATTATATAATGAAAAAAAATGAAGTCAATTTCAATCATATTTCAAAAAACATTCCGAAACAAGATGTTGACGCTCTAATGCAATATTACAGATACTATCATAAAAATCTTTGGTGCGTCAAAAAATGTTACAAATACTATACCAAAATACTGCGAGCAATATCTTATCTACCACTGCTAATGACCGGCTCTGGTATTATTTTAAGTGGCGCATCATTAAATCCGTTTTTGTTAATAATATCTGGTGTCGGTGTTTCTCTTGCAGCAGTGTGTAAAAAAGTTGAACCTCGACTAACGACTCAAAGAAATGCTTGCAATACAGCGAGTATAACCTATAAAAAATTACTCGATCAAATTCGATCTTATTTACGTGGTATAAAATATGATATGGACGATTTAATACGCGAGTTTCGCATTATTGATAGTATGTTAACAGATATTCTGCCAATGAGAGTTAGCAAATACGAAAAAGATTATGATAAAAAGTAGATGTTTAATTAATTTTGTATAGCTTTAGTAATATCGTTATCGAATAATATATCAACCATATTGTCAATAAATGTCACCACATCATCTGCCCATCCCGCTATTCTCATATCGCTTTCAACTGCGAATAACCACACTGATCCATATTTCGGCGATACATACCCCCCCCTTTTAATGCAATCGCTTATTATTTTAGGTTTAATACCAGTATACCCTGACGCTGCTTTGATCGAATTAATTCTTTTACAAAATCTATTTGTTAGATCGAATCCAATATGTCTGATGGGATTATAATAAGGCACTATATATACTATTTTATTTGTTTAATATAACATTTTTAACCAATAAGTGCATAGTAGTAGTGAGAATTGATGTATCCTTTATCAGAGACACCTCGGCCACAAAACATATTTTTGTCAGAAAATGTGTTATCATTTTGAACAAACAAAGGATGGTGACAAAAATGTTAACTTATAACTTTTTTTGGGGGGGGCCGAGGGGTCTCTGATAAAGGATTATCAATATCTCATTACTACTGGTACACCAGCCAACTATGCTAGTTTTTCATTGACATCTTGTTTTATTATTTTACTGATATTTGCAAGCATTGCTTCAGTGCTAGGTAATTTTACAGGTTGAGGTTTACGTCCTATTAATCGTTCTAGCATATCTTTGATCTCTGAGAATGCTTTACTAAAAACATTGCCAACAGCACTAATACCTTTTTCACGAAAAACATCTATATCTTTCATTCCCAGTTGCTTTGCAATAGGTACTGCTTTTGGGACTATTCTTCTGAATAGAACCTGAACAACAACACTTAGACCATCTCCGCAGGTTGTTTTTTGTATATTGGTAATCGAGAATTTACTACATTGACCATGGTTATTCCACGTTGAGTACTATGTATAATCATTTTATTATGATAACTATATTTAATTACGTACTCAATCCAGTGACTTAGTCACTATAGTATTCGTCGACGATTTCATTAATAAGGAATCGATATACATTAATATCTATAATTCCACCTGTAAATAATCGTTTACAAATATCAGCTGCTTCATTGATGAGATCTGGGGAATTATTACCAGCTCGTTTTCCTCCAATGAGAATTTCTAGTCGATCAACATCAGCAAGAACGTTATTGGGACAAATAATAAGACCACTTCCTAGACCACTTCCAGTTACATCAGGATAGTCTTGAAATTCTTCCTTGTCCTCTTCAATTGGTTTCGGTGGTGCTATTTTACTTGGTTTTCGTGCTTTTGGTGATTTTTGGTGATTTCGGATAATCATGAAATGATTACTCAAATGGTTTTGGTGTTTTTTGTTGTTATTTTGGAGGTTTTTGTTTCTTTTGTTATTTACTTTGTTCTCCCTCCTCCTTTCTAGTTCTGATTAAATTAACAATTCTAAGATATTCCTGATATACTGGATCATCATATTTAATTCGTTCAACATTCATACGTATACGATATAATACATTTTTCCATTGTTTACTGTTTTTAATATCTTTAGCATGTTCAGGTTTCATTAATTTATCATTTCGACTAAAACCATCCAATGCAAACTCAGCTAATTGATCTATGTTTTTAATGATATTAATTACCTTAACAACATCTTCATTAAATTTATTTATCAGTTCAGCAGTACTTATTGCATGACTCTTTTGTTCGGGAGTTGGTGCTTCAGCACCTCAAGGCTGATTTTCATCCTCAAGTATTTCCGGGACTGGCATCGCAGCAGCTATTTCGGCTGGAAGTCCACGTAAAATTATTTTGTCTGTTTTGTTCTTTCTGCTATTTTCCAGTTGCTTCAGCGGTTTTCTCTAACACAAATAGAATACCTTTAGTAGTCTCAGTGATAGGTTTAAATAATTGTTTTGTATCCTCCTCAAATTCGACTTGAGATCCTTGACGAGATTGTAGTTGCTGTTTAACTAAATCACTGACGGGTAAATATTTTCTAATTGTCTTTAGCCGCACTCAAGCTAATCTGGCTGAAAGTGGTTCTCCAATATTCATTTATTTATAATATACAAAAATTATATGACCAGGCAAGTAAATGAAATTGCATAAAAAAAATTTAAAAAATTAGTCAATAATGGTTTAACAAAACTGAGCTAACTAAAACGATTTATTACCATTATAGACAAGTTATAGGCTCTGGTTAACGTTACTAACAATTTTGTTTCAGCCTCTGTAGGAACCCTCTTTTTGGTAAATAAGGTCTCTACAACTTTGTAGGGTGGGTTTACCCTTCCTGCTGCTTCTTCCAATTTTTTTCCCCAAACATATGAATATTATCAGTTCTGTGCGATTTTATTCCCTTTATTTGACTGATTATAAAACAACGAAATATTATATAATTTTTAACTATATACTGAACGGCTTTGCTATATCCTACTCCATCTTGTAGAGTAATAATAAGTTCCTAAATTGCCCCAACCTGAAAAACAAACACACAACATCCCCAATTGTTTTATTTCAGGAAAAAACTGAAGTTAACGCAAATGGTAATAAAGAATAGATTTTAACTCATCTGCGAATGTACTGAGTTTTTTGATCGGTGGGCAGGGCAGTCACATTTTGCAGCAGTAAAATCCCTGGTATACTGTCTGCAGCTCTCTCTCTCTCTCTCTCTCTCTCTCTCTCTCTCTCTCTCTCTCTCTCTCTCTCTCTCTCTCTCTCTCTCTCTCTCTCTCTCTCTCTCTCTCTCTCTCATACTCTGCGAGAGAAATTATACCAAGTATTTGTAATAAGTATTTGGATTGATTGAAACCATCATGTGCCACAGAAAAAATAGTTCACAACACCAGAAAGGAACTATTTCTGTATTCATGAGCCTTTTTGTGTGCTTTGACGATATTGTAACAATTTTATTATGTTTGAGAGTGATTATTATTTTTATTAAAACTGCTTGTTATTATAAGCACTGACCTTTATATGAATGAAGTCATAAACTTAATATGCATGAAGTCATAAACTTATTATGTGACAAGACACGTATTATTAAGTCAAAAACGGGGAGCATAAAATGGCTTTTCTTTTACATTAGCCCCATATAAATTCCTTTGTGTTTTGAAACGATCACTCATATTCCAGTTTATTGGTATAGACATATCAGTCAAAATTTTTAATATAAGATATACTGACTCAGTCAAATGTATTTTGTTTTAGAATCAGTGCTAATCAGAATGCTCCTGCTTTTTTTAAGAATGAAACAGGCAGATGGGTGTATTGGAAATGATCCTCCATGTCAGATTTACAATCCGTTTAAATAATATAGTGCCGCCGAGACTAAATGTGCAAGAAGTAGGCAGCCAATGATGACAAAAACAGCATTCCAATTCTCTGAAATAAAAAGTCTTGGTAGGAATCAAAAGATGTCAGATGTCAGAAATATATTCACTTAAATTGGCCACATCACTTAAAACTCAAACGCTTGATTCAAACTACTTAATCATACATGTTATGGAGGACAATTTAAGATAAGATATTTACTTTTTAAACGAATTAATACAGTGCAGTGGTTCTTTTAGAGTGGTCTGGGTCAATACTAAGCTCCTCCTCTTTTCAACATGGAGAGGTAAAAATGCCTAAGAAAACAAATTTATTCTTTTTCAAAGCTGTGGACGATTGGGCATTTTTAGTATATGATGCATTTATTTTTAAAATATTGCATCCTTCAATTATTATTATTATTATTATTATTATTATTATTATTATTATTATTATTATTATTATTATTATTATTATTATTATTATTATTATTCAATATGACTAAATAATCGTAGCTTACAGTAATATTTCATGAATTGCACTACATACGGCCAATCTGCTACAAAACATGACTATGTTATCTATTATTGTGCCTTAATTTATGAAAGGAGATGATAATGATATCGATAATTATAGAGGTAAAACTTCTGTTAGTTGTTTTCTAAAAAATATTTACTTGTGTCTTATAAGAAAGAATCAATTCACGGATTGAAGATAATGACCGACTAGGTGATGTTCAATTTGGTATTAGAAAAGTTCATTTAACGATAATGCTATTTTCGTTTTAAATTATATTGTGCAACGATGATTATCTATCTATGAACATGTATACTGTGCTTTTATTCATTTAAAAGACTTGTGATAGTGTTTACCACGGTGGTCTTACATATAAATTGTATAAATTTGGAATTAATAGAAAATTGCTTAGGACCATAAGATACATGCATACGAATGTCTAGTCATGTGTTTGGGGATGTAACTCTTACCTGGATATTCTACATTGTAATATATCGCCATCCTTCCTTTTTGCTCTCTTCCCTGATGACCCTGAACACTTTCTGCAAGTGAATATCAATTCTGTCTTAATGCTAAATGACGTTACATTTACAATGATGTTATTTGCTAATGCTATGGTTTTACTTGGTAAAACATAGTTTGAATTTGTTAGAATTATTCTAAAAAATGCAGTTTAGAAGTTAAGACTAAGAAACCCAAACTAATGATATGCAGAAGGACATGTCAAAGCTCGGGAGAAATGGGCGTATAATGCTAAACACTTATAAGATCTAAATGACTATATTAAGGTACTGTATATAACAATATTGTTAACTGTTTGCTGAAGCAAGATGATTTACCCGGTAAAAGTCTTAAAGCACTCAATACCTTGATAGCCAATACACACCTTATGATTTGGAAACAAATGTATGTCAAGTCTTCGACACATTTGTTGGATCTGTGTTAAGCAATGCATGTGAAATTTTATGACTCTCAGAATTAAAAGAGACTTAATGTGTACATTTTAAAATTTGTAAAAACCGGTTACGTGATAAATCGTCCACATATAATAAGGGGATATATAGGGGATTGGGAAAATACCCTCTTTATGTTTCGTACTATGCATGGCTGAATATTAAATATTACTGTTCTAATGTACATAGTCTGAGATTATTGTTAAATATATATGCAATTTATTATTAAATGACTATAGTAGTAGGTATGCAGATCGGGTTATCAATGTTAAAACCCAATTAGACAAACATGGATTTTTATTTGTTTAGAACGACTAATTGGTTGTTGATATAAAAGACTTTTCTTCTAATATTTAAGCAAAGTGTAAAACGTATTCATTCAAAAATGGATGAATAACATATAGCTTTGTCTTCGAATAAAAGATTTTAAGCAAGTATTTTAATTTGGCAACTATTTGAACATTTCGAACTTTAAACATAGAAAGAAGTTTCCTAAATTGAGGTCATCATCTCATTTACTACGAACTGAAAAGGGCCATTATGTTCTAAATATAAACAAATGAGACGATCGCTATTGTAACACTAATAATTTAGAGGATGGGTATTATTTTTTAAGTTTGTCCTGTGTACCGGAAATATATATGCGTGATATTATTACACAGGACCTGATATTTTGAAATTATCGAATTCATGTAACTTAAGCAAAGAAATATTATTTATGAAGCAACAATTAAAGCAAGACCCTATTGTTAAGACTCTGGTCTTAAACTAAGGAACAGAAATGAGCAACAATCAACAAGTTTTGTAACATTTAACAAATCATGAATCAACTTAAAATATAACGTGTATCCATTATCCACAATGAATGTTGAAAGTAACTACGCTAGCATTATAAATAAAAATTCACTTGTGAATAATAGGCTTTGTGTCAACTTTATCACATTTCTTACCTGATATCAGTGTCATACTTTCTATCCAGTTTTGCATTTCTTCGCACATTTTACGAGAATTCGGACTTTCACTAATAGGATTCAGATGGCGTTCATACATTACTTCAAAGAATGCATTTAATTTGTCATCCTTGCTTTGGCATTTTATTATTTCGGAGTGGTCCCATATGCTGAAGAGAAGTCTGGATAACATGATATCGGCTAAATTATCAAGGTCCTTGGGTAAAGAGGACATACAGTATACAATATTGTTTTCATTGCAATAGTCACAATATAAGTCTTTGCAAGAATGTTCCTCTGCTCTCAAACGTTTCCTTCTGGAAAACCTCAAAGGCTCAGACTTGATTTTTCTAATCACTTCAATGAAAAATAATATATTAATAAGTTTGGACCAATATACCGTATACAACAGATGCCTCTCAAGCTTAAAGTTTGTGCATAAAAAAACTTTATATCACTCAGAATTACCACAGTTCAGCACATTACTTTTTTCCTAAGGAAGATAGCATGAATGCCAGCCTACCCAACCCACCCCACATGTATCTCCTTAATCAGATTAAATAAGATAGGAGTATTTTAAACTTTGATGGCTCTCTACAGTTTCGTATTTTGTATAGGGTTTGTTTTTGAAAGACAATTGAATTTTACTGGTTTTACTTTCTGGTTATACTGGCTATTAAAAAGCCTTGCACATCTTAAGTATTTTAAAACAACTTTAAATTCCCTTTATTTGGGCATAATATTGATGGATGTAATAAGGGTTGAATAGTACACAGCTTGACTCTTCTTGAAATATGTAATTAAACAAATCAAAGCAAGAAACATACAAACAACAAAACCATTTAAATAAGTATTGCAGGACCCTTAGTATTATCGTCTTGGGACTGACTAGGGTGCCGTATGACCTCAGCTAATTTGAGGCCAAAACTGGGTTAACATTCAAATGAGTATGAGCATAAACAGCAATGACTGCTTGAATACAATTAGAGACGTGTTCTGAAAATGACTTTTATAATGTTGCATTTCATTGAATTTTCATTTATTTCATTATTATGATTAATACATGGAGAAAATCGACGTTTTTGGCGTAGATATACGGAAATACATTCCTGTGTCTACTTATAAACGTAGATTCTATTTATTATACATTTTGTTCACAGTCAATAACAGTCTATTTGCATCGATTTTCTCCATTATATTCCAATGCGATTAACATCTGCATTACTACATCGATACCATGAAGTTAATAAAATTTTACAATAACTTTTGGGCAGAGACGTTATACAAATTGAGATTGTACATATAGCCTGTATCATATTTCAAATTGTGTATTTTGTCCAAAAAATAACTACATTGGACCGAAAATGAAGAGATTTATACTTGTGCAAACACATTTCATACTATTGGATAGGGATAATATAGAAAAATGACAGTATAAGCGTGTTATAGATTTCTGAGAGTAACATCTTTATGCAAATGATTTTTAAGGATTTTGAGTTTGTTTGTTAGGGTTTTCGTTCTTCACTTTATTTATTTGAACATTCAAATGAGACATTTTGCGTGACCTTGGTAACCTTGCAGTCTTGCTCTGTAGCGGACGCCTTATGCTGCATCCAATTTTCGATGGTCACTTAATTTCGGTTTGCAATCAATTCTAATCAACACCCGAATTATCTATCGTTTTCAAACTCGTATATGATGCAAGTTACAATTGCTACATTAAAGCTTTAATGCTATAATTAGTCAGGAGCGGTTTTTTTTCCCTTATAAATGTGTATTATTTGTCGTAGGGTATTACAGGTATACAATACCGTATTGGTGACAATATCAATAGGTCATTCAGTTTCTATGATTCATGTAGAAAACTAATTATTAAAAGTTAATACTTGAAGTTTTGATGTTTGTGGTTCGAATGAATATATCTTGATTGAATAAATGTAAACTAGAGAGTCAACTGTTCAGTTGACACATTTTAAGATCTTTGCATCCTGATGTAGGAAAGGAGATAGAGAAGGAGAATAAGATAAAAATGAAATAGGATTAAATAACGAAGTACAGATTTGAATAAAGCACATAATG
Source organism: Potamilus streckersoni (assembly GCA_016746295.1). Classification (NCBI taxonomy): domain Eukaryota; kingdom Metazoa; phylum Mollusca; class Bivalvia; order Unionida; family Unionidae; genus Potamilus; species Potamilus streckersoni. Next base: position 834,219 of record JAEAOA010000420.1, read on the forward strand.
GCATATACATTTCCTAAATGGGAAAAGTAGTTCTAAACTTGATATTGCCACTGTTGCGGTATCATTTTTTCTCCACTGATGTAGTTCAATATCTCACTATGAAATATATCACATATAACTTCAAATGAAGGCCAAATATGAGACTTATAAAACATTTTAAAGACACGAAATATAGAAAAACTCATGCCAAGGCATTCACTTACACTGCCATTCATCATTCGTAACTTTAGTTTCCGCAAGAGTTCTAGCTATGTCTGGACAAAAAGAATATGTGATATCATAAAAAGCCACCAATGATTTTGATGGTTCAGTGATGACAGCCTTTAGAAGTGATTCGATAAGATTTCGTCTTGGAACATGGTATAAATTATATCTTCGTAAAACAGAATGCCACTCTGTCTTGTTTTCTTCAAAACTGATGCAATGGTCGAGTCTAAGGTGCTGATTGATGGCCACCGTTTGTTCCTTGGACATAGTTGTTTTGATATAAGCATAGCATTTTAGCAGACAAACATCGCTTCTAACTGTTCCTACAAAATAGATACAGAGTTCGTTGTAACACAAAAATGTTTCCAATGTTATCTTTAGGGGGCATTATAAAATGGTTTGTGCAGAAGAAATTATCAGAAATAAATGAAAATTTTGTCTCCACTTGTAAATCTGATTAAAAGAGTTGAATTATGTCTAAACATATTACTGCTGATTTAATCAAGAAATTTAATTTATATGCAAAAAGACTATTCCGAAAAGACGCATTTAATTCATTATAAAATAAATTTGTTTACTAACTACAATTATGGCTTGTTTAAACATATTTTAATGCCATAAACTGACAAATGCTACCGGTCTGCAAGATCTCACAAATTAGAATAAGCCCTTATCCAACAATCGATATTAAATTTACACAGAGAGCGGCACTAAATTAATATTATTTCATACCATTATCTCTAAGCATACATGATTCTGAGATAGAGAGAGCGAGATAGAGAGATGAATAAATTAATAATCAAGTCAGGAATTGGATAAGAGTACAAATGAATACAACAGTTAAAGATTAAGAACATCAATACCTTCTATACTAAAATGGCAGTAAGTAATTGAATAATCAAAGTTTGAATGCACCGTAATTAGGCAAAGTGTTTTGTGTCTTTAAAGTATGTTTCGAACAAGTCATATAAGCGAGTATAAAAAAAAATATTTTGCAGTCGCTAGAATATAGAGATGATTTGGATTTTTGATTAAATTACTTAAGCGGTTCAATATAGTATTTGCATGCAAATATGTAATAGTATGCATTTCTATATTACAACCTCAAGCACACAATAGATTGTCTATTAAAAGATTATAATATAAATCAAGACATTTATTCAAATTTTAGCATTGTAATAAAATTAAGGCGATGCGCATTTGGTTACAATGTCCCATTTAAGCAATTCTTAGGTTTGTGTTATTATTTATTTGATTACTGGAATTCGGTTTAATGGGAAATATTCTTTAGCCCGAAATAATTAGCCATTTACTAGGAGCAAACGTCACAGACAGAAAGTGTTAGTGAGTTTCCATGATGCAATGGTCAATGAGTAACGAATTCAGTCCCAATCCGCACGAGTGAGCCTCGAGTGATGTATTACTTAATAAAATCTAATGGTGAACATTGATGTTGTGATTGCAGTGGCACATTTACGGTAGAAAACCGGTAAATTACACTATGGAAAAAATGAGAAGGGACTCGGCAGATACCGTTTATGTTACCATGGTGGCAAATGTGATGTAGTTTTACTTGCGTGGTGTGCCTTGAAATCATAGATTGACTGGCCTAAGGTGGCGTAGGTAAAATAGTTCCCTGTGTTAGGGATAGATGCAGAGTTTATACTGTGTGCACTGCTGACGGTACGGAAAGTTGATGTAGAGAAACTATGTGGATGTGCGGTTGATAGATAATAGGCAAGTTGTGAATAATGTGGTCTTGCATTGATTAGACTAAAATTTGTGTATCGAATGGACACGTTGGGCTTTCCAACTTACAACTGATGTTGTATAGAAGTCTTTGGAAATTTGGGTAAACTTACAACTTCTAACGGGAATCGCACCAGTGTTTTGACACAGATCGGTCAAGCAAAGACGCCTGGCCTGTAACAGTATTCAGTATATATATATATATATATATATATATATATATATATATATATATATATATATATATATATATATATATATAATTTCCTGTTACAAGCTAAGATATGCGCAGGTACTTTAGTTATTTCGCATCCCTATAAAAGTGGGATGATGTAAAACTAGTATTCACTCGAATTGTCAACATACGTGATATTATTGCTACTAATACTATTGAAACAAATTGTACTACAGAGAAATACAAAATTCACTTCGCAAATAATGGCTAATAAGTTAGTTATCAGTGCTAGAAAATTTCATAAAAAGCAACAACAACATTAGTCTACAATGTAAAATGTTAAATTTAATTAAAGTGTTTAATACTTTGTAAAACGTACCAGAATATACATACCTATTAATATATCTATTTGAGGAAAATAGAGGCGTCATGTGCACCATGTATCCGTAGTCTTCTAGATCATCTTTCTTATCCGTGTCCCTCTTAGCTGGAAGCAATTGGAACTGTTTAAAAATCCCAGACATATGCGAAAATTCGCTCGAACGATCTTTAACTGCCTCCTTTTGTTCCACATTTTGTCTTTCACCAGTTGACACATCTGTTGTATATTCATGCGATGGATTGATGCCTTTCTCCAGTTTTCGGGAAATATCGACCTGTTTAACTGAGAGTTTAAATTGTCAGCTGTATAATATTGCAATATTTAATAAGCCTAATATGGGGACAATATGAATCAAATATGTTCGTAACTCTAGAGTACTGATTCTTGAGCAAATGGAATATTAATATTACTTGTACAACCACAACGCAGAACAGATTGTGTCTCCTCATAGTTCATTTCATCAAAACAAAATGAGAGTAAATTACGACGTTCAGAAGCTATTGGTAATCAAAATAATTATATCAGGTATGCCATCAACAATTTTCTACGTATCTTGAGTTATCCTATCTGGTTGGATGAGAACATTTGCGCATGCTTCCCAGTACAAACAAGACTAAATCTAATTTTTGCGCTAAGTTTCTGTCTCAACCTTATTAACAAAATATATAGATGATCTCAAATGGGCAATGGTTTAATACTGAATTTATAAATTGAGCGTCTGCGAGCCTTGGCGAGCAGAAGCTGAAAATTATTCTACAAGTTTCCTAAATTCAGTATCAATCATTTTTAAGTTGGGAGTCTGTTTATATAATAGTTTTCTTATCAATGGTGGAAAGATAGAAAGATGAACGTACAACGTTACGCATTTAATTCTGGCTTTGACAATGCACTTTAAAATTCGTGCGCACGGAAAAATAGTCTCAAACACTACCTGAAACAATATTGCTCAGTTCGATAACTAACACCATGTACAACTGCTTGTTTCTTTTATTTACAAATTACTGTTCAAAGACCAAATGAACTTCACATGCAACTGTTTACAACGTTTGCACCAAAACGTTTGTCGATTCCATCATGGACACTCACTACAGATGTAGCAATATATAGCCTTCCGTTTGTTGGTTGATTGCCTCAAAGGATGATTACTGGATGGAAAAACTCGTACTTAATATAGAGATATTGATGTGGAGGATATATGTCGTTGCCAAGTTAGATTCGCATGGCTTCCTTAGTTTTTGTATTCCAAGATTTAATGTTTTTGTTACCAGATAGTTGCAATATTTAATTATAAAGGATGTTTTAATTCCATATTTATTTTGTCAGTTGAGAGACCAGCAATCGCCGATATTCTCTTCATGAGCTTAGTTTACTGACTCCTAGAGGTCGACATTTAAACTTTACTTGTCTTAGTCATGCGATGCAAAATCTATACCGCGTGGTAACAGTAATGTAAAGGTGACAATTTGCATTACAACAGGAAGTTGGGCGTTTCTCTGCATACCTCGGCTTGATCGCATTGTACAGCATGATGAAATGTCTTCTCTCTCCTACCTTTCCCGTTCAACTATATTTGCTTATGTTCTAATTGTTGTTTGGCACTTGTGGAACTCTATATAGGTAAAATGGGTCATATTCCAAGATGTTTAACTAATACTGTGCTTTCTAGTGAGAGTGGCCTGGGTTATTTCCCCCCCCCCCCAATGATCATTTATCTGCCGATTGGAAAAAAGGCGTGTACATTGTTGATTGTAATAATAAGATAAATTACCTCAGAAAAATACATAAAGTAGCAGCCCGTCAATATTGAGATTACTGAAGAAGGATGTCGTATTTTGACCAATCTAATTCAGAGAGTCATATGTTGACGCGTTGATATATAAAAATACAGGAAATGTTGCATGTAAGGTGTACACAAACTATCATATAACTATCAATATGCAACTTGTCTACCTGAGGTGTTAATTGTTCTGACCGGCTTCTAGACTAATTTTATAATCCAATGTTTAAGCTTAAAAGAAATTGTCCTGTAAAATTTGATAAGTATTTTCACGCCCCAAGACGGGAATAAAACAGATTTAATATCACACTCCTGATATATTATATATTGTAAAAACATATAGATGCTGGCCTCACGTGATCAAAGTTTTACACCTTCTTACCTTTGTAAGACAATCTGACCAGAAATATTATTTAAACCTACAAATTTCGGAAAGACGGTACAGAAAAAGACAGATGACAATCTATATTAAAGTCCACCGAAAGAGGTGAGCAAACATTGTGATGTATTGATGAAAACCAAACGTTTAAGTGATTTAGGAAATACATTCTGATGTTGAAGTCGAGAAAAATCTTATTTTAGCCCATAACAACTGCTTTTTAAAATGTCATGAACGCCTAAACAAGAAACTGCTGGCTGACAAGTACGCTTTGGTTTTAAAACTGGCACAACATTGACAAGGAAGTAATAAAAACTAGACTTTAACCATCATTTCCTTAACAACACTATGCAATTTAAGGCGAAAAACTTAAGTATCAATTTGACCGAAAAAATCATTGAAAATTTGCAGCACGATTTCGAGATAAGAAAATGAAATATCTGCTTTTTGTCAACATAATGCAGTTAGATGTAACATGTGAGGTGCGAAATACTCCTTAGAAGTGCTCACAAAAGCTAAAATTATTTAATTAAAAAGTCGTCGAATGAGATGAAAAAAATGAGTATTTAAGTTTTGGAATGAAACTAAAAACAGGCAAATTTGCCGGATAAGCATTTTGTTTTAATTTGTTTGCGTTTAACCTCTCCAGTATGCTTGCTATAAAAGCAAACATGAACACAATATTTAACTTAAATTTCACTTCAATTTTGTCTGAAGAGAAGCTTTCTTAATCTTTCTTGACTTTTTCTTTGATTGTTTGTTTGTTGAAGTTATTGTTTCTGTTTGATGGGGAAATTACATTACTTATTCTTTATTTGAGAATTTATGCCCAACAGAATGAAGTCACCAAGTTTTGAGCTCACCCGTTTTTAAAAAGTTCTATTGAAATGGTTGCTTTGTAAACTGCGTGAAACCTTCGCCAACTTTTTTCTTGCACTTAATGATATGATCCATTAAAAATCTGCTTTTAAAGTGAAACTGTAAAACTGATTTATTCCAGTAAATAAACGTACATTATATAATTCAGAAAATTATTTTCTAGACGAAAGACGAATGCCTTGAATCTGTCAAGACTGCAAGGAAAGCATGATTCATATCCTTAAGAGACACGAACTAGAATTACGTTGTACTTGCATCTATACTTTATGTATAGTTACAACCAGATTACAGGTGTACTTACAACTAGATACTAGCCTATAACATACATTTACAGGTAGATTTCAGGTGTACTTACAGGTAGATATTAGGTATAATTACAGCTAGCTATAATGTATACTTACAACTACATTTAATGTGAACTTACAATTAGATTTAAGTGTACTTACAAAGAAAATGACAGGCATAATATTTTTCGTCATTTAGGCACAAATAAGGATACAATTGAAATACATCATAGCATTTTGAAACATAAACAATTTTAGATGAGAAAACTATTCGATAAAATGATAAATATCAGTCAAAAGATGTACTAAAATACATTTCAATCACAATACCAGCCCGCATTTAATATAACAGACTAATGCCTACATCAAAAATACTAAGATTAGAACTAATGTAATTACACACACCAGTAATACTAATATTCGTGCAAGAGGTAATTTGATTCTGTATGTTCCGTACCTTTGCTATCCGAACCAATATTAGTCCAAAAAGAGAAAAGATGTTGCAGTCCTCCTCCTTTTTCATATGACAGAGTTTGTTTCCATTTCGTTGTTTGGTCTTCATGTGAAGGAAGTTGTTTGTATTTCTCATAGACTTTGCTGTATACGTAAGGAACATTCTCTGCACAATATAGTTTAAGTTGTTCCTGTCTAATAATATTAATATTATATCTTTTCTAGTCAGTTTTGTTCCGCATATTGTATGATAGAACATTAGCGATATATAAATTATAAATTTACATATCCTACATCGTTCCCCCCTTTGTCATATATATATATATATATATATATATATATATATATATATATATATATATATATATATATATATATATATATATATATATATATATATATATATATATATATATATATAATGCTTGTAATGATTTCATATCATTGTAACAAATGTGATCTAAAATATAGAAAACGAGGTTGTTTCTTTGCAAAACAATAAAATAATTGAATAATCAGCATCGCAGCGATTTCCTCTCATGCAGTTTTAATTGTACGGCAGAAGAGTAAATAGTACTTCTGATATGTACACGTCTGAAACAAGGAATGCATTTCATCTGGAGATCTGCAATTATAGTTGATGATTATTCATTTTTGTCAAAAATTCCCATATATGTATAATAGTTGGCTGTTTCATGAAATGGTCATCAAATCTGATAGATTTTTCTTCAGTTATTTAAATCGTTAATTTTATATTGCAATAATTTACTTTCATGCATTTATTTTATCAAAACTTGTCATATATGTAATTTAGCACATTATATACTACAATGACTAGATATAATAGGCTGCTACCCAAGGCTGATAACTGGCGTGCATGATAATAATTCACATACAATAAGATTTATCAAAGGTTTGTCATCCATAATATTCACAGTTCCTTATGTGTGGTTAAACAGCTACGAAAGATGCTCTTGAAATTGGTAACAAAAGAGAGGACAATTTAGCAACTTAAAATTAAAAACTGGAAAATTCATATACCAGAGAAACTCAAATGAACAGGAATGGTTTTTCATTATGTGCTTTTCCTGTTATTTGATATATGGTCAGTCATAAAATAGTCAACAGAATAAATTTGCATATTAGATGTCCATGATAAAACATTTTTCATAGTATACGCAACTCATTTCAACATAAATCTGGCATATTTAGCCAAAGACTTTGTTACTATGAACATGTGTTGTGTCTGTAAACATGAGTCTACATTTTGTGTCATGCTAAAATTAGTTACATCAATAAAACATTGGCAACACATCTTTCTCTACCGCATACATTTATAATAACGAAATACAAGAAATCTGCTACTTTTGTATGCAATTTCCATTTGTTAGCTGTTCATTATAGTTCTTTTATCTTGGCAAGATGTTGCACGGTTGTTATGGTCTTACGATTCCTCAAGCTATTATTGCTCTAAATAATTCTTACCCTTTCTCTAGTCCCTCGAGAATTCCTAGGACATTTTGCATCTTTTGCCGTCGAGATGATTTTTTCATTGAAATGGTCTCCTCCAATAACATTTTCTCATATACGTTTAAGCCAGGTCTTTCAAGCAGCCATTTAACCAAGCGAGTTGGGTCCATTTCCTCTACCATAAGTTCCTTTTTGATGTTTTCGTCCGTCTTATCGGCATCTGCATAATGAATCACATTAAATACATTACTGTATTTAAGGATTCATTTCGATAAAACTGATAACAACTTTGAAATTCCAAAATAAATTTATTTTAATTTTACTTTCCTTACTTCAGCTGAGCAACAGATATCATTACGTATAATTGTATGAGTAATTGCCAAATCAAACACTAAAGGACACACACACACACACACACACATATGTGTTGTATTTGCCTTTGAAAAAGACTCATTAAGAGTCGAAAGCGCTTAGGCTAGTTAGTTACTAGTTTCGTACTGTTCGTCGTCAGTTTATTGCATATATTTTAATTAATCCCTGACACACGTGATCCCTTGGTGGATCCAGTACGCTTGAGAGGGTTGTTATTCGCCATATGATGTGTATTCTTTATATATATATATATATATATATATATATATATATATATATATATATATATATATATATATATATATATATATATATATATATATATATATATATATATATATATATATATTAGATAGTTAGCGTATAGCAATTCAAAACTAAATTATTTCAAAATATGATATCAGTATATATCTCCAAAGAAATACATACATACATACATACATACATACATACATACATACATACATACATACATACATACATACATACACACACACACATACACACACACACATACATACATACATACATACATACATACATACATACATACATACATACATACATACATACATACATACATACATACATACATACATACATACATACATACATACATACATACATACATATATCATGCATACATATATCATGCATGCATATATCATGCATACATATATCATACATACATACATACATACATACATACATACATACATACATACATACATACATACATACATACATACATACATACATACATACATACATACATACATACATACATACATACATACATACATACATACATACATACATACATACATACATACATACATACATACATCGATGATGTATTTCGCTAATTTCATTATTTCAGATTGTACAAACTCAAGTCTCAATGCAGCTTGCCATTTGTGATATAAATAAATAAATGAATATATATATATATATATATATATATATATATATATATATATATATATATATATATATATATATATATATATATATATATATATCTCTCTCTCTCTCTCTCTCTCTCTCTCTCTCTCTCTCTCTCTCTCTCTCTCTCTCTCTCTCTCTCTCTCTCTCTCTCTCTCTCTCTCTCTCTCTCTCCCAGGCCATGCGGTGTTTTATTTCTATTTATTTTCTAAGTTTATAAAAGATGTCGATTTATATATTTTCCCGTCAGTATTTCGACTCTTATTTGGAAATGTTGACCTTGGGTCTGCTCTATCTGCCTCTTCATTACCCTGTGACTAGGCAGCCAGATAAACTCTTTCAAGGCTCTCAGTGTGTAAAGTGTATAAAAATATGATGCAATTTGCTTTTCAGAGGCTTCGAGTTTGTATAACGAGCTGAATATTGTTTTAATTTCTGGTAAACATGGAAGCTTTAGATGGTAACATGTTCGAGATGGGATGGCGCCATGCAATGTTGCAACGGCAGCTGAAACATTGTCTCCATATTTAAAACCGTCTATTACAGAATGGATTTTGAACAGGAAGATCTGTGATAGAAATGCAGCAATATTTGGGAACATGTATCATATGGATTTAAACTTTGACTTAAATGATGACTGTACAAATTTAGGTATAACTTTTTTACATGTGTCAAGTAGATATACATCTCGTGATATAAACAAAAAAAAAATAATGAACACACCATTGGGCATCAATTGGACACATGAATGAGGAAAAAGGAAAATTCAGATGCACAAGAACAGTAAAAATGCCTTCAATGTCTTCCCCACGGAGATAAGGAAATGAAGTAAAATATTTCATGCACTCTGCACAATATTTTAAAACAGATATTCAAATTGTACTCCCCTCAGTTGCGTTTAGGCATGGTCAAACACCTATCGCTTGAAGTATGTCCCATTAATTGAAACAATTTTTGTGCCTGTATAAAACTTTTACTTTTCTATTCTGCATAAATGTAGAAATCCAAATTAACACATAAAGTACTAATGAATAGTTGTCGAAGTGCAGCCGAAGTGAATTAGCAAGCAAATAATAAACGATTTATTGTTCGGTTGAGAAGAATCTTTTTGCAGACACAATACACACATATTCAAGAAGTGTGCTGCTTATTTCGCATGAAATCGTACACATAGGCATTGCTTTTGTACAATATGATCTTTTCATTATTATCACAGCATACCGATTGAAATGATTCACTTCCGGAATTCTGTATGCTGCATTTTGGAAACTGACTGAGAGGTCATCGGAACATGTTTCAAAACTGGACATCGGCTAATCTTTCTATAGTGCGATAAACTGGGGCAGAGTTACAGTATCCGACTCTAATCATATTTAAACTCTGCGCACAAAAAATTTAATCACTCGAGCGAAACAAATGTTCTTTATTTGACTCACAAAGACTTCTCAAATGAAAAACGTTTGCACTCATTTCTGAAAAAGCTTACATTGCACAATGACTATAAATGATGAATTCTAATCATATTGTACATGATCTTGTCACTTTAATAAAAAAAACTGATTTTAGAATGACAAGCTACTTTAGCTATTCAGAGTAAAAGTGTAAAACTTTTAGCTTTTTCATTCAAACAAAAGAAAGAAGAAAGGCATTAATCCTGGAAAAAATCAGAAACTTTTTTCAACTTTCAGACATGACAAGATATTAAAGGAAAAAGTTTCGAAGATAAAACTTATATTGCATTCTGATTATTTAAATGTATTTATCACTGAGGTAATAATGAAATGTGTTATGAAGCATAAAATATAAACCTTTTGGAGTTAACTTGACTTCGTGCATTTTCTCTAAAAATTCTATTGACTATGTTTTACAACAAAATTAAAAACTAAGACTTTCAATTTATTACCTTCATTTTTTGTACTTCTTTCAGTAGTGTCCTGGTCAATATAGACGTGGATCTGCAAGAGCAGATTTAGCTTCATTATCTTTACTTTTCTTGCATTTACCAAAGCATTCTCTATTAAGTTAACACCAACAAGTAGTTTATGACGGGTATAAATTTAATATCACTTGCATTGAAGGCTATTAATTCAGACCGATTTTCACAAAGTAACACTTACTGATGCATCTGATGTTTGATTAAGTGCTTGTGGAGAATAGATATTTGTAAAATGAATGATATGTGCCTGCATTTTGTTCATTTTCATCAGAATCAGGGATGTGTATTCATATATGAGCTAATTTTTCCGCTAATACTTCGTAATTAATAATTTAAATTTGGATATTGAATCAAATTAAGATTTATGTTTTGTGGATGGTTTAACTATTTGGCATTGTTGATAATGAAAGGTCACTATATTATCTTTTCCTTTTTAAATGTTTGATCAATTAAACAAATGAACTTTACTTGCCCTTTTAACACTTAATATTTAAGACCACTGCAAACTCTTACAACAACATTGCATAAAAATAACGATGTTTCACAAGATATGGATCAACTATCTTAAATTAATTGCAACATAAGTCATGAATTCAAGCCCAATACATTCAACAACATTTGATTGACTCATGAGATATTCCATGAATTACAATAAAAGATAAATTGCAAAATAAAAATGATTTTTTGTATAGATAAAATAAGAAGTATCAAAAACAAAAACATTTAACGTCATGACAAGCCTACTGTGTACATTTTATTTCTATGTTAGTGGTTTGAGCATATACCTTTTAAGCAATAATTATTAGCGACTCATTAAAAAATTGCTATATTTTGTCCTCTATTTTTTATCATATATATTGCATAAAAACTATTCTATATCCATTATTAATATATTTTTCACAGCTACAATTTAACTTTATCGTACCATTCCCGCCTGGAGACTTGATAAATACAGTTGCATGTATCAGACTAACAGGTTGATCTTTCATCTGAAGGCATCCTTTCTGCAGAAGATCTCTGCTCTCTACGGACTCTTCGTTCAACAGCTCAATATTAAAGTCATAATCTGTCAAAAATTTCAAAATGATTGATCCATCCTCCGCTCTCATAAATCGTAGTCGTAAGGATTCAAACCAAGAAGCTGCCCAGTCTCTTGAAGTATTCATCCACTGACTAAGCCATGCCCATCCTCCTGTAACCAAAAGTGTGTTGGGGGGGTGTAAGAGCAAAGTGCCCTTGAAAACTTTCGCTTAAGTTTAGAAACACCCACCATCTAAAACGTCTTTAAAATAATTTAATAATTTCAATATATTACTTATAACAGGAAACTTTTCTATCTTATTCATTTTACAAACATACTCACGAATATACAACACAAATAAATGCATATTCTAATTATAATTAATGGATGATTCCTCTTTATTAGCTCATCAGCACTTGAACTTGTAAATATTATTTGACTAATACTATATTTTGCTCAAAGCTTTATCCGAGCACGAGGAAAACGTTTGACGCCAATCATCCTTTTACCACATTCACTGGTAAATCTTTGCACACGGCAACTATTTACAATCGTTATGCTTACATAATCAATTAATAAATTTAAAATATTGATACGTATATGTAATTTAATTTCTTGTGTGTTTAAAAAATTTTAATTTTATTTTCATTTCAATAAATGTTATTGTAATGATAACTTTATTCACTGGATTTGACATTTTGCGGAAAATTCAGTTCAGTTCTAGTAAATAACAGTGTTGCTACATTGAATTTTTACCTGACCTAGTTCCTGACCTTGATTCATAATTGATAAACACAGAGTGAACATTATTGGTCATAATCAAGGTAATATTTGCCTTGCTTGACAACTCTGTCGTAAACAGTTTTTTATTTTTTTGTTATTGAATCTTATAGCAAGATTTGTTAGGTAGAATCAAGTTCGTCCATGGCGTACATGTCAATCGTCCTATGGTCTTATTGTACCATTCGAGTTAAGTGACCACGTGACCTAACCACGTGACGTAACACTGCAAATAAAACTAATGCTTTTAATGATTGAATCAAGTCTTAAATTGATACCTCTGGAGCTCAAAAGTAATTTTATTTTGTGACCAGTTGAGTTGAAATTTTTATTTTTACAAAAATATTTTTTCCTGGAAATATATAGTGCTTGTCTAAATTCCTGGACAACGACACTTATTGGATATTATTCAGAATTCTAAAACCGGAATATCATTTTTGATTCATAAAATTCAACAAGGAACTGTTGACACAGCAGCACAAGACAGGACATAGAAGACTTCATCACCTTTCATCTTAGAACTTCATCGGGATTCGAACTTTGATTCATTTTAACTTTTTTTAGTGATATGACTTATATTATTCATTCTGGATTAGATTCACAAGCCGTAAATCCTTTTCTTCATATTTATATATATATATATATATATATATATATATATATATATATATATATATATATATATATATATATATATATATATATATATATATGATCTATATATATGATCTATATATATATATCTATATATATATATATAGATCATACTAAAGCAGCCTTTCACATATAAAACGGTCTATACGTGTGAATACATGCATTTCTAGTACACTACAGTTTCCAATGTGAACGCGTCAAACCAGGAGGAACGAATCTGATTGTGCAAAATTGATACTTAAAGAGTTTGAAAAGCAGAAACCTATAACCGTATGATACTAACTACCGTTTGTAACCACTCATGGAATCAAATATGAAAAACTAAGAGGTGGAATGATAAATTGTTGATATAGTATACATTATTTTTCTCCATCAATAAGGTTGCTATATATACACCCAGTTCATTAGTTTATACGATTCCCCTTTAAATATACCATATATAGACAATCTTTGCTTGGTTTTACTTTTGTGATCTTGATAACTACTTTTTCGTCTCTTTTAAATTTGAGATATGTTTTCATGTATAGTTGGGTCGTGACTTGTGTGTAAAAAAGTACCAAACTAGCTAATATTAAATGTATGCATTTTATCAAAATGAGACGAATGATTAATTCTGAATACAACATCATCATCTATTCATACACGATCAGTTTCAAAACCGGTTTGTTGTGATACCCATATTAGTACGAGGATAATTAAATTGTTATTACAAAGAATATCAGTGGGTAATCAAATGTCATACTGTCTTGAAGGGATGGTAAAACTTGTTCACATGTTGCAACATGAAATCTCAGCTATAAGGTTTCATTGCATTGGCTTCAGTGTTTTTTGCTCCTAAATATTTTATCTTTTAAATTTGCAGTTTGGGTTGTGTATCGTCTGATGTATAGATGACTTGTGTAAGATTCAAAATGCAACGATCATTTGTCGTACTCATAAAAACAAAGTTTCTTTGATATAGGGGAAATAATTACAATGAATTTTTACAAGCAAATCAAAACCATTTTCCATTGTGACCAATTATTTCAATTTAAATCTATGTTATACTGAAACATAGAAATAAAGAAAATACAAAAATTGTCACAAATAGCTACACCTAGATGCTGCTTTTGAGATAAATAAATGATATTCCCCTCCAATCTAAATTTGTATCTCTGAATTTCCTACTCAATGGATCTGGATCAGTGTCTACATTCTGTGCCAATTACACAGGAAAATTTTTGCCTTTCGGTGTGATTTGGCAAATAGCAGTTTATATCACAATCATCAATAAAAAAAAACTTAAGTTACGCTATTAACAAGTTTACGTACACCAAGACCTTTGATGTTTAGCACAAATTTGGATATAGCATATAAATAGCATCATACTTTATACTGCCGTTTCTGGAGACAGTTATTCTGAATGAAACGACTGGAATGTTAACTGCATGTGACCCGTCCAGAGCAGTCAGATCGAACCTGTTCATTGTTTTATGCTATGAAAAAGTGAAGAAGCCATATTTTGTAAACACTGCATTTTTTGTTTAGGCTTTTGTAAGTTGTAAATTAAATGCAAAACAATTCTTCACTAGTCAGCATATCTTCAGCAAGATTGATACAAAGATATGATGATTTAAGTTGTTCCAGTCACATATCTGAAAGTAGTAAAACGACTATTGCATAATTCATATTTGATTAATTGCCTAAATCAATTATTTATTTACCTATATTTAAAATTTGTATATTCTGCATGCACATTTCAAATTGCAAAACTAAATACTTGTGTGCTGATGAAATTGAATTATTATTCATGACTTACCCTTCATCTTTCTTTTCAATTTCCAAGTTTTGTAGAAACTGGGATGCAAGAGATTTTCAAGTTCTGACTCAGCACTCAAACTGCACGACTGCATCTTTCTGAACAATTCAAGTATCTTTGAATCACTCTTTTGGCATTGCACAAAGCTTTCGTGGTCGCACACGGTAAAGTGAAAGCTGGATAGCATGGCATCATTTATATCATCCACAACGTCCTTATAAATACAGATATGGTAGAGAAAAAAGTTGATATCCTGATCATCAATGTCACATCTAACGTGTAATCCTGCAAGCCACGTTTTGCTTAGTGCTCGTTCCTCAACTTGTGCAAACTCTTGAAACGAAAACAATGAAACAAATAATAGAACTTGCATTTTTCTTAACACCCAGGAAAAAATCTCATGATTACTTTTCAGACTAATAATTTGTTTTGTTGTTTTTAATTAAAAAGAATTTAAAATGTTTTCCTAAAAAAAATAATTGTTTAGTGTTATCCATGTTACAAGTGATGCAAGTTGTAAATAAATAAATAATATAAAATCATGTTTTAAAAATCAGATGTATTTTCAAGAAAACTGAAACTCAGTAATATTTTGTATTACTCCAGTGTTACTGAAGATGTATCGGATTAGCATAAAAACTATATTATAGAATAATGTCTTCACACCCTCAAAAAATGGACTTTTAATGAGCAATTCTAGTGTGGCCACACTATATCCCAAAAGGCATCTATAATGCACGTTTTGTGTCAATATGTTTCATGTTGTGAAAAAATAGATTTATATACCTTGTTGGAGGTTAATTCAAATTCCTGGAAAATAAATCGGTGACATAGGTTTTATGCGGAAAATGCAATTTACCTAACATTAATCCCAGTATGTCAAATTGTGTTGTAATTAGACAGCAGTCAATATAAAATAATTGTTCGTAATCCCGAAAAACAGACCATAATACTTCAGTTTTTGGTAAAATATATGCTAATGAAAAGATGCAAAGACAGTAGTGTAATATTTTAGACGTTACAGATTAATAAGGAAGAAAATAAACATACAGTAGGCATTTTAAAATAAATTATAACATGTAGATCAATTAATGTGGCATATATTTAAAGTTAGTCTTTCAACTATGGTTGATTTATTCATCAAAATTATATTGCAATATAAGTAAATCTTTCTAATATGTCTTGTCTGACTTCGTGTGATTTTGTTATTCTTTGTTATAATATAGACAGATCATATTATTTAGACTTGTCAAAGTTATTGGATAAATCGTTAGGACATAAATTGAAAATTTCGTTATTTTTGATAATCGGTCAAAACTGACAGTTCATAAAATAATAACAAATGTTTTAAATATGATTTTCTCGGACTCTCTTATTACTTTATCATTGTTCCAATTTGAGCTGTGTTGCCCAATTTTCGGTCATTTAATTTAGCATAATTATTTTGAAAACTAGTCTTTCAGTTTGGTTCATTTATTCACCAATATCATTTACAACGTAAATACACTTTTATAATTTGAATTTGCATGACTGTCAAGCTTTGCGTAGCATTGTCAGGCTTTGTGTGGCTTTGTCAGCTTAGCAGTATTTAGTAGGACTGAACAACTCATGATATAACCAAATTTGGGGTGTTTAAAATGTCTACAGTATGTTTATTTTCTCCCTTGTTATATCCGTGTGAAATCACATCATTTCTTTAATTTCGATAGGTAAAAGCAGTTCAAGAATTAAAACCCAGCCGGGGAGATGGACAATTAGACAATGTTAAACATATATAAAGTCCAATTCCCAAAGGGTCGGTATAATGAAGTCCCTTCGGAGACAGAGAGCTCCTGGCCACATTAAAAGTTTAAGATCCTTATGGCTATATTGAAATTTTAAATGTCAAAACAAGCTCTTATAATTTACTATATGAATATTTTTTTAATTAAGTAAACGGCAAAGTACATTTATCATTTTCCTAATTGTTTTTTTTTATAAAACGCTTGTCGAGGCTCCATTAGGAGTTAAGGTCCAAGCAATATGTCCTCCTGGCACTACTCCCTATTCTTTTGAGCTGATGGAGACTACTAAAAGCGTTCTAGAATCGAGCAATGCAATCATTTATTATATTCTGGGTTTAAGTTTTTTATATAGTTGCATCCATTGTTTTAGGACAGAATCTCCTGTTTCAATAAATGCTACCCTACTGAGATTAAAGATTTTAAATAGAGAAAAAATAATCTTTAAAGATGGCGTTAGATGTATTGTTGGTTTTACTAGCTACGTATGCTGTGTTGTTATCTCTCAGTGAAAGTAATGGCGCTTTGATTTTCGATGATTTCAGGATATGGTAAGTATCGGCCAGTAGTGTATGACTTTCTGTAGATATCATGTTTGGCTGGCTTATCAGATGAGCAGTTTGGTACAGTGTTTCAATCAGATGATCAGTTTAGTACAGTGATTCAATCAGATGAGCAGTTTGGTACAGTGATTCAAGATTTGACCTTTATGCAAACGACTATATTTAATTCAGAGTTTTCTACAGATACCTTACGAAGTTGTTATTTAGACGAGTCAATCCATGTCTGCAGTGAATCCAAAGGCCTATACAGAATAAATGTATTGAAACTGATTTAGTATTTGGATTATCATTATGAATCAAGATTAATTTGAGATCAGCACTTTTTAATCTTTTTGCGTTTAAATTGTATTGACTCTTTCATATCTACCAAACAACAATCACCTTTTGTGATACACCAATCTTTGCATTCTAAACATTATTCACTAACCCTTCTTTCAGCATCATAAACATTTTCATTTAAGAACAATTTACATACTCTCAGTATATTAAGAGTTTGATAATGTTTCAAGGCAAACTTAATTTAATATATCTTTGACAGAAAATACTGTTATTTATATCAACATTTCTCAGTCCCTTTTTTGAATTCCAAAATCTTGATTTGTTATCAAATATTGTTATTCTATGTGAAGGACTTATAGTATAATTTAATGAATGGATGAGTTGAATATGGGGGTCAGTTAATACACATAATGACATCTTACAACCAAAATCCAACAATTCATATGTTTCAGAACTTTTGAGGTTTTACAGTGATTGTTTCTCTGAGATAATTCAGGAATACTGCTTTCACTACTGTCATAGGTTGATACTCGGTTGTTGATTCTAACTGGCAATGGAGGTAGGGAAATGCATGTACTGAACACTTTCTCAAGAAAGTTTTATTTAATATGGCAAAGGTTTTTATTTCCATTTATATTCTCTTAAGTAATAGCATTGCATTTTATATTCGTAAATGTATTTCAATCGACAATAATTTAGTTTAATACACTTGGCAAAATGTCAAACATTGAAATCAGTATACATGTGTTATTGCTTGTACAGATTCTGTTTCATTTATCTTATGTACATTGTTAGCAGGCATGTGTTCATAAAATTCACAATCCTAACAACCAATTCATTTGTGTACAATATTATATATCCATTATAATGTTTCTTATAATTAGTTTATACAGAATTCTGTGAAATATTTCACTGAGTATATTATGGTGTTGTTTTGTGTGCATAGTAAACTTGAGTGTGACATCCTTCCAGAGCAATATAAGCGCTGGAACATATGCCAAAAGATTCTGTTCTGAAAGTCTAGTATCATTTGTTACAAAGGTTTATCTTTCGAAGCGTCATTACATGCAATTTGAATACGATATCACTGTGTCCTGCTGGGTCCATTTGCCATAGTTTGTCAGTATTTTGTATAAAGTCTCCCATTGTTATCCTTTTCGTGGCATGTTTTACAAGATAGAATTTCAATAAATGATACTTTCCAAGGCTTTTATTTCTGAGATTACCAGTTGTGTCAGTCTAAGTTCTTTTGAGATAGGTCAAAGTTTGCCGTTCAAAAATAAATAGCGGGGTCATGTGAGATCGTGACCTTGTGACTTCACTAGAGGGGTACACCACACAAGGGCCGTTCCAAACAAAACATAGCTAGACTAAAAATAAACCTCATTAGGTTCTTGGTCACAATAAAGACCTTCAACCCTCTGAGTTTCTAAAGTTTAGGCTACGGATATTTAGGAAGTCTCTTGAGGGCAAACAAATGGATGAGTCTCGCTGGCCACTAAAAAAGGCTTATGTTTGTAGGCAAACCTCGGAGTTTCTAACGTTTCGATTACGGATATTTAGGAATTCTCCTGGGGGTAATGTCTAAACACAGACTCTTGGGACATCATTTGGTTTATCTGATATAACTCGTGGAATGGTAGATGGAATATGACCCCGCTGCTTATTTTTGTTTTGAAATATTTGTATAGTATTATAAAAATATCAATGTCATCATTTCTGCTATTAAAATAGTTACAACATAACAGTATAAATATGTCTGACAATTTTAATCCTGAAAATTCTATATGATTTTGAATCATTACAACAGAATTTTCGTAGAAGACAGTTAAGGGAGCATTGTGAAAATGGAAGCGATAATGAAAGTGATAACGAAAGTTGTGGACCAGTGACTGATGGCTAAACAAAATCCCTGGAAAAATTGGCAGTTTATTTAATTATTATAGGATAATATTTTATTAAGATTTTGATAATTACATGAAGTAAAAGAATGTATTCTGATCCGAGTTAGATTTTGACGTTTTTTTTTCTTCTATATGTTTACGATAAAGCATTGTAATATTAAACTCATTATGACCTCACAAAAAAATATTTATACATAGAATTTCACCTTGTAAATCCATGATTCGGCCTATTTGATATGTTTGTTTAAAATGTGTTCTTGATAATAGCGGATTATGTACACGAAAGTACACTGAATTTATTGGCCCTGATACAATCAACCAGCCGGGCGGAACGTGAGCACATAATGTGTATAATATGTATCCTTGCTGGGTCTGGCTGGACTTTGAAAGATCTACTTGATAACTCCCATATACAACATTGCATACTAGATTGACTGCGATCGTCGATGTTATATTTACAATGCTCGGCAATATGTGACGTCCGCCGCTGAATAAGCCGTTACCATGTTTATGTATAACCGGTTGTTGAGCTAATTTTCTCCATTATTCAATTACTCCGATTAATATTCTTCAACAAGACCATCAAGTGTTTTCTTCTTTTCAGCGTTATTGAAATCTGGTACAATAATGTTTTGTAAGTCTTTTTTCTTGTTTTGTAATGATTAAGAAATAATTTCTTAAGTTCTGGATTTTTGAAGGAACTATTGAGTTTGATAGTAGTTGCAATGTTTATAATACTTCAAATGGCGATGTATATATCGAATAAGATCCCATTTAAGTGTTTTATTGTTTCGATGATCAGATTTTTACACCGTCGTCATAATGTTGTGATATTAAAAAAAGTAAATTTCTTAAATCATTAAATGATTTTATCGTATTCAGGCTTGAAAACATCTAAAAATTCTTTAAAAATTCTTCATCAACAATCTCACGACCCCTCTTTGTGGCGTCTTGGATAACAGTAAATGCTGATCTAGTTATATTGGGGATGCTTTTACCGTCATTTTTCGGGAAAGTAATATCTATCGTCGTTTGGATTATATTAACAATTTACATATCTCCATTGATTTTCTCTCGATATTCTGGATCTTTAATGATTCTTTTTTTCACTTGTTTTAAATTCATGTTTAATTGGTACTAAAATTCAATTAGTAACCTGCGTTACATCAGTCCATCTGATCTGATTGAACTTTGATAAATATCTACAACATAATCAGGAGAATTTATGCCAATCACCGCAGATAATGTTGGTTCGTAAACAGAAGTCGCCATTTTATATTCTATTCCTGTAATGGATTTTATTCTACGATGGAACTCATCATTAATCTGTTCTATTTGATAACTGCTCGTTGAAACAACTTGCCAATCAGGACTTCCATCAGGTTTATTCTTATTCGCAAATACCAGTGAATTATTTGCTGGTAATCCAACGAATGGTTTGATCTGATATTTTTTCCAGCTATGATAAATCTGTAATTGTGCTTGGTCTAACTTGCTGATATCATAAATCTGTAATTGTGCTTGGTCTAACTTGCTGATATCATAGCAGATTTTGACGGTGTTGTATTAGCGACGATCTGTTGCAGTAGTTCGCGCGTTCTGACATTATTATTATTGTCATTATTTAATTCTCCATTTTCCCGCTTTGGTTATTGTCACTAGTGATTACGAACGACTCATTATAAGTTTCCGTTATCGTTGCAAACTACTCATCAGATAATTTACCATCGCTCAAGTATGCCGAAAGATACGATGATAATTTAGAATAGGCGACTGTTGCCGTGGGTAATTTCATCATGTATTCACGCATGTATATGTATATATTTTAGCGATATTACTGAAAATGCCTGCGCATGTTGTTGCTGAAGAAAATACAATTGTTACAACTGCAGGCGCCGTCATCATTATTGTTGATAATAAAAATCCGGTTCCAGTAATGACAGCAGAAACCGAGTAAACGACTAAATCAATAACAACCGTACGTCTGAGATATTTTTTTTTTACTTTCACTGTGTAATCGTCAATGGTATTTTTAATTCAGTCTAACAATTACACGCCTGATTGTATATGTGACATTGAACGTCAATGAATGACGTCATTTGATTCATTATAAGTAGTATAGTGAAATGAGAGTTTTGGCCCACCACCCCCCTCCCACACCTCCTCCCCCACCCCCGCCAAACCCTCATTTCCCTATACTACTACTATGTAGACAGATATTTTGTAACCAGACAAAACAACAGGTGTTGGAATGCCATAAGCTCTGTCAACAGAAGTGACGAATTTGTTAGAACAGCGTATGTGTGGAATATGATTATTCTAAAGACGGCAAATAGATTTACCACAAATTTTTTATCAGATAACAAGATGAAAATTAAACTGTGCATTAGAGCCTTTCAGTTAACGAGGTGGAAATTAAACTAGCATTAGAATGAAAATGATATTATTTTATATCTCATTACCAATGATTAATGTTTCAACTGTTGATATTAAAAATACTTCACTATCACGACT
Organism: Potamilus streckersoni; assembly: GCA_016746295.1. NCBI lineage: Eukaryota > Metazoa > Mollusca > Bivalvia > Unionida > Unionidae > Potamilus > Potamilus streckersoni. The sequence goes on from JAEAOA010000420.1 coordinate 856,521, forward strand.
ATAGATACTAAATTTTACTTTACCGCTCACACAGCGATGGGACTCAAACAAATCTTCATTTCTGGTTTGTTCAGAGGATATTTTTTGTTGATAAAATATACCCTTGACCGATCGAGATCAATTGTGAGTTTAGTATAGTTTTGTTGGCTAATGGGGCTGTGAAAGTTTTTAAATTCCGCTAGCAACTTTTGATACAATTGTTTGAGATAATTGAAATACTCGCTGTTATCAGATCTGATGAGCGAAAGTTTTAACTTGTCACGTGTTCCATTAAAACATATACCTGATGTTTCATTATTAAATTCAACTGTTAATTGTTTAGCGTCCATCATTATATATTTGATGTTACTATTGTAGCTATTTGTCATTGTCAAATTTTCAAACATTATTTTATAAGTTTAGATAAAATTTTAGTCACAATGAAAATACCCAAGGGCAAATGTATCTACCCCATTTTTACAATAGCGTTTGTCATCAAAATTGTACAATCCACGTTTGATAATGACATCTGTTTCGAGTTTATGATGATTAGTTCGAATTGCCATAGCTCTCATAAAACTAACACCACCATCAAGCGCGTACTTGTAGTCATCAAATTTCATAAACTTTTTAACAAAATTACGAGGCAGACTTTTAGCTTTTTTCGTTATTTTATTATTGTCTAACAATACGGCATACATTTTGCTGCGTAATCCGATAAAATATTTGATAGCGTTCGAGTTCATTTCATCTTTAAACTTACCAATAACCTTTTTATTTGTGTCGTCATGAAATTTACTGTCACGTGGATAATCGGAAAGATCAAACAGATGTCGATTATTGTACATGTCCTGATAGATGTCCTCGCATTCGATTTCATATACGAGCGAATCAGTATCAGTAAACAATAATCTACTAGCCGGCCACTGATTTTTAACAAAATTATAATGAAAATCGTACATCAGCCACTTTGATAAATCTAACACAGCAGCTCCAACATAGATCGGCTTGTTTAGTTTTAGATTTGTTTTTCTTCTTTGTATCGCAACAAGATTTTCATTAAATATTTTCATGCTCACAAAATCATCGTCTGACACAAGTTTGTTTCTGCGATTGACATCATTAACTATTTCAATATTTACATGTTTCCTAATATTCTCCATCGTCTTACCAAAAACGGAATTGTTCATCAGTTTAAAAAAGTTTTTCTCAAACTCTGTTTTCGCTGCAGCTCTTCTTGAAGTGTTTGAGTTAATATAACCTCTCATCCACGGCGACTGATTAAATTTTAGTACACGATGAACTTTTCTCAACACAAGACCAGCATCGACTGCTTGTTTTAAAACTTTGTAATGCAAAACGTAATTTTTCTTATCAAGTAAATTTGGTACTAGTTTCTTGACCATGGAATGTTGACTTGGTGATGCTAACGCTTGTTGTTCTTTTGATAACAAACTATAATCTATGACCATCGATTCCGCACAGAAAGGGTAATCATTATGTAATTTGTGTAGCGAATTTGGATAATCAAGATCAACTTCAACGAAATAGGAAACATCGTCGGGTATCTTTTTTTCTGTCTCTGATAGAAATCGATCAACCGTGATCCAATGAAATCCGCTAAAAGGCATTGGTTCTGCCATCGAACCATCGTAAAGATTATTACAATCTAGATAAATTATATACTTCGAAGGAAGGTCAGGGTTATACTGTTTCAGGTATTTGTTGTTTGATTCAGCATATTTTTTTTGTTATCACGCTAATATCACCTCGGATACCTTTTTCGATAAAATTGAACATATCAACATCAGTCAGTAATTCTAACCTTACCTTACTAAACTTTAGCAAAGCATCCCATGACAACCCAGGGGCAGAATAATACCAGCAAGGATCTAGTCTATAATTATTATAACTCACTTCACGAAAACTTTCAAAAACATCTGCTAATAATAACACGTCAGTTTTCAGGTATAAATCATGATAATCACCAAAAGTCTCACAATCAAACTCTTTCCAGATATGTTGTGCATACCTGTACTCATCATCAGTTATATTTTCATTTTTAAGTTGCGAGTAAAATTTGTCTTTGTCAGGTAAAGATGTTTCATCAAATTTACTCCAGTCGTCGAGGTATTCGTATGGAAAAACTCCTTTTTTAGCTAGTAGATTAAATTTATCTCCAAAACAGTCTCTTAGGTTATCAAATTTACTACAACCTTTTACTAGCTCATCTAACGAGGCTGCCATAAACTGCAGGCTGTCAATAAAACGCAATTTACCTAGCGTAACTGACATGTACTTTTCAAAATTATTTGGGATGCATTTGATGATGTTATCGAGTTTTAGACGAGATTTTATATCAGGATCACCAAAAGCTTCTACTATAATATGGCTATTATATCCTCGAAAATTGTGAAGAATAACTGGAATAAAATCTGGAGCATGAAATTTTAAATTACACTGATCATGAGCCGCTCCACGGTACTGTCCAGTCAAATGACAATGGTCATGTACTTTTTTGTCATCGTCAAAAGCTTTTTCACAAATATGACAAATTTCTGCTTGCTCGTGAGCGGATTCTTGTTGAGGTGTTAATTTTAACATTGGCGTTACTTTTTCAAACGATAAGTAATATTATCAACTTCGTTAATCAACTGCTTGAGAAGCCAAACAGCTGGATTTTTACCTCGATATAATTTGATCGGTTTAGATAATCTAGAATCAGTACAACAAACTACCTTGTACGCTACTCCACACGGAACATGATTTTGAACTTTTCTTGTACTCGATTGATTAGGATTATTTTCTACACCAAGTACAGGTTGAAGTAAACACTCAAAATCAGCGTATATAACGAAAGGAATTTTTAGTTTGTGATTATGATGGACAAACTGTAACACACTATCTCCCTTAGATGGCATTGTTATTCTTTGCACATCACTACAGTACTGCAAATGCTTTTGTAATGTTTCATTGTTAGTACAACCATGCAAGCAGCGGTAACAAAAGAACTTTTTGTTCCTATTTTTATTGTACTGTTTACCAACTAGTCCGTTAAAGTTTTTAATCCAAACGTAATGATTTTTGTAGTACAGTAAATTTATAGTCGATTGTGAAGCTTTTTCTGAAATATATCTCGGGTATACATCCTCTTTTTCATCTAGTCCGAAAACGTTAATTGAAACATTATTTTGCTTTTCAAATTTTGGTATTTGATTTTCTGCCACAGGAAAGTTAATATCTTTAAAATTTAATCTAGACACGTGACTGATATATTTTTCAACGATATCAGCGTGTTTTTCTGCTGGAAATAGTGCGGAAAGAACAGCCCATTGGAAACATTTGTTATCTACGTTTTTGATGTTTATACAACATCTTTTACTTTTTATTTTTGGTGGCAGGTCGATGTATGAACTACCTCGTAATGCGTTATATTTCATCGTGTGAAACAATATTTCTTTGATCATTTCAAACTAACAACCCGAACCTAATTGAGTGAATTCCTCTATTTTTTTTCCAGATTTCTTGGTGTATTTCATCAGATAGTGATAACAGATCAGTCCCAAGCAAAACACGTCTTGATTTTGCGTTCATATAAGGTTCTGCAATTTCCTTGTTAGTTGATTCTTCATTTATAACTAACTTTGAAAATATAACATGATATTGCACAAATAATCTAATACTTTTGTGTTTTTCAAGCTCATGTTTTACAGTTGTCTGTAGTAGGTGGTAAAGATTTGCTGCATTAAAATTTACTAAAACAATTTGATTATCAAACTGATAACTATTATCAAAACCTGCAAAAGCAGTCGCTATTTTATTAGGTTCTCCCTTAAGGCTTTTCTTAGCTATATCACGTAATTTTAACATTATTATATTATAATGTATTATCTAATTAATAATTTTTTCACACTACGCATGCGCTAAAAATCAATTGAAGATAAAAAAATCTCCTATAATATAATGACAGCAAATCTAACAAACACATGTGAGCAAGAAACATATCAAGTTCACCCAAAGTATAACTTTATCTCACACTGCGCATGCGCTAAAAATCAATTGAAGATAAAAAAATCGCCTATAATATAATGACAGTAAATCTGACAAACGCATGTGAGGAAGAGATTTATCAAACTCACCCAAAGTATAACTTTATCTCACACTGCGCATGCGCTAAAAATCAATTGAAGATAAAAAATATTACCTATAATATAATGACAGTAAATCTGACAAGTGCACGTGAGCAAGAAGCATATCAGATTCACCCAAAGTATAACTTATACGCTGGAAATGTATTAGGTTCGGTTATTAACATCAAAACTAGAATATCTTTTGGCAAATTAACGTCAGCGGGTTTTACGATTAGTGTAAAGGGAGATAATGCTGAGAGGATTGCAATGTTTAGAAAAGATTTTATTTACACGTTGTTCTGCGATGATATTCCAGAGGGACAGCGTGTATATCATTATAACGGTAAAGTCACTGATGACAACATTGAAAACTTATCCTTACAAGATGAGTTTCACCCACATCCTGTCTTTGATTTATACGAGGCTAACGATCGCGGTATTATTAGAAACAGAAAAACTAAAAAAGTTCTTGGTACTATGAACAATATGGGATATATCAAAGTAACTGTTAGAGGAACATCGCCGAATCAAGTTAATTATTATGGTCATATGTTTGTTTACGAGGTGTTCAACGGATCTATACCCAATGGTCTTATTATTAATCACATCAATAACGTAAAGACTGATAATCGATTGGAAAATCTAGAACTAGTTACCCAACAGGAAAATGTAAGAAAAGGACGAGGTGGTGGTATTAATTATAGATGTTCAATAAAACCTGTTATTTCAAAAAACCTCGAAACGGATGAGGAGATTAAATTCAAATCGATTTCAGCTGCGGCGAAATATTATAAGATAAATCCCGCAGTCGTAAAATTTGTAGCTGATGGAGTATTGAAATCAACTTTTTCAAGCGAATACGATGCTAGGATTGGTTTTAGATATGATGATCAATAATATTTTGTAATTCGGTTTTAGTCAAGCAATGATGAGCAAATGCTATGATATCATCGTGATTAAATTTTAGAGTCGTTACTGCACTTTCATTAATTTTATTTTTTTCTGCTTCTGTTAGTAATATTTTATGAGAATCACCTTGCATTACAATAACATCAACACTATAACCCAACAAACATTTTCTTACCGCTTCGGCTAGTTCGTTGTAATTTACTATATTAACTTTTTGGTGATATTTTACCTCATCAGTCATCTTATAATAATAAATTAGATAAAAAATATATTATAATAATGGACTTGATGAAACGACTTGCTGAACTCTACGAAGAAGATACTAGCGACAAAGTCACCAGCGATAAGGTCACATTTTCCATAGATTTTATAGACAAATCTATTGGTTATAGTGAAGATGATATTTTGTATAACAATGAATCTGATGATGATGGTGAAATAGTCACTGTTGCTGACAGATCAAATTACAGCAGATCAACAACTAAACGGTATAATGTCAAGTATCACATTGCTAAACAAATAATAAAATTTAATTTTACCGTTGCCGAACAACAAGTGTTTTGGCAGCTAATCAAACCTTTCTTAAATATCAAGATTCCAGGCCGACAGAAAAATATCAAATTCGATTTCATATTCGTTAAAATTTTTAATCTAATGACGATCTCTAACGATCGTAAGCAGAATCTAATATCGTTATGTAAACCAGTAAAATGTAAATCTGTCAAACAAAAGTATGAGTTAATTTATAATAGCATTATATCATAATCTGCTTGGTTGGGATCCAACTGTTAAATTTATCGCTATACCAACGCCATTTGATAAACTTTTATCCCCTTTTTTCTAATCACTTTCTCGATAACAAAAGCATCCTGCTCAGTTTTCTGTAGTTCTTGTTCATAAAAACTACCTACGATCGGTTCCCCGGCCAGATCTTTTAAAACATACGTTACAGGTACTGTTAAAAGTACCTTATCAATTACAAATACTTCTTCGCTCCAGTTTGGAGTAGATCCTTTTGCAAATACCTTTTTTGTCAAAGAAATTCTAACTTTATCACCAACCTTAAATTTATGTCTGCGGTACATGTTTTCATTTGCTAATATCGGATTTTTAGCAGCTTCTTTAGGTGTCATTTTGATGGTTCGATGTTTCGTGTTATTATATTCACCTACGATTTGAGAAAGGTCATCGATGTACCTGTTGGTATTTTTAGCTGTCATATGTTTGTGTAATTTTTCGTTTAGCGTGCGATTAAATCTCTCAACAACAACGCTTTTACCCTCGTTTCCTGTAACGTATTTTTTTATATTATTTTGTTCTAGAAACTGTTCAAACTTTTTGTTAAAAAACTCGGATCCATGATCAGTCCAGATTTTATTTGGTTTTCTTTCTACACTCGTTATTATTTGTCTTAGCACATCAGTCATTGAAGTCCCTGTCTTATCCGAAACAGGTATACTGAAAGCATATTTGCTAAAAACATCTATAACATTAAACAAATACCTTTTTGGAGCGCCATCAGCGCCAACATTAAACTGAGCTAGAATAGATACATCCACCAAATCTATTGCCCAGATATCATCTACACCATTAGCGACAACTTTACGTCGTGGAAACTTTTTTTTAAGTCTGTGCAGCTCGACTGCAAGATCATCGTATACTTTTTTTCTAAGTCGAGACTCTCCGAGTCCAAGTTTATATTTTGCTCCAATCATTCCCTGAACAAATTTTCTATCAAAACGTTCTCGTAGATTTGTTGGCTTCATATCACGTAATTCGTCTAACATTACTTTATCACAATCTAATTTTGAGTTTTCTTGATCACGATAACAGATATCATGACGCATTGCTATTGCATCCACTTGATTATAAGGCTCTTGGCCTGGCAACGGATTGTCGTTTTCATCTAGTTGTTGATCTAGTGGATTCCACGGACCAGTATACTTATGACCTGGCAAAGTCCAACCGTCTTTTGGTTTTGGCAATTTTCCAATAATTTTATGTATATCTATACCTGACCCAATTATTTCTCTGTTGTTACAACATTGACAGTATGCGACAATTTTATTTTGCTCAATACACAAATCTATGTCAGAATCACAGTTGCATATCATTATATATTTTTAATCGTCGACTAAAATAATATTAGGATAACCAGATCCTAGCGACGTCGCTGGAGACACTATCGCTGGTGATGTCGCTGGAGATACTATCGCTGGGGACGTTTTCTTTAAAAATGTATTTTTTCTTTTTCCACAGATTGCACAAATACTTTTTAATATTATCCTGTTGTTTTTTGTTTTTTCTATTGGTTCATTAATATTTTCTGTTTTAGTTCTACACTTGAGACAGTATGTTGACATTATTCTATTTTTAAGTTTAGATAAAATTTATTGCGATCTCATCATTAGCGTGAGAAGGATGCTTGTCAAACTGTAAAATAAATTTTAAAAAATTAAGATTTCTGCTCATCTGTTGGATAAACATTATACAATAATATCCACAAGCTGATGTTCCAACAGGTTGGAGTTGATTTGATGAATAATATATCTTTTTAAATTTTTTCTTCATATACTTTTTTATTACATCGCTTGGAGGAAGTCCAAACGAGTCAAAATAATTATTATTATAAACTGCTACCCAATGTGTGCCGGATCCGTCATTGAAATCTTGTATATTAATAACACACGAACTTACAGCTGACGGCGATTTTATTGCTGCGAGTTCATCTTTAGAATAAACTCCGTGAAATCCAGGAACAGCTTTTAACTTATCAATGATATCAAAATTACTCAACGGGGTGGTCGAGTTCCCGGTAATGTTAGACCACGTCCGATTCCTAAAAGATTTGGCAGCAGACTTCCCGCTAGTCCCGCCAAAAGTGGAGCGATCGGAATAAATCCTCCTTGTTTTGGTTGATTGCATATGCATTTGTATTTTGGTGTTTGCGATTTTGTTTTTGTTGTTTTCTTTTTTTGTTGTTGGTGATTTCTTTTTCTTTTGTGGCATTATAATATATTATTCACATAAAATTTACAATTTTTTTATTCCACTTCCACGAATGATACCATTACCTGCGACTGCTTTCTTCGTTGCGCCAGATATTGCTCCAGACGCTGCTGCTAGTCCTAATGTTCCCAACACCGGTAAAAGTTTAGGTATTATTGTGCTAGCTAATGCTGATAATGCTGGACCAAGAAAACCACCTTCTTTTTGCCATCGCTGTCATTTGTGCAGCACTCAAATTTAAAACAAAAGTTTTTTTTACGATAATACTTCTTTACTTGATTTTTTGTTAGCATTAATTTTGTTAAAACACCATCAGAAATATTAGGATTGATTTTTAATGATACCTGTTCTCGCTTTGCAATAGCAGCTACTAATTTTTTAACTTGGCCATCAGTCAAACACACTTCTTTTACAATATACCTTGCCATTTTATATAACAACTGTAGATTAAACTTGAACTGTCATTTTACCTCCAATAGAATCTATTGTGATAAATCTATCACTAATCACTAATCCGTATACGTATAACAGCGCTACTGGAACTACCCCAAGTGTCCAGGTAATTTCAATATCCGCCGTGCTGTCTACAGCTCGCTCGTTATGTTTACTAACATCAAAATGAAATATAGGATAAAGGGTACGAAATTCCTCTGCTGATATTTGAGTTCCATCTTCAACATCTTGATACTTTTGCATTGCGTCAAGCAGGTACATGTACGGTCGACAAATATTTTTATTAACGTCATCAGCAAAATTGCACTCGATAGCTCGTTCTGGATATTGCTTTGAATTTAATCTAGCGTATATTCGTTTGACATTAGAGTGACCAAATATTGCATTATTTTGTTGTTGGTTACCTCGTCGGGTTTGCTGTTGAAATACGACAAAGATATTTCTCGGCAGTTGTTCGCTTGATGTTGTTGTGACCCTCCATGTGTAGTCAATAGTATTTGGAACCGCTGTCTGATATATCTTATGCTGCTTAAAGTAAATTCTGTTTGTATGTTTATCAAGCGTACTATTTAATTCTAACATTTTAGTGATTGATGGTGTTATACGTGGCATCCACAAAGCGAGTTTGTTTATGATAAACTGTACATCAACCCCTCCAGATCTAAACAAGCAATCGTTTTGGTCTGCTCGATCTAAAATAAGAGTATGTTTTACTCCGCGAAATACTTTATCATAATCGCGACAAAAGCCGAAAATTGTGCTTAGCGGAAGCATCATTGTAATTTGACGTGATCCTGCTGCAAGTTTTCTTCGCCTAGCAAAGCCTTCGTTATAACGTGGATTTCTCACGTCAAGTGTGTTAAGAAGTAAATTTAACATTGCAGTACCGTCTGCAGCTGCTCCTGGTGGTGTTATATTTAGATTATTAAAAGCTGCTATAAGAGAACCTCTTGTAGCGTCTGCATTAGCAGCTGCAGCAGGTGCGTCAATACCTAGCGCGTCTGCATTAGCAATGAGAAAATCTCTCACAACTCCAGCATTTGCAGCAGCATCAGCTCCGTGTACTATAGCGCCTCTCTTTAGAAATTCTGTTGATTCAGCTATACCCCGTCCAGTATCTTTAAACCACATCATATTAGTTGCAGTTGATCTCGAGTAATCGTCGGAAAACGAAATAATATTTAAAATTGTACTTGCAACTTGTAGATAACCTGAAATATCTTCTATAGTTTGATTGGCTAGTTGATATCTAGCACTTTTGAATAAACTCCAGCCGTTGTTTATAAGAGCTACTTCTGCTCCAACTGCAATTGCAGCAGGTGGATTGGCTACTGTCATAATCTGACCACGAAATTCTAACATAGCCTTATGTGACAGTAGAAATACATCTTCGTCTCTGGTGTTAAAGGTTCTAATACCAGCTTTATTTGGTTCGTTAGAATTTTCATCAAGATACTCAACAAACTCGAATTCTGTCGCGTCATTGTCGATGTCATAAGTTTCTGTTAACTCGAGATAATTTTTAACAGACATTTTATTTTATTAGATTATATAAAATTTTATTGCGGCATTGTTACTTTAGATACTAATTTTTGTATGATCTGCTCGCCCTTTGGTGATAATAATTTTTTTGTTGTTGTTATCATAGCTTTTTGAGTTTCTTTTGTTGGAGCGATTTCTGAGATAGCTTGTTTTATTTCAGATGCAGTCGGTGGATCTCCTTTTATTTTATTAGCTATTTTTTGTCCCACCGCAGTCCCAGCGGCAGATGCAGCCCCAGTTGTAAAAGCTTTACCAGCGTCAATAGCAATTGGTGCAACTTTACGCGCTAGTCCTGGAATATTTTCAATAACTTTAGTGAATATATTTCCAAAAAATCCTCCTACTATTTTTCTTCAATAAACTTTTTTTCTTTGTTTCATTATATTTGATGTTGCATAATTTTTACTTTTGCTCGCGTATATGTAAATAATAAGTTACAACTTGATTACTAACATGTAACTGTTTTCCTGATTGATCTGTCAACTGCATCCTTATACTTGATATTTGATCTTCAACGTTTAAAGGATAATATATAATATGTCGTGGAGTTATTTGCATGAGAGAACCTGGCGGGACTTCTGGTGAGAAACTGTAAATCGTTTGACCTTTGCTACCTTTTGATGTATAAGAGCCAGAAGCAATAGAGCAATTTACTAATATTGTATTTACTTCTGTTATATTTGCTGGCAGTTCACTGTCATATGTAATAGGCTGATCAAGTGCAGTGTAAGTTTTTTCAGTAAATCCTAACAGTTGTGCAATACTTCTTTCTCTTGGTTCAAGATTGATTGCTATATTTTTCAAAGTTATCCTAGTTCGCAATGTGTTGTAATTTGCTGCTAATTCAAAATTATCAGCCACACCGTCAGCTTTTGTTATGAGCTCTTTGATTGTCTTGTTTAGATCTTCAATATTATAAGCTCCTTGCGGAATTTTTATTTTTTTTTTGTTGTAGATATTGGAGATGGTGTAATCATAGTAAAATACATTTCATCGTTAACATCATTTTTCATGTTAGGTATAGCATTCCAGCAAGTACAAGAAATTAATCCAATCTCATATTGTTTTGTAGGATCTAGTTGGATAGGTGGAATATAATTTACTGAAAAATTTGCGTTATCTATCGCAGACTCACTAGAGTTTAGTAATAATGTTGTTTGCATTCCTTTTATATTATATCATTTTATAAAATTAAGTCGCCGCGATTAAGTCGCGGTGTAAAGTTTCGTATTCGTCAGATGTTAATAATTCACTCGATCTTAGATAATCAAGTATGTCAATGATTTCATTATCAAGTTCAACACTAACATTCCCAGCTTCCTTTGATGATATTAATAACATTAATCTACCTATCATTTCAGTAGTTGAAGTAAATACTTTTACACCAGTTCCTGTTCTTACTCTACTTTTTTGTATACGAGATTTATCTAGTGTATCAAATTTCCTTTTAAAACTCCACCCTTTACCGAAAGGTTTTGCTCTACTATTTTCTGCTGTTTTTTTAAACGTGAGAGCAATGACACCGTTTCTCATTCTATTATAAAGTGAAAGCATATCATCAATTTCTGTAACCGTGTTTATTTCATCTTTAGCAGCAGCTCCGTCTTTAAATATTACATCTAATCTATCGATTAATACTTGATATTCTACATCAGTCCACCTGCTTATATTATTAATATCACTTATATTTTCTTTGTTTAAAAAATCTTCATATTCACTACCTTTTATCTCATCATTTGCTTTTTTTTTTATAAAATAAAGTCTTTGATCTCCAACTTCCATAAACTTTACAGTAAGCTCACCAACTCTTTGTTGCTCCTCTTTGATATCTTTTATATCTCCTGATAAACTTGTTATAATATTTGTTATTCCTTGCGTTGTTAACTCTGCTAATCTTCGCTCAAGTTCCAGTGGATTGTTTATCAATCGATCTGTTTCAGCTTGTCTAACCGCAGGATCAGCTATATTTGCTGTAAGTGCCTCAATCAGTTTTCTTTTTTCTTCATCAGATCTAGTAACAAGTTTTGCAGCAGCTGCTTCCTGTTGTTCTCTAACAATTCCAACCAAACCTTTTTCCTGTAGTTGTTTAAGTTCTTCTTCTGACAGTGGTTTAGTTTCAGGTTGTTTACCTAATAATGCTTCAGTAACCGGCTTGAAAATTGTAGCTGTTGTTTCTGTAGCAGTTACTTGCCCACGTCGTGCTTCTTGTACTTTTTGCTTAAGTGATGCCTGAGATTGAGCAAGTTTTTTTAGGCCTTCTATGTGTTGTCTGTATCTTGCTCGTTTGTCCATTATTATAATTATAAATTTTATAAAATTGAAACGCTTTACTGTAAGTAACTGTTAATACAACAGCGAAATATTTTAGTTGGATCATTTGTAAGTTTATCAAACAAGAAAAAGTTAAATTTATCTTTTGTAGCATTACGGTAAAGTTCAATAAACTTATCTTTTGTCACGTCACCGCATTGCTCGCTTGCAATATTTCTAACGTCAACATTATCCAGTCCTGGAAATAAAATAAAACAACCCGTATTTCGCCTAATAAACCTGTCAACATTATAAAATCCTTGAGCGAGATAAATAGAATTACACTGTTTGTTACGTGACAGTGAGAAATATGATCTTATTTTGTTCATCTCCATGTTATTTAGCGGAATATCATCAAAAACTACTATCTTATGTTCATCTGCATCAAGTTGATTGACTGGAATAAGATCTTCTGGCTGCCTAATTATAAAAAAATCTTCGCCAGCTTTAAGATCATCACGAAGTTTGTTATTATACTCACTTAATAACTCATACTTATCTTGCTGTGGATTGATTGTGTAAATATAAACTCTATCGTAGTTAAAATTATCACCAAAAAGCAAGTTCATAAGTAAATTTGTTCTCCCCGATCCAGTTCGCCCAACAATAAGATAATGACAATCAGGAAGTTCATTGTTATGTTTATGCTTCACTAGTCTCTCTGTATCAAAGTTTAATATCGACGATTTTGCCATTTTATATAATATTAAACTAGTGTTGATAATTTTATCTAGGACAGTAAATAATGAGCTACTATACAAAATTTGGAACACTATCAGATTTATCAACAAAAGGTTACCAAGGTGACTTATCCAAATATGCAACTCTTGATCGGCTCAAAAATGAAATCAATAATTTACTAAATCTTACCAGCGTAGATCCAGATGAAGTTGTCATTTTCCAGGATAAAGAAGGACGATTAAAAACGAGTGATGTAAAACTGCCAGATATAGTTGTACGAAATCCAAGTGGGAATATTGTTATGAAACAAAACAAGATTACAGATCTTGGAAACCCAACTGAGGACGGGGATGCTGTCACTAAAAAATACGTCAATGATTGGGACGCTTCAATTAATAATGAAATCACAGCGCTCAAAACTGATTTTACCAGTCACGTGAACACATTTTTAAGTTTTCGCAGAAACATAAACAAAATTAGAGATGAATTTTTTGGAAATCCATCAAATGTTAACATTACACTCGCTAATATTAACACAAATCTCAATGATATTAACACAAAACTCAATGATATTATTAGTGGAATTCCTAATATTGTTGAGAAAACAAATATGATTAAAATACCTCACAAACAGATTAAAAATATTGTGTATACTGTTGCATCTGGTTTTACTAGGTGGACACCAAAAAATAATTCTATTAAATATATTGCAGAAGTTACCGGTGTGTACAGATTGTCAGTGCTTAGCAGTGTAAAGTTTAGAATATCTACCAAATATCCATCTCATCTTCTAAATCTGGAGTATTATCTGTAATAATAAACCAAAATTCTGAAGAAGATTTTGTACTTGAACCAGTTGATAAAACTGTAAAATTAGCGAATTTTCTCTGGTGTTTGGAATTTATAGCTGAACAACAATCTTTTATTTTGATTACCCAAACATAGGACTATGTAAACTAATATTATAATGAAAAGAAGTATAGTTGATTTCAATCATATTTCAAAAGATATTCCAAAACAAGATGTAGACGCATTAATACAATATTATAAATATTATCATAAAAAACTTTGGTGCGTGAAAAAATGTTACAAATACTACAACAAGATCCATCGAGTGATATCTTATCTACCCTTGTTAATGTCCAGTTCTGGTATAATTTCAAGTGGGTTATCATTAAATCCTTTTTTGTTAATCATATCCGCTATTGGTGTTTCACTTACAGCGGCGTGTATAAAAGTAGAACCAAGACTTTTGATAAAGAAGCATGGTTGTTTAACATCAATTAAAACTTACAAGAAACTACTTGATCAGATCCGGTCTTACCTACGAGGAGTTAAATATAATATGGATGATTTATTACGTGATCTTCGTATTATTGACAATATGTTAACAGACATTCTACCAATGAGGGTTAGCAAGTATGAAAAAAAATATCATAAAAAATATGAGTAACATAAAATTTTATCTAAACTTAAGATATAATATAACTAAAATAATATCATTTTCATTCTAATGCTAGTTTAATTTCCACCTTGTTAACTGAAAGGCTCTAATGCACAGTTTAATTTTCATCTTGTTATCTGATAAAAAATTTGTGGTAAAATCTATTTGCTGTCTTTAGAATAATCATATTCCACACATACGCTGTTCTAACAAATTCGTCACTTCTGTTGACAGAGCTTATGGCATTCCAACACCTGTTGTTTTGTCTGGTTACAAAATATCTGTCTACATAGTAGTAGTATAGGGAAATGAGGGTTTGGCGGGGGTGGGGGAGGAGGTGTGGGAGGGGGTGGGTGGGCCAAAACTCTCATTTCACTATACTACTTTATATTATCATCTAGGTGATTAATTGCGGAGTTTGAGCTACAAACTCAATACACCAATAGGACGCTGAGGTTAATTTTCTATCAGACACTGCCAGCATAAACGTTTCTTCGGTGTCTTTTTTAACACTATAGACAAAGTTCCAGGAAAATCATCGGTCGAATGTAGTAATTATACTAAATTTTGCGTTGATAAACACGGAAAATCTATATACAACAGTGACCTAGCGGTGTGTTTGAGAATGTTATTTTGCTGCGGCCATGAAGCAGTTTCTGATGCTACCATGTACACGATATTGCTAGCTCGCCCGTGTGGAAGTTTAACAAGATTAGTTTTTTTAACAATACTATACATTACACTAATTATATCGTTGAGTTTTGTATTAATGTCAACAAATTTCATGTCAACGGTTGGTGGAGTTCCAATAATTCATTAATAAATCTGTTTATATTTCTACGAAAATTTAGAAATGTTTGTATGTGATTATTGTAATCAGTTCTAAATGTTGCGGCAATTCCATTATTGATTGTTGCTAACGAAGTTGTTATTAGAATTTCATTATCATCGATGTATTTTTTAGTTGCAGCGTCAAAGTCTGTTTTTGGTGCTTTGAGATTATTAATACCGTTGTTGTTCGTATTGAGAAATGAACGCATTATACCACTGTTGGCTAATATGTACATAGATTCTTGATCATCTACGTATTTATTCATTGTTGCATCTGTATATGCGGTTGGGTTTCCAAGATATGTAATTTTTCCTAACTCCAGTAAATATTTTTCCATGTCTCCAGTAAATATATCACCTGTTCGCTTGTCGTAGTCGTTAACAGTCTTATCAGAATCTTGTATCTTACCTTCATCAGTAAAAGTAAGATATTGTTAATAACCGTAGTGGGAATTTGTACAAGTACATCTGGTAGTTGTATGTTGCTTGTTTTTAATCTTCCTTGTTTATCCTGAAAAACGACGACTTCGTTTTGATCCACACTTGTGATATTTAATAAATGATCGAGTTAATTTCTGAGTTGATCAAGAGTTGCGTATTTAGATAAGTCAACTTTCAGATCTTTACGTCGAGAAGATCTTCAATAAATATCTACCATTATGTTTACTAGTGTCTGTTTAAATGTGACATCGTAGTATATTCATGCACGACTTTATGAAGTGGCGCTGTTGATTTTGTTACAGCATCAAGTACATTAAGTACTTTACGACAACATACTGGGGCTACGTTATTTTTGTGTTGGTAGCGTTGATTACCAGATCAATGTTATTGCTGACATAATAATGAAATTCCTTCGATGGCACCAACCCAAGTATCAAAATAAACCATTCCACGTGAATCAATTGCATATTCGACCCAATGCGTGTCTGGTCCAGAGTTTTTATCAAGATTAATAATTCCAGTTTCATGTTGCAATGCAAAGGTAGGTAATTGATCACGCATAAAATCTCTTCAAAAGGTTTTATTTTTAATTGTTTAGCAGCATCAAGTAAATAAAAAATTTTCATAGGAAGAATCATCAAACTGTCCCCAGCCTTAGACCTTTTCTGTACCAAGAATGTGGGGTCCCTGAATGTCTTAGATGTTTTCACTTTTTTGGAGGTCTTTAACGCCAATCCAGCGGAACTACTAACAGCACCTATCGCAAATGCTTTTGCAACAGTTGGGGCTGCATCGGCTATTAATGCTGGTATAGCTGCAAGAAGTGGAAATATACCACCCGTCTTAGCAATGTCTTTGATAGCGCCCGCAAAAAGATTAAGTTTGAAGCCTTTATTTGAATTTTTGGCTTCATTGAAGTTTCTGAACTGACGTTCGGTCAACGATAATTTATTTAATCCCCTCATCTGTTCTTTTTTTAGCGATATTTTTATTCCACGGTTATTTTTTATGCTGAATGCAGCATATTAATCTGACCATGAGTCAGGGTGACTCTAACGTGATTGTAGGGCATTATCTTTAATAGATGTTGATCTAATTGTGTGTTACATGTTACATATTTTCTACTGGAGCATCAACGACTCTCATTCGTCCACCAACACGTACAAGTAACATCGATTTATCACTGAGTATAACGGCTGTTGCTATATAATCAGCAATAGCTCTTCGTATCACACGAGCTCGAAAAATTATATCAACAACTGATTGTCTGTTTAAATCTAAATATTCTAGTGAAAAGAAATAAATCGGATATAAGGCTGTAAGATCTAACTATGATATATGTAAGCCAGTATCACTGTTCTGATCACGTCCAATAAACGATATAAGACGATGATATGCACTTGCTACATGATTTTGATCGAAATTTAATAATATATCCTTGGATGGTTCTTGATGTCCATTTATCCTTAATGAAACCTCGGAAACACCAATGTTGTCAAATATCATGTGACTACGAGTTTTATTATTTACTCGTGCAGCATCTAGTTATGCACGAAAGATGTGTCTTGGTGCAGAAACACTCTGCTGAATACTATTTGCCATGTAAGTAAACCATTAATATTACTTTGGTTAGCATATGTGGTCACTGTCAACCATGATAACATTGATTTACAGCCTTGACTCATAAAAGATAGCAACTGGCTGTTGTTGTTGTTGTTGTTGTTGTTGTTGTTGTTGTAGGGTTTAACGCCATTTTTCAGCACAAGATAGGCTATACATGGCAGCCAGTATTAATAGTGGAGGAGGAACCCTGGAAAACCCAGGGAAGAACCAACGACCCACGAGAAAATACTGGCATACTTTCTCACTTACCAACGCTAGCCGAGTCTGGACTCGATTTCACGAAGACAGAGTTGAGATGGCAGTGATCTATAACGGTCAGCGCTTTAGACCACTCGGCTACTCGGGGCCCCTGATAGCAACTGGTCTTCTTCAGATATTGAGGGAGTCATCACTAACATCCGCAATGCAAGTTTTGTTAGTACTATTTTTCCATGAAGAGATCTAGTTGCAGCTACTTAAACGTGTCATATTGCATCATGACCGGTACCTTTTCGGAATGGCACAACTGTATGTTTAGCTCCAAAAAATAACCTTTCTAACATTACTACAGAATCCAAAGATGTGTGACAGCTGAATTGCACATGAAAACACTTTTCTAACACCTTTTAACATTGCTCGACGTAATGCCAATCCGATGTAAAAATTTTCATTCATCGATAATACTGCAGGAGCTTCTGCAGTTCCTGCGGCATTTCATTACATTACCAATATTCACGTTTCTTTTCTTATTTTGGAAAATCAGTTGTATCCTTTGCAAACATATTTGATGGACCAGCCGATCTTGAATTATCATCACTATATCGGGCTAGACCTAATATCGTTGTGGCAACGTCGATCTCGCTATGACAAATCTTAATCTCTAGTCCATCAATCATATATGCAGCACTTTTGAATAACGCCATAATACCATTATTAACACAACCAACTCTAACATCGGCTCCATATTCAATGTTATCCGTTTTCAAAATTTCACCTTCTACTTCAATAAATGCCTTAGCAAGTAAAAAATATCTATATGTATCTTGAACTTGTAATTCAATTCTTCCACGATCGTTAGGTACACGTGAGTGGTAAGAATAATATTGATCATCGCGCATAGACTTGAGTGCTGGTGCATCCATGTCGAATGCGGGATCAGATACGTTTGAACATCTTTATTATAAGTATTATCGTCTAAAACGAAGACCACTTTGAGAAGTGAGACCACTTCCTGCTATCAGACAAGCGGTTATATTTATTTCTTTTTCTGATAATGATACATCAGCCAACTCTGCTAGTTTTTATTATTAGCAGACTGGTTTATTACTTTACTATCTTTAGCTGACATTAATTCAGTGCTATGCAATTTTACATGTTGAGGTTTTCGTCGTATTAATCGTGCTGGTTTATCTTTGATTGCTGAGAATGCTTTACTAGTAATATCACCAACAGTACCAATAACTTTTTCACGAACAACATCCATAGCTTTCATTCCCAGCTACTTTGCAATCGGTATTGCTTTTGGGTCTAATCCTCCTAAACAGACCCTAAACAACATCACCTAGTCCATCTCCGTAGGTTGTTTTGTATACTAGTAATCGAGAATTGATTGCCCTGACCATGGTTGGTCTACGTTGAGTACTAACTATTATCATCGCATTATTAATTGATTTTATCACTAATTGTATATAATCTCTGTGGTAGTCCATTGCAATTTCATTAATAAGGGATCGATGTACATTAATATCCATTATACCGCCTGTATATACTCTTTTACAAATATCTGCTGCTTTATTAATGATTTCTGATGAATTATTACCAGCTCATTTTCTTCAGTTGAGGATTTCTAGTCGATCAACATCAGCAAGAACGTTTATTGGGCATGTTATAAAACCACTAACTAAACCACTCCCAGTAGAAGATTCTGGATCTTTCGTGATTTTCTTTTTTCTCTTTCCCTTCATATCGTCTACATCATCGTCTGTACTGGAGGAGTTTGCCATTCTTCCGCTTCCTCCTCTTTATTTGGTTTCTGTTGTTTTTACGTTCTTTCTTCCTTTTTGTATGCTTTTTCTGTCCTTCATTTTGTTTTCCCTCCTCTTCTCTTGATTGGATTAAATTATCAATTTCCCTAACATAATTCTGATATAATAGATCATCAGCTCTAGCTTGTTCAACATTCATACGTATAGGATATAATACATTTTGGTAATATTCACGGTTTTTAATATATTTAGCGTATTCATGGTTTCATTAATGTATCTCTTCGACTAAAACCATACACAGCAAATTCAACCAATTGTTGTAGGTTTTGAATGTTATTCTTAATTACTTTAACAGTATCTTCATTATATTTATTTAACAGATCAGCATTACTTATTGCAGGACTCTTTTGCTTAGAAGCTGGTGCTTCAGCGCCTTTAGGTATGTGTTTTATTGGTAGAGCAGTCCAAGTAAAATTCTTTTTGTCTGTTTTGTTCTTTCTGCTAATTTTCCAGTTGCTTCAGCGGTTTTTTTTTTTCTAACCCAGGAAGAAGACCCTTAGTGGTCTCAGAGATAGGTTTAAATACCTGTTTTGTATGCTCTTCAAATTAAAGTTGAGATTCCTGACGTGATAGTAGTTGTTGCTTAACAGAATCACGAACAGGTATGTATTTTCTAATTGCCTCTAGTCGCTCTCCTCTCGAGCTAATCTAGCTGAATGTGGTTCTCCAATATTCATTATTGATAATATCTATACTTGCTGTTTAATTTATAGCAGCAGTCAGGGTGAACAACCAACACTGAGGGACCAGACAAGTAAATGAAATCGACTAAAATTTTTAAACAAGTATGTCAAAGATAGGATAACAAAACTGAGCTAACCCAAACGATTTATTATCTGTTCTTAAACTATGGAAATATACAAGTTTTAGGCTTTAATTTAATGTTATCTGACCTCGAGATTCCTGCCTTTGTAGGAACATTTATTTTTCAAAATTAAGGTCTCTACAACTTT
The DNA here is from genome assembly GCA_016746295.1 of Potamilus streckersoni. NCBI lineage: Eukaryota > Metazoa > Mollusca > Bivalvia > Unionida > Unionidae > Potamilus > Potamilus streckersoni. The sequence goes on from JAEAOA010000420.1 coordinate 876,850, forward strand.
GTAGGATTCAGCCTCTCTGCTACTGCCTGTGCGTGAGCTAGATGCTCCTCTCTCACATGTCTAGATCTCTAAGGGGTCATGAAGCGAGAATGCTTTATAATAAGTCTTGAAATCTCCCAAATAATTCAACTAATCCGTTTTTCTTACAACATAACTATCAACACTACACACAAATGGGAAAAAACTCACTCGCTTAACATAGAATAAACACAGAACATTATGCACAGAAAAAGTACACGCGGGAACAGGGGTATGTCAAACTCAATACCATAGTGCGATGCCACATGGCGTTACACTAAATGGACATGACTGGGTTTTTTTTTTTTTTTTTGCAAAAGTGAGCTAGAAAAACATGGACAAACACACAATGGAAAATAAGAACACAATTACTAACTAGCTTTCCCATTAAACTAACCGAGCAGACATGCATACATAATATTAATACAAACAACACCCAACCAATTTTTACATATACCTTCAGTCCTTTTTTTATACTTTTGATTTCGACAATAATAACATAACAAGCAGGTTAAATCGAGAAAAAGGCAAATAAAGATAGACAATCCAGGTCTTTGTAAGACGAGACCTGTAACCAGGATAAACAGAAAGTATACAAATAGCATGGGCAAGGCAACACAGAAAACCCATGGAAGGCTTTTTATTTTAAATGTATTTTTTATTTTGTGTTTGGGTCTAATACACAAGAAATATCTCTCCAAGATGCAAGACGCAATTATTTCGAAAGCAAAAATAATATAAAGGGGAAGACCGATAGTGTGCATCTATATAAGAAACCCTAAAATCTGCTTCATTTCTGCATGCAGTTATCGAAATTCTTTCTAGAAGGAAGCAATTTTACTCGGGCAACCTTTGGAGCTCTCCAATGTAAACACAGCAATAGTGTTTGCAAAAGGCGGTCGAAGTGTCGATTTATCAATAGAAACATGAATCTACTTTCGACTTCAAATTAGTACCTGTACATGATTTATGCAAGTAAAGCGTTTTGAGCTGTATATATTTTTGATAATAGATTAAAATACATGTATTGTATATGTTTTGTATTGTTGCAATGACCAAATCAAGTACATTTATAAATGTACGTACCTTGTCACATAATACCAACCAGAGATCTTTCAACCGATTGCGCACTTTCACTTTGATGTTGTGTCTATCATTGTGGTTTTCAGTTGGACATAGGTCGCAATCCTTCCAGTATCTCTGGAAATTAAATCAGGCCACAGAACGTTGGCGAAGTAAAACTTTTAAATTGTATTGAGTCCGCCATTATCATTCAGGGGTAAAAACAAACAATAGGTTCCTTCTCTCTGTAGCTGATATATTCCCGCGCATGATCTACCTGTTGTGGCCAATACAGTCCTTTCCCGATCACTAACTCACGTGAATGCAGATATCTTGTATATATTTAATTTGAATACAGAGTCCTAAAAATTTAACTATAATACATCAAATCCGCCACCGACTCTGCTATATCATTTATTACATTACTACCGATTTGTTGTCGCTTAGAATAAAACTGAACAAAGACTTATAACGTTCAAGAGAACTTACTAAACTGCGGATCAATAAATGAATGGAGTGATACAATTTAATTACAGGTAGGTACAGAATCCATGTCAGTCGCATTTACCCTCATCAGTGCTCTTTGACTTGCAATACCAAACTAATATGATGATTTTTTTTTAACATTTACATAATGGTCATGAATTGAAGTATTTAATTAACCTCTCTTAATAATATTGTCAATAATTCTTCTTTTTCTGCTCTTAAACATTCCTAATTGTCTGCAAAAATTTAATATTTATATAATTACTAACTCATATTCAGTCAAATGTAAGATCATCGGACCCAAGGATGATATATAATTTGTGTGTGTGTGTGTGTGTGTGCGTGTGCGTGTGTGTGTTACAAACAATTATTTTAAACACGTTTCCTTTGAAATACTTTGAAAAAGCATCCATGATATTCACGCGCAGCGCTTTAAGGAACAAAATAACTAATATCATGTTGAATAAAAGTGGTTGTGTAGTATTTTACAGTCAATGGAAACTACATTTTTTTTTCTTTTAATGAAACAATTGAACATCTCGTGGTAGATCAGATATACACTGTACATGCTATACATATATACATACATGGCATTAACTGAACTGGAAATATTGTTTTCTATTATTGTAATTGTATTAAAAATGATTCATAGCTTTGAATATTTCTTTCTTATATACAGTTTGTAAAATGAAAAAAAAATAAAAAGAATATGGTAAAAAGTTAAAATTGTGAAAAATATAATGTCAGAAGTGGGATTCGAACCCACGCCGGGAAGACCCGACTGCGACCTGAACGCAGCGCCTTAGACCGCTCGGCCATCCTGACAATTGTACCTTTTATATACTTTAGCTTCTATTATCTTAGAATCTTTTATAATTTTATTTGATTTGTTCCAATTGATTTTATCGTTATTTATTTTACAAAACTTTTATATGTCTATGTACATTTTTAGTAAGTAAAATTATCCCTCTGTCTGGATTATTGAGTCGGCTCAAATAATAAGGCTGTGTCCGATTGGAGAATAAGATACATGACGTCTTTTCTTTCCTTACTTCCGTGTTACGGAGAAATAACATCATTGCAAACACAGTCCATACTATAGTTGACATGTAAGGAAAAACTCAAATTATACGAAAATGACAAGTGGTAAAGAAGTTACCGAAGATACTTTTATTCGTCATTTACCTTATTCTGCTGTCAGATATCTAAGTTTGTTACTGGATGTTGATAACAACTGGAAAAAAATGGTGAATCACATTCCAAAGAAAATCGACTCTCCGCATTTCGAAGCAAGGTGAATAGATTCTAGTTTGTTCCTAGTGCGAAATGTTATGAAAAATGGCAGAAGGACAATGTAGACGCCTGTATTTAGCGTCTGCTACACGTCGACTGGCAGGAAAAAGAGAGGTCAAATTTTCAGTAATATTTTACACTTGGCAGCCCATATCGACACTATTCCACAAATTTAAGTCAAATTGAATACATTGAAATACATTGAAACTGTTAATTTTCTATCTTTATCCAGATGAACTCAAAATCTGACAAGGGATGGCGCTGGATTTTAAAAAAAATGGTGTCGCCAAAAAATTCGCTAATCTTTACGTTTTATCCCCAATTTTCCCAAAATGTCGCCATTTTTATATTACAGTACTACCCATTTATCGCAACATCCTCGGGACCAAGGTAATATTGTCACATAAGTGTATGTTTAGGTAAGTCGGAGAGGGGTGGGGTGGGGGAGGAGCTGAAAATAAATCGAAATTTTGCATATAAGTGGAATTTTTAAGAGATGACCTGACATTGACTAGGATTTGGGCAGAGGGGAAAAAAATTAAATTTCGATTAATGAAAATGGCTAATCTGAAAAACTCTTGTATATTGACAATTAACATATATTTGTGTAGTACTCTTCATATGTTTAACAAGATACATGCATATGAAAAATCCATGAATTCAAGCAAGTATTTGATCATATGTTAGGAAATTTGTGTATCAGTCAAATCTAAAACTAAACTAAAACGTATATATAAAAAATGGTGGTCTTCATTTGATATGTATCCCATTGTCAATAAGCACATTTCCAAAAATAATTCACTCTATTATCCTAGTAGCACTGTTTGTATATTTGTTTATTTGCTATATGTACATATACTTTAATTGGCCTTGATGTAAACCAGACATATAATGATGAGGCTACCGAGGGAATGAGGCTATTCACAGGGATATGACAACTTAAACAATTTAAATTGTTTCACATTCGAGCTGTTCCACCTTCATTTAATTCAATGGCCAAATATATATTGTTTCAAAATATTGGAACTTTAATTTGGGTTTTAAACCACCATGGGTAGCGGTTCATAAGCATGAACTTTTTTATTGCAAACAGGAAATTTTCACTACACAATCACTATGATAAATGAAACAATGACTTAAGTTTATTGCAGACTTTCTTTGATCAAATGTATTTGGTTTACTTTGATGAGGGTGTGTTACTGAAGGCAATGCTAAATGTGCTTTTTGAAGGACCAATTGAATGCCTCTTTGTTATTCATGCAGCAGCATAAAAAAATAATTGTAAAATATTGACAGACAGAAATTTTTTGGTTTGCTTAGTATGAATACAAAACAATTGCTGCTTCAGAGGTAATCAGTTTTCTTTTAAGTTTTCAGCAAAACATTCTGCTGGTACATTTTAAAAAAGGAAAAATTGTCATCATCAGGTAGATTGTAGCCATTCAATCGCCTTCAGAGGGGGTTGATTGTAGCTGCTCAGGTAGCATGATGACTATATGGGTTATATTACAGCACAGAGTACTAAGCTAGTCATTAGCATAGGCAGATTATGATATACCAATGCCAGAGGTCTCTCTAGGATTTTAAAACTAGGAGTCCAGGACTCCTAATTTAGTAAAAATATACGTCCCACCAGCAAAAATTGCAGTCCCACAATCAAAATGTTGCAGTCCCCACTAAGCCAGAAATCATGTACTTTCTTTTTACACTTGGGTTTGGTCGCATCTGAACTATCAGTTTTAGCAACTTTAGCACAGTTCTGAATCTCATTGAAATCTTCATCATTTTTCCATTCATCTACAAAACACTTGTCTAAATTTGCAAATGGCATTTTGTCCAAGCCTCTTGATTTCAAGTTCGCAGGCAGTATTTATATGGCAATAACCAGAAATTAAATCAATACAGCTAATGCGCTGGGCTTTGCTTTGCCAATGTCGCAAATTGCAATTATGTTTTACATATTGGCAACAAAATATACCATCTGGCCATATTTTTTTGTCTACAATATTTTTTGCTGAATAAAACGGTATATTCTTTTCTTGAGTTTGGAGAAGAGAAATTCAAAGGCACCATGATGTGAAGTCACAAACTTGGATATAAAAATGCACTGGAATCATTTGTTACATAAACAAATCCTTATTTCATATTGACAAACCACCCTAACAGTTAATTGTCATGTCATAATCCGCTTATGCTGATATCTGGCCTTGATACTGTATGCTGTAATATAATCAAACTTGCAATGCAATTGACTAGCTACAATTAACCACCTCTGAGGGAGGAAATGTGAAACGACAACAGTCGACCACACAACAGCAATTTACAGAAAACAAAAACTCAGAAAAAAATGTTTTGCTGCAACTGAAATGAAACTGATTACCTCTGAAGCACTGATAATTTAAAAAGAAATTTGCTTTACAATTTATTTCATGTTGCAGCACTAACAAATGGGTATTTGTTTTGTCCTTCAAAGGGAGCCTTTAGTGGTATTCAAGAACACATGCACCTTCATCAAAGCAAGCTAGCGACCTTTAATCAAAAAAGTCAGCAACAAACTTAAATAAAAGCATTGCTTCAGTTTTCATAGTGATTAGAACATATTTATTTTGCCGCAGAACTTGGAAACATTTCATTTGCTTGTCTGAAAACTTTAATTTATTGGAAAAAATCACATCAGAGTAAGTAAAGATCACCTAAATCAAAATAACATAACAAAATTTGTGGAATAGCATCCAATTGTGCAGTATATGTCTGAAAATTTGCCCTTTCATTGCATTTTAGGCTGAAATCAGAGCAACAATACTGTTATTTAGGCAGTCAGATGTTGCACCCAAAAACACAAATATCAGGTGAGGTGTCTTATATTGTAGGACTTGGTGGCAGGGTGGATGGGTTGTTTAAGTCCTACATTGTAGTACTTGGACCCTGATATTTGTTCTTGGGTCACCATCTTACTGCCTAAAAAATGACTTTGTGTTGTATGTTTCCTGCTGGATAATTCTGCAGTGTAAGCTGTTCACCCTGATATATTTATATTTTTGGGTTGCTGTCTTACTGCCTAAATAACAGACATTGTGTAGCATGTTCCCTAAGGTCAACTGATTGTAATGAGAGGCCAAATTTTTAGGAATATCTCACACACTTGGCAGCTGATATCAACCTCCATTTGTTTCTGTCAGAATGTGAATTTATTAGAAAATAGACAGACAACAGAATAGTTAAAGTCTGACTAAATCAATACAATTTTAATTTGTAGAAAAGCATCTATATCGGCTGCCAAGTGTGTGAAATATTCCTAAAAGCTGGCCTCATTCCACAACCAGTCAACTGGATAGGACTATAAAGCTCACAAAGTGTCTCATCAAGTCAGTGCATAAGTTTGCTTAGAATAAAGTAAAAGCATAAAAGTATTGCAAAAAAGTTGATCTGCCTTTTCAGTTTGAAAGAAATGTACAGTAGTATTGATGCAGCTTGGGAGTCATTGCCTTAATGGTAACATTATCAAAAAGTTGATGTAAATTTGATTATGTCTCTTACATAATCTTAATTAGAACTAGGATAAGCTTAAATTCAGCTGATAATGATGTAGCTAATAAATTGGTTCTTCTCTCTTTAAACCTCTAAGATTATGCCTGCATGGTCATATGCAGTAAACCATGCCCATTTGATAAAGACCATGTCCTACTTCACTGTAGTCATCCATGACAACTCTCTGTGAAAGTGTTGTGTGCAGAGGAATTCTCTGAGCTGCTGCAGCAACTCCATCAAGATGTATGGAGGGGTTTAAATCCTTTCCATTAACTCTACCCAAACCTGGATTCTTGGGGTTTGAAAAACAGAATCATATGAGCTGTATTGTAAATTCAGTTCATTTGCAACAGCATAGTCTTGGATCTGCCATCACAAAATGCAATTGGCAGATTCGGGTTTTTGCTATTTATTTATTTATAACAAAAACTGCAGAGACCCAGATCTTTTGGCGCATTGTGCTATGACAGATTTGGTTCAGTGCAGTTTGCAGTTGGTCTCATATTGTAAATAACTTGCCCATCAAAACTGAGTAACATAGAGTTCTTCTTCATCCTTTTCTTTATGATAGAATTAATTGAGGTTCTTTATTAGTTCATGGACTATGAGAACTGTGCATTTTTATGTGTTGTTTGTGATCAGCACCAAAGAGAGATAATTGTTCTTACAGATCCTTTCAATGGCATGAGAAATAAATACTATCCATGGCATAAGAGAGAAATATTATTTATGGCATAAGAGATAAATCCTATCCTTGCAATATGGGATAAATCCTATTTATGGCATAATAGATAAAAATTCTATTAATGTTATAAGAAATTAGGGGTGAAATGATATACATGTGCTTTATATTGAATAGGATACACATAAACTTGATGGTCTTTCCATCTTTGGAAGGTATGTTATGCTCGTTCATGTTATGTTGACATTCTTGGATGTATTTCCAGTATACATACAGTAACTACAGTCAGACATATAGTTGTTGGTTGCCACTGTTTTAGGCCATTTAATGGTGGACCTATTTAAGTCCCTTTGTTTTGTACAATGTGACTGATTCAAAAACATTATTACCATTTTCATGTCACAGTTATACTTGGAAAACATGTCTTTCCTCATTCAATGAAAATCTCATCTAGTTCAAATCCAGGCATTGGGAATAAGGTTGAATAGTAACAAAATCTATCACATTTTATTTCCTGCAGATGCAAAAGATTTCTGCAGCCACAGGTACATGAATTTGTTAGTGAAGAAGGAAAACTGTTGATTTAGATTACACCCAGTTCTATTCTATGATTTTCTTTAAACCTACACAAGGTGATAAACTTAAGCAGTTTGAAATTTGTCCCATTGCTTATTCTATACTAATTTCATTTATTCCATCAGTACCTTCATTCACTGGTTAAATATCTCTACATAAAAAAGAGAAATTCCCAATTTGTTTCCCATGTACAGTTTAAGGAGAGAAGGTGACAGGATTTCATCTTACGGGTGACCTCTCCCGCTTTATCAAAGAAAACAGGAGGGGAGGAAGAATTGGTCATAGGTCAATATTTATCTTCAATCTTTTTTTCACGATCCACTTTCTTATAACTGAGTTAACTCTACTGAAAACAACATTTTTGACAGATGTCACCTCTAGTTGTATAATCATTAATCTGTTAGTTAAATCTGAACATACTTTGCTCCTTTTCTTTGTATAAAATTGTTCTGTGCTTCTTTCTGAAGGAGCATATGCATACATGTAGCTTTGTCAGCTTGAATATGTTGGAAAACTAACTTTTTCCACAGATCACAGATATCATCTTTGGAATACATTTGCCTCAGAATAGGATTTTTCACTAATATAAACTTCCTTTGTTACTGACTACTATGCCAAATTTCTTATCTGTTCCATAATGCTGTATAAGAATATTTAGTCCATCAATGATTTTGCAGATAGAGGTATTAAAATAAATATCTGTACTTCATAATTGCAGTTTTTAACCCTCACTGTATTTATTTTAACCCAGATATGAATAGATGTATATGGTTTTGTAGCATATGATCCGAAGGACAAATTTGATTAATTAAAAAATGAAAATTGGAGTATACATTTAAATTTTCTGTGATTTTGATTAGGCTTAGTATTCTGCCCCTTGTACATTTAATTTTGAAATATCACTGGACAGGTCATGCTGTATATTTTTTGTCCATCCATCATGTACATTTGACTCGTATTTAATACCATTTTGGGCTCAATCACTGGTATCTCAATTAATGCTTTCTCTACTTTATCACTTTAAAAATTAATGCCATCATCATTATCATCAGCCAGTACGTTTCAACAAAAATGATAAAATAAAAATTGTATTTATTATTGAGCACATTTTTATAATTGGGACTTTAAACGAATTTGTGGTAGTTTTCACATTTCACTGTCCTCCAATCATGCAAATTCATACAAATTTTGCATGATTCCTGCAATGGCACACCCTGACAGCATCTCCACTTAAGTACTTGACATTATCTAATGAATTTCTTGTGAAGTCTCTGTTAATCTGCCACTACTTCCTGTATGTCATACAGAGAATAAAGCTACATTGATTTCTGATTGGTGGTTTTTGTTTAACCTGGAGCAGAACAAGCAATAACAATAGATGAGAATTCAATGTAACATATTTCAGTGTGCAACACACAGGTGGTGTAGTTTTCAAATCGACCAAATACAATACAATTTAAAGTAGAAAATTTGCATGAAAGGGGTTAGTAAATGATGAGTAAAGTACTTCATTAAACGTGGAATACATTTGGAATGTTTAGTATATGCTGAACATACTTCTTGGTTAAGATAATTATCATGTAATGGTGGAGGGGTGGCATAAAATGAACTTTGTGTTGACTTGTAGACGGTGAGTAGGTATTATCAAATAATCTTTTTAATTTTTACTAAAATAAACATGAGTGTAAGTGACTGTAAATGCCATTTCAGATGGATTATAATTTTACAGAATAAAAAGGCAACTAATAATTATTCATGAATGGTGAAGACTAAACTAACATGCATACCATATGTATCATTTCAGCAAACATATTGATATATCAATGAATCTTTTCACCCCTAAGGTAAATCCAATCAATGGTACAAGAGATAAATCCTATCCATGATATAAGAAATAAATCCTATTTATTGCATAAGAGATAAATCCCATTTATGGCAGGAGAGATGAATCCTATCTGTGGGATAAGAAACAAGGGCTATCCTTGCAATAAGAGATAAAACCTATCCATGGTGAAAGAGGCAAATCCAATCTATAGTACAGGTGCTAATTATCCAATCCATGGTATAAGAGCTAAATCCTATCCAGGGTACAAGAGATAAATCCTATCATGGGTACAAGAGATAAATCCTATCCATGGTATAAGAGCTAAATCCTATCCATGGTATAAGAGCTAAATCCTATCAAGGGTACAAGAGTGAAATCCTACTCATGGTATAAGAGATAAATCCTATCCATGGTACAAGAGATAAATCCTATCCATGGTATAAGTGCTAAATCCTATCCATGGTATAAGTGCTAAATCCTATCCATGGTATAAGTGCTAAATCCTATCCCTGGTATAAGTGCTAAATCCTATCCATGGTACAAGTGCTAAATCCTATCCATGGTATAAGTGCTAAATCCTATCCATGGTATAAGAGCTAAATCCTATCCATGGTATAAGAGCTAAATCCTATCAAGGGTACAAGAGATAAATCCTATCCATGGTATAAGAGCTAAATCCTATCAAGGGTACAAGAGAGAAATCCTATCCATGGTATAAGAGCTAAATCCTATCAAGGGTACAAGAGAGAAATCCTATCCATGGTATAAGAGCTAAATCCTATCCATGGTATAAGAGCTAAATCCTATCAAGGGTACAAGAGAGAAATCATACTCATGGTATAAGAAATAGATCCTATCCATGGTACAAGAGATAAATCCTATCCCTGGTATAAGTCCTAAATCCTATCCATGGTACAAGTGCTAAATCCTATCCATGGTATAAGTGCTAAATCCTATCCATGGTGCAATCAATAAATCCTATCCATGGTATAAGAGCTTAATCCTATCCATGATACAAGAGATAAATCCTATCCATGGTATAAGAGATAAATCCTATCCATGGTATAAGAGCTAAATCCTATCCATGGTACAAAAGATAAATCTTTTCCATGGTATAAGAGATAAATCCTATCCATGGTATAAGAGATAAATCCTATATATGGTATAAGAGCTAAATCATATCCATGGTACAAAAGATAAATCTTTTCCATGGTATAAGATCTTAATCCTATCCATAGTATAAGAGATAAATCTTATCTATGGTATGAGATAAATCCTTTCTATGGTACAAGAGATAAATCCTATCCATGGTATAAGATCTTAATCCTATCCATAGTATAAGAGATAAATCCTATCTATGATAGGAGATAAATCCTATCTATCCTATCTATGGTAGGAGATAAATCCTATCTATGGTATGAGATAAATCCTATCTATGGTACAAGAAATATATCCTATCCATGATAAAAGAGATAAGTACTATCTTTGTTTAAGAAATAATAATAAATGTTGGCTAGTTCAGGTAATCCATGAACTGAATGGACTCCATTTCTCAGGATCTGCTGTTACTGTTATGTCACTGACAGTAATGGTTGTGATGGTGCTTTTAGATTGTTTTATGCATGAATTTTTGTATGTACCAAATCTTTTCACACATCTTCATTTAGTGGATTATGAAATATTTATACATATCAGATTCTGTATTTTTTTTGTGGGTAGTAAGTTTATTGAATGCTATATTTATGTGTGATTTTTATTTATGGTTATATTGAGGAGTATCACGCCCTATGATGTTCAGTCAAGTTGTCATGTTAAATATTCTTGATATATTGCTGTACATCCTTCACAGCACATGATAATTATTTTGATTGTCCATAATGTTATAAATTGTAATGAAATCATTTAAAATAAAAGTTGCTCATTCCTATAATTGTCCAGTTTATTCATATAAAAACAAATTATCTTTTGTGTGCTCTTTGCATTCCTTGGATGAGCTATAATTTGATTTATTGAAGGGCTATAACCAACAAGTAGCATTTAGTGTACCTTCAGTTTTTTCCTTGCAAGAATGAAGTACATAAACTTGAATGGTAATGGATGTTTCCTTTTTGATTTGTAGCTTTAATTTTGTGGTACACTGAAGTCTTTAAATTAACTGGAAAGCTAGAACCTATTTGCAAAAAGTAGTCTGATTCAGATTCAGCACACTGCTGTCCCAAGTTAATTATTGTCCATTGGATTTGTGGACAGTAATCACCATGTCATTTAGAGTAAACAAATTTGACCATATCCAGTTAGTAGCTGCAAAGATAATTCATATTGGAAAAGATAATCCCTTTAAACATATGTACTTATCTGCATATTAAAATATTGTCCTGTGAGTGGTACACGGATGTGAGCAGTTTAGTTTCAATAAAGACCTTTATGCATCATATGGTTATTAACTAGCAGTGACCTACTTTATGTACCATCACCTAATCTCCATACCATATGCTGTGGAGGTTGTGTTGAGGTGCTAAACCATTGATGGAGATAAAATCCATCAAATTTACTATGTGTCTACCCACAAATTCTGACTCACTTCTGACTTCTGCATCATACCAACAAATAGTATTAATTAATGGAAAGATCAGGAAAGTTTTATTTACCAAAATGCAAAGAAAAGCAGTTTTGTACAACTAAGATTTTCTGGATGATAAATATCAAATTCATTTCAGTAATAAATCTGCCAACAAGCATGAAATGTGATGTTACAGTTCCTCTGAGTGGAATTGTCTTATAGAGCACATCTTTATTGCAATCCAGGGGTGTGATACCTACTAGCCCAGCTCAAATCATGTCTTGGTGTGTGTCATTGGAAAAAGCATATATCTACCATTTCCTCAGCTTAATTAAGCCAAAATAATTGATGGTAACAACCATCCAGACAAGATTGATCCTAAATATTGCCTTTTTCGAATTGGCAAACTAAACCACACATATTCATAATAGCCATTTAACAACACCACAAATGCTACAGAATATGGCTAATAATAGTCATGGCAGTAGAGTTGCAATGTAGCATTTTATTAATTTAACCAAACAGTTACTGCAATTAAATTATTATTAAAAATAATAATAATTGCTATAGAACAGCATGACTTGATAGACAACTGTTTTGGAATAGCACATTCACAAATTCATTTTTCATCCATGGATCAGTGATGATATATAAAATGGATGGATTGCTAATGAGATAATACCAGTATCTTTAGAGGATTTAAAGTACTGTACTTGGAATTAAATTGTAATGACTTTTAATATATTTTTACAGGTACTCCCAGCTCCAGGTTCGTCTTTTTGAAGACAAAGGAAAGAAACCTGATGGAAGTCCAACTAGAGCTATAATTGATGACTGGGCAACTCAGAATGCAAAGGTACGGCATTTAATGCAAGTACTTGTTGATGCTAGCCTAATTGAAGCTGCAGATTATGTTTCTATGAAGATCTTAAAGCAGGGCAAAGCACCAAGACCATACCCACAGCCATATACCAATCATCTACCCCCTATGGGTATACCAGTACCAGCATGGAATGATCCTCACAAGGAGAAAAATGACACAGCAGATGATATTACAGAAATTAAAAGGACTCTTCATGAGGAAAATAAACATGAGCCCAAAGAGGGGCAAGAACATTCACTGGACAGTGATCAGTGCCATGGAGAAAGTGAGATTCCATCCAATTCTGGAAATATGGAAACATTGTTTAATAGAATTCCATCCTATGAAAGTGGTGGAAATCCATCACAAAGTCTTTTTGATGGTCAAGAAAGGCCATTTATTCATTATATGGAGTCATTTGAAAACCAAGAGACTCTGTTGCAGAGAGCAGTTAAAGTACAAGAAGAGGATAGAGTGACATCAGAGCCATGTGAGTCCATGGATGAATTGTTCGTCCTAATGCCAGATGGGCCAACCCAGTGTGTACCATACTCTTGTCTTGCTGCAATTACTGACAATTTCAACTCGGACTGCATTAGTAAAGGCGGACGGGTTATTGGACGTGGTGGATTTGGCACAGTGTATCTTGGTTTGTTCAGAAATGGTTACAGAGTAGCAGTTAAATCATTGCATGAGGTCAAAGATGTCAATGCTGAAAAACAATTTATAACTGAACTTCAGGCACTCTCAAAATATCGTCATGATAATATTGTATTTCTGTTAGGTTACTCAGTCAATGGCCCAAGTAAATGCCTTGTGTATGAATACATGTGTAATGGTTCACTAGAAGATAGGCTTCTGAGAAAGAATAGCACTCCGCCACTATCTGGCAAACTTCGTCTGTCAATCGCAAGTGGTACAGGCCATGGTATTCATTATTTAAATAGTCAAGGAATCATTCATAGAGACATTAAAAGTGCAAATGTTTTGCTGGATGAGAATTTTACTCCTAAAGTTGGTGATTTTGCTACAGTTCGTACTGGTCCTATGGGATGCGGAACAACAGCTGTTCAGACTACGCTCGTAATTGGCACGTCAGCATATTTGGCACCAGAGGCATATCACTTTGACATTTCTACAAAACTTGACTCCTACAGCTTTGGTGTGGTACTTCTGGAAATAATAACAGGATTGCCAGCTTTGGATCAAGATCGAGATGAAAAAGATTTGAAAAGTTATGTTGAAGAACATGATGAGGATTTGATAAGTCTTGTGGATAAATCTGTGAAAGATTGGTCAGAAGATGCTGTTGAGGCTTTATATAAAATTGCAACAAAATGTCTCGAAAACAAAAAGAAGATTAGGGTTAATGTTGGTGACATTTTAGATGATCTTGATGCGTTGATTTAGAGTTCATTTTAGAGTGAAATATACAGCATTAATTGCATCATGCTTGATGGTCCTTTTAGAAGATATTTACATAATGTATCATCTGGAATACAAGAGTGTATGCTTATATTCGATATTAGTGGAGGTTGTACGTTTCTTAGTAGAAAAGTCTTCCACTATCCGTTTACAGTTTTATATTCACTTTTATTGAGCATAATTAACAGCAATCAGAAGGCAGAATTTTAACGATATCAAAGGCTAGACAGTCACACTAATTTTAAAACAGCAGCCTTTAGAAAAATATTTTTAGGTCTTAAACATTCTTTTTATTTTTTTTTCACATATGCTATATATTCCCTTATTTATCAGGTAGAATTGCAAACTGCTATAGACCCATACCTGATGTCCCATAATGTGCTAGTAGATGTTTGTGCAATTTATTAGGACTGATCAGTAGAATAAAGACCCTTTTCAGCTGTGCATTGTGTGACAGCAGATCAAGGTTGGGGTGACACAATTTATATATCTATGCATTGATACTGTATGCATATTGTTGAAGATTTACAAGTGGTGAAGAATCTAGAAAAAACTATACTAATCCCATCTTTAGTCTTCAACAGGCTATTGTGAATAATTATTAGTGGTTTGCCTTTTCATTCTTTAAATTGAGAATCTGAGATAGTTTTTTCAGGAAACTTACTCATTTAGTCAGTAAAAAGTAAAACTTTTGGCAACACCTACCTGTCTTCTACAAATAAACAAAGACAATGTGGCTAATTTGCATGGTTTAAGATATGTTCTCACATTCAATTCCCACTAATTACATTAATTATATGTCATCACTTCAGTGTGCTCAGCCACTGGTAACTTGTATCAGTGTAAAGATTTGTTCCCATGTACAAGATAAGTACTTGACTAATCATTTAATAACCACATAATGCAAAGTTTGTTGATCTGCCTGTTGTCTACTGACATTGAGGTTTACATACAATCACAGTGTGTCATGGAGAGAAATATGATGCATTTAATTCTGATTATCGATTTTTGTCTGCTAATGTCCTAGAATAAGACAATAACCAGTTAACCAGAACTAAATTTATTGCATTGGAAGTAGTGACAGCCAAACAAGGTCCATTTATATACAAAGCAGCAGAGAAATGTCATATAAAATGGCTATTAACCCTTTCATCACTAAGTAACTTTGTAGGCATAGAGTCCTCAACACTAGGTAACTTTAGAGTTGTAAAGCAAAATGACTTGTGGACTTTGAAACAACATAACTTTGCCAATGTTAAAGATATCTGGCTGGATTAGGTGTCAAAATCAAGGTTAAAAATAAAATTTTATGACTAATTCATTAAAATATGCATATCTTTTACAACTGTTAAAATGCAGGTACAAACAGGTAACACAACAGGTAAAATACTATTATTTTATTACCTCTTAGAAAACTTAGAAAGTTCTCAGAACATGTTCAATTGACCCTAGATGTACTAGTGAATAATCACAGTAGCAACACAAGTCTTTCTTTCATGGTGTCCTTATATAAAATTCTATAAAATGATCCAAAATGATCTCCAAGGTGAGATCTGTCCAAACACCTATATTGCCTCTGCCACGTTTGATCGTCGCATTGAAGTTTGTTGACAATTTTTCAAAAAACTTTATCTGAATAGAATATTTGAAAATATTCTGAAGCTTTCCTGGAGCCACCTAACACTCGGGTGTGCCCAACTCTGTCAGAAAACTGAAACAAATCTCTTTGGTTTTCCAGCTTCGTCCAAACAAAATCCTCCTCCTCATTATCATTTTCACCCACAAGTGCATTCCATTGTCTCTCCAGATGTCTTCTCTCATTTTCATCCAAATTTACCAGATTGAAATTATTCAAATCCTCCAATAACTCTCCTTTGAAATTTCTTCAAACTCAGCCATTTTGGATACAAATTTCAGCATTCAGAAAACACGTTAAAAGTTCCTTTGTTCGATATTTCTAGTTGTATACAAGCTAAACTCATGAGATCATCCAAATATAACATCTACATTGGTGGCGCTCACCAGTTATTATGTACTTTTGAGAGAGTGATGTATTTAAGGTGAAGTTGTTTGCATTTTAAACATGCATACTGGAGAGAATGTTGGCATACCTATATGCTACTTTCATGTAATGTGGCTAAAATTTCTTTTGATATTGTACTTTTGGAAATTTTAAATGATCTTAGGACACTGCTAATTAAAATGACTGCTCCTTTGTGCTCCAAAAATCAACCTGAATTTGTCTTAAGTACACTATTCTTGGCAGCTATTAAAATATGGAAAATGAATTTTGCCAAACTAGACAATACCTGCTTCTAAAAGTGCAATGAATGAGTTACCAAATACATAAAATGTAAAAAAGTTATTGGCTCTTTTTTTTTTATAATTTACCTCTGAAGTTCAAGAAGTGAAAATGAGCAGGTGATGAAAGGGTTAAATGATTTTTTTAGTACTTAATTTGTACATGGAGACAAGTTTGTAATGTCTGTTTTAACACTGCTGCATGTATGTGTAAACAGCAACTGAACTTGCCCATGAGATTAAAAAATGAGTACATAAAATGCAAGAAGCCAGATTCCAAACTGCATGAATTCTGGTCATCAATAGATTCATGCAATACATGTCTCCTGTGCCAGTAGAGGTATGTAATACAAGTCTCTGGTGTCAGTAGAGGTATGTAATACAAGTCTCTGGTGCCAGTAGAGGTATGTAATACAAGTCTCTGTTATCAGTAGAGATGTGTAATACAAGTTGCTGGTGCCAGCAGAGAAATTTAATACAAGCCTGAGGTGCCAGAAAAGATGTGTAATAAAAGCCTTTGGTGCCAGTAGAGATGTGTAATACAAGTCTCTGCTGCAAGTAAAGATGTGTAATGCAAATAGAGACATATAATACAAGACTGGTCCCAATAGAGACATGTAGTACAAATCTCTAGTGCCAGTTTGTTAAGCTTGTAATCTAATCTTATCATTACTTTTCAATAAAATTGGTCTGTCTTATAGAATGTTTTGTTTTCTCTTTCAATAGTTTTGGATTTTTTTAATGATAGTTTGTGGCCCAAAAAATGCTACAACTTCAGACATCACAGCTTACATAATGTTTTTTTACGGCCCCAGTGACCTAATGGTTAGAGCATCTGCCTTGGATGCTGATTCAAACCAAGGCTGAGATGTACCAAAGACTTAAATAGACAGTACTAGCATCTGCCTCACTTGGTGCTCAGCATTAAGAGGTTAGTCTTAGAAGTGGCTGGCTTTGTGTCAATATAATGTGACTGGGTGGTATATGTTACATGTCTGTAGCTTGATGTCCTAGTGTCAAGCTGTTATAAACTCTTGTAGTGAGCATATTGCCATAATCCCTGGAGGTCTAAAGTGCAAGTTGAAGCCCATGGATATTGTTGTCAACCATCCCTTCAAAACTTATGTGCGCATAGAATGGGAAAATTGGATGGCGAATGGGGAACATTTGTTCACCCCACCAGGCAGACAACACAAGGCAACATATGTAGAAGTGTGCAAGTGGATTGTGATAGCGTGGAACTAAATAAAACTGGAAATGATGCGAAATAAAGATTGATTCCTCCTCCTGTTGAAGCTCTAGCAAGTTAAGAACGATACTGATGAAGAAGAGGAGGATCAATGTGTCATTGTTTTAACAATTCATTGTGTTCATATTGATTTAAGAAAACTTATGCATGCTAATGTAACAATTTAGCTAATATTATGTATTTTAGTTTTTATAACAGTAATTGGCTCTTGACATTCTGGACGACAGTGACATTAATGAGGATTTTGAGAGTTTCAGTGATGAGATAATTAATTATGATATTATTAGTTTTAAATTTTATTGTCAAGATTCAAGTTATTCTCATGTTTTTCAAACAATATATTGAAATATTATTATATGTGTAAAAAGTTTGTGATATAGCCAGCACCCATATATAGCCCACACACCCCTTGTGGGTATTGTAAAATGTGGAATAACCTGTGGGATATATGCAGGAAAATATGATAATCCTCAAACCTCCAATAGAATCCACTAATGAAATGGTGTTCAGTGAATGTTACACTGGGTAAGGAAAATATATCTAAAGGCTGGAATAGCTACATTCAACAGCCCACTCCATGTGCTTTTGTGAAATACAGACAATACACAATACAGAATTCAAACATCAACACCATCATAACTGGTATGATACTTATGTCAGCCAGATGAAAACCATGACAAAAATGAAGATAACCCATGTGAAGTTAAGCTAATATAGATGCAACCTTAAAGTGATGCATTGCAGATTTTTTTTAACCGGTATGTCACAAGTCTAGGCTTTGAAATCAAACAAGATTTTCATGTTTCACAGCAAACATTCTGAGGAATAAAGTTATACACATTTATGAAGTGTTTTGTTAGGAAATATATTCATCATACTACAAATACACATTAACAATTTAGTTCAATAATTACTGCAATTCTTTATCTATTTAATGCTCTTTCTTTCACCTACACTTTTTCCCATTTTCCACTTTGTTCTTTTTTGATCTTAAATGCAGGTCAGCAAAAACATTTGTTAAACCTTTATTTTATTTGCCAATGTCTCAGAGTGAAAGCTGGTTTAGTGTCCCATAAATATCTTATATTTCTCTTAATGAAGTAATCTTACCACACTGAATGCAAGAAAAATCATCACCAGTGAAAATGTGCTTAACTGATTTAATCATCTAATCACTTTTTTTTTTATCTTGCAAGTCATATATCCCCTTAAATTCCAATATTTTGAAACTGTAAAATTAGCAAAAACTGAAAAGTATACAATTTTCCTGATATTTAATGAGACCCTAATGATATGCACCAAGCAAGAAATAATTTATTTAAGCACAGTTGAACCTGTCAATACTAGTCACCCATTGGAAAAGGCCATACTGTCCTTTTTACGTAGGGGCTTCTGAATGCAAGTTTTCTTGATAATCTTGGTTCTGAAACAAATATCATTCAATGTATATCATTATCATTCATATTATATTTTTATTATTATTATTATTATTATTATTATTATTATTATTATTATTATTATTATTATTATTATATGTAGTATTATTCAGGAAATAAGTATAACTTTTTACTGAAAGAATTCACACAATAAATTTATCATTCATTAATTCTTGTGGAGAAGGGTTTTATTTCTTCATTTCTTCAAGTTTTCTCTATTTTTCATGTAAAACATTTTCACTTCTATAAATGGTAAGGTTTATTTAGCTTAGCTACTTGTATATCACACCTGCCACATTGTGTTACATGAAGAAAACAATTTGGACACCCAAACCCCTGACAGTCATGTTTTGAAAAACACAATTTTCAGGAATCTTAGACCCAGTTTTTTCACACAAAAAATCACTATCTTTCTTGACCACTGCAATAAATACATCCGTATTATGTATATAAACAGTAAACAGTCAAGCTCAATGCTCAGCTAAACCTATCCTTAGGACATGCAGATGATATATGGCCTCTAAAAATTAAGGTAGACTGATAAGCAAGGTCCTTTCACACATTACTTAATTAGATGACAATATGTAGGATGATGTGCCAGGTCAAATTCAGCTGCTGGCAAGTCTGTTTCACTAATTTGCACAGAACCCATTTTGTTTGAGGTACACTTAAAAATACATGCAGAAGATGAGATGTTTTTGCACATCCAGCATTGAATGATAATGTTGAATCTAACTTTAATAAAGTTATAATCAGTTGTAACATTTCTTTGAAGTTGGAGCTTTACTCCATAAATAAACATGATTATTTCAGTTATTGTAATAGTGTTCAAGTGATACATTTTTGAAGAGTTTGATTCTGGAACCAATAGACTATCGGCAAAGACTAGCAAAAATAAATTCATCTCCATGTTGACGTAGTTTTACTTTGTCAAGAACAAACATCAACAAGTAAACATCCATCAAAAAGAAACACCACTTGTGTAGCATATTTTACATGTTGAACCAAACATTCTCTTTATTCACTATCCTTTGTTAAAATGCTAACCATTATTCATATTCAGGATGATTTTAGCCATGAAAAAGATTGATTTAAAGACAATAATAAGCACACACTTGTGATGGCACAGTTGATTTGTTTTCATAATATGTTAACACCCATACCGGACAGATACATTTATTATTGTTGTATTACCTGTAAGGCCCCTTTTACACTTGAAAATATGTTCTTTCCTTCCCCCAATGAAATTGTCAGTATCACATTTGATATTTATTCATTTTATTATAGAGGCATGCATTTCATTTGGTCAAACTGCCTTATAAACAGTTCTGACAATGCTAACATTATGGTCATTATTATGGTCATTCTGTGACCAGTGTTTGCTCAAGAGAATCCAGCAGGTAAGTAATGGACAACATTACATTCCAATCTCTACAGAATGCTGAGATGAAGACTAATGGTACTTGCATCAAACCCTGCTGAACTATTAAAAGCAGCAAAGACTACATCAAAGTACACATTTTGCCGTCCAATAAATTTAAAAAAATAGAAACTTGATGCATGTTATTATTTAATATCAGTGTGGTTGTGATTATGTGAGTGTTGGCACATGTGTATGTGTATATCATTGATATATGACAATGGTAAGTCAACAAATAAATCTTTCTAAATGTATTAAATGTTTTGAAAAAAGCCCAGAAAATTTGTTTTTATTCAGATTTGATTTTTCAATCATTTTCTTAAGGCTTGTACAAAAAAATAGCTTATTCTCAATTGGATGGCATTGCTTTTTTAGGTCAGAACACACTTTTGAGTCTTTTGTCTGGGAATATGGCAGCTATGGTCTGCTGCAGCTTAAGATAGCTGCTTTAGAATAGGCCAAAGTTAAATATAGAAATTGTCAACTACATGTACATGGCTCAAAAAAAGGAAATTGAAACTCTGTTCTCATCATGCAATTACTACCAAATGTGAACAAGTAATTGTGCTCAGTTGTGTTCTTTGCAGAATTCCTTGAAAATCTAGAACCAGTAGAATATCTTATATGCAATATTGAATGTAAATTTAGTCCTTTATACATTCTTAGATTGAAACGAATTATGTAATACTAATGATTACAAATTTTCACATCAAATATAGATTGATGTATGGATGGAAATTTATACTGTGGTTATTTGTTTTAACAATTCATTGTGTTCGTATTGATTTAAGCAGACTTAACCATGCTAATGTAACACTTTTAGCTTATATTATGTATTTATTTTTTTATAACAGTAATTGACAGTGTTTGAAAGCTGAATCTGACTTATCACCATTATAATTAAAATGTATGAACAGCTTACCATGATCTTGATGTCCTAACTATTTATATACAGTCAATGGAATTTGCTGAATAGGTTCAATTTTAAATCAAATAAACAAAAGTAAATTCTGTATCATATGTGTTATCTAGTAATCTCTTCTGATGAACACATATGGTAAAATCAGACATCAAGTACCTCAAGCATTTACCCCAGTAAAACTTTTCTAAGCAATATTGTGGCTATAGTCACTTTCTTAAAATAACAATTTAAACATTAGCCAATTTAAAGTAAACCTAATAAACTGACTTGAGTAGCAGTGAATAAGATCAGTCATGCTCATTACATCAATTCAACCTGAAATGTCTTCACCCAAATAATGCCTTGCTTTGGGAAAAATAAACACTTCTTTTGCATGGCTGATATGCTGAATGACTGCTTTGAACAGACCTAGCCACTCACCATGGAAAGCAAGGGCCTATTTAATATGCCTAGTTTGGAAAAATTTCTCAGGTGGTGAACAGCCACAGAGATCAGGTGACCACTATATTAAGGTCACCATTAGTGCAGGTTTCAAGAGTTAGAGATGATGTACTAAAAACTAATAATCATAAGTGAATTGCTTTGGCAGTGGTAGATAAGCCAAGTTGCCACCAAAATAGCAAGTTGACAAAAATATTTTCAATATAAGGTCAGTAACCTATGTATTATAAGAATGTTAATTTTGTACACTGTTGCCAAAATAAATTGAATGAATTTAAAGATCTCTCCCATCAAAGTTTCAATGAATGAATCACCTTCTTTGTGACATTATATAAAGCAGCAGGGAGGGCGAACCCTACAAATTTTTGCGACAAAATCGATTAAAGCCTCAGAATGCCAAATGGAGCCTTCCTACGAAATCTCATATTTTAACCAAAAAAAAAAAATAAAGACCCCATTTGTAAAATGGTGCCTTAGCGATTTTGTCGTAAATATATTGTCATAACCACCCTCAAAATTGCTGCCAATTGCTATCATCTACGTCGCAAATATGTTGTCATCTCGCCCTCCCTGCTGCTGGTTAATACAAATTATTTAACCAAATATTTGTTAGCTTTTCACAAACAGACTAATCGATAATACTTCACCACGTAGATCAATTAAATTATTTGACTGATCGGTGAGTGTAAAATTAATTCTAGTTAGCGAATCATTTTGACATTGCATATATACTGGATTAGTCGGATTCTCAACAATTAAAAATCCTGGAGGAGATATTGGTGCAAATGAATAAAGAATGTAACCTTGTCGGGCTTGATTTGATTGTTCCATATTAATTTGATAACTTCCTTCGATTACATCACACGTTAAATTAAGCGCGATCACTGATGAAATATCCACATTGTTCGGTGCGATATGTCTACCGTCGCCGTCGGGAGAATTATTATGAGTGAGGATAATAGGCTTCGGCTGGCTATCTTTCCATGATTGATAAATTTTATTAAATCCTTCGTCGATGGCAGTTCTGAGTTGATTTTTTAACTCGGGAACGTTATATCCTGGTAGTTTATAATTTGGATTTTCATTTATATTTTTTTTTATAATTTTCAGCGGAAATAGTTCTTGAAATCGGGTTATTTTCATCAGTGAAGGGATTAGTAATCCTCGAATTAAATATTTCCATGTCATCGATGATTTTATTACCCGCGGCGACTACGCTGATGAACTCAGCTTGTGTGAGAAGACCGGATCTTAACGACGGTAATAACAATTTGAAATCATCATTCATTTTCTTGAAGATATAGGATTCAATATCTGAATAGGATGGGGCTGTTTCATATATTTCCAAAATTTCACCTTTCTTTGGTATATAATCATTAAAAGCTGGATAAAACCACACATCCTTACCATAGTCATCCTTATCTTTACGTCGATATCTTTTTGTAAAGTTTATATCGAGGAGGGTTTTATATCCTTTTGACGGATTTTCAGGTCCTATCTCGTCAGTAGTGTAATCAGATTTTATAGGTTCCGGCGTAGAAGCGCTAGCGGTTCTAGGTTGTTCTTCCGGCCATCCTAATACTGTTCTTATTGAACTGTTATAAATATCTACAACATACCCAGGAGAGCTTATTTCAATTGTAGATGATAGTGTTGGTTCATGAACTGTTATCGCAATTTTTGATTCTTTTCTAGTAATGGATTTTATTCTACGTTGTAATTCATTATTAATTTGCTCAATTTGATAGGACCCAGTTGGTATTGAAACAACGTTCCAATCTGGAGTGTCATCTTTTTTATTCCTATATGCAAATACCAGAGAATTATTAGATCTCTGACCGCCAAATGGAACCGATCTAATATTAGGCCAACTATGATACACTCGTAATTTTGCCAACGCGATTTCCTTTACTGAATCAGGGGAAGGAAAATTCACACTGAATTTAGGGTTTGTTGACGATATTGATATCATGCTTGTTTTCCGCGGAGTGGTATTTTCTGCTATCCGCTGAAGTAGTTGAATCTCTTGCGACATTATTATTATTATTATTTACAATGTCTAATTTTGCAATAGATGAAAAAACGCTAGCGTTTTTAATCGTAATATCATAAATACGTATCATCGCGGAGAATTCGTCTTCGGTAATTATCGTATCATCAATCGATGATGACATCAACGAGGATAATTGTGAGTAACCGTTAGATACTGCTTGATGTTTTACTATATAGTCGTTAAGTTTTTCTTGAGAACACGATGATATTTTTTTAGTAATAGCATTTGCAATTCCAGCAAATGTTGTCACCGCGGAAATAGCAATTGGGACAGCAATCGGAGCTACCATTGTTACTGAAGATAGTATAATACCAGCACCGGCCATTATACCAGATACCGAGTATACTGTCAAATCAATCGCGGTAATTCTCCTGCGATACTTTTAAATTTTTATTTCATACTCATCAATGAGTGTTTTGAGTTTCGTTAAAAACTCTTTGACGGTATCATAGCGATATTGCGATGACGGAATCATATTATTTTAAAACCTCAAGTGGTTTCTAATTGTTAAAAATTCTAATTTAGATCAGCTACAAACTCCATGTACCATACAAATGATGTCTTATTTAAATTAGGATCAGTGCTTGTTATTGTAAATCGTTTGTATTCACCCACGTCAATAGTCGTTGAAATCACGTTGTTGTATCCATATGAAGTCGATGATGATATATTAAACTGATTCAGTGACACTATTGTTAATCGATAAATACCCTTGCTTGACACAGTAAGAGCTATTGTATTCTTTTTTGGTTCCCAATCTAATGATCCAGAGAGAACTGTGTATACCATATTTATGATATTCCTCTCATGAGGAATCTTTATTTTTTCATGTAGCGGAAGATTGTCTGTTTTAAATTTTGTAATATCCTCGATAGATTTTTTAATATTACTAATGCTATCTCTAATAATATTTAATCCAGCATCATTAATATTTTTAATATTAATTTTAATTTCATCAAAATTGGATTTAATTTCAGCGAGAGATGGAGAGGTTACCGCTGGTGTTCCAAAAAATCTATTAATCCTGTTAATTTCATCAAAATTGGATTTAATTTCAGCGAGAGATGGAGAGGTTACTGCTGGTGTTCCGAAAAATTTATTGATAATATTTCTACGAAGGAAAGTATACGTTGTTATATGTTTTTCAAGTTCTTCATCTAAATTTTTTAATGCATCTGTGATTGTAGAAACAAGTACACCTGGTTTGAGTTTTCCATCATTTGAATATAACACTATTGTATCTTCAACGACGTCACGTCTTCGTATTAAGACATCATCCAATGAAACATTACTAGATTTCAATATGCCCTGCCGATCTTGAAATACAACTATTTCCCCAGGATCTACACTTGACAAATTTAATGTCTCGGCGATTTCATCTTCGATTATTTTTTTTACATTTTCGACAGCGAATTTACCATCGGTGTCTGGTTTTTTTTACTCTGATAGAGGTCGTCCCCAAATATCAATCATTATACGAAAACGCTAACGTTTTTTTAAATAATTTCTAATTGGTGAAAACTCTAGCGTTTTTGCCATTGCCTGCTGGTATATTCATTAACAACAACTTGTGGTGGTTTCCTTGGAAATCTAGATATCTCTGCAAGGACGTTTAATACTTTTCGACCGCATATCGGTGGATCATTTAACCGTTGTGTTGGTAGCGTGGAATAAAAAATTGGAGATGATTTTGTTATTGTGGATACATATCGCATAAACTCTTTTGGTGGAGCTAAACCATACGAATCAAAATATACAATTCCACGTGGATCAATTGCACATACGACCCAATGAGTTCCTTCTCCGCTGCTGTTATCAAGATTGATAATACCCGTTTCATTTTTCATTGGTTTTGACGGTAATTGATCTCTCATGAAAACTCCTCTAAAGTTTTTTTTATTGGTAATGATTTTACAGCATCAATTAAATCAAAATTGGACATTGGTGAAAATCCAAGGGACTTTTCCACTAATAAGCCGTTCCTGGTATTCTTAGGCCCGTGCCTTTGTACCAATTTCATGGGGTTCCTGGTAGTCTTTGATCCTTTCCTTTTTTTATAGCCATTCCCAGTAGCTTTTTTTCAGGGCCATTCCTGCAGCAGTACCAACGGCTCCTAACGCTGCCGCCTTCGCAACCGCTGGGGCAGCCGCTGCAATCAATGCTGGAATAGCAGCTAACAGCGGGAATATACCACCTGATTTTATCATACTGGCGATTGCTGCTTTCGAAAAATCAATTTGAACTCCTCGTTTGTTCTTTAGCGCATCATTGAAATGTTTTATTTGACGATCTGTCAATGATAATTTATGTGCACCACCGGACATTTGAGTGGGTTTCAGGCTTATTGTGGTTCCACATTCTTTAGCCGACTTTGATTTCAATTTCTTGACCTGACCATCAGTCAACTGGACATTAACAATACTATATGTTATTCTATTCTAAAACGTAATTTACACTTTTAATTGATCTTATTGTGAAATCCTAACTACATGTTTTCCACTGGTGCATCAATAAGTCATTCGTCCGCCAATTCCTTCTAACAACATTGATTTATCACTGAGAATGACAGCAACTGCTCTATAATCAGCTATACCAACAGGGCGTTGTACCCGAGCTTGGAAGTATATATCAACAACAGATTGTCTCATCATGTCAAGATGTTCCAATGAAAAGTAATAAATCGGATAGTGTTTTTCAAAATCAATTTGCGATATTTGCAAACCAGTATCAACATTTTGATCACGACCCATAAGCGACAATATTCTATGATATACACGTGCTACGTCGTTGTTTTCATAATTAAGCTGTACAATCTCTGCTGGCTCTTGTTGTCCGTTTATTCTCAACGAAACTTCACTTACTCCTATTGGATCAAATATCATATGACTAGATAATTGACGACCCACCCGATTTGCATCCTGTAACGCTATAAAGATATGACGTGGAGCTGAAACACCTTGTTTTGATGCTAAGTGCCATGTAAATGTGCCATTTACATTATCCTGCTTCGTATCAGTCGTTGTTGTTAGCCAACTTAGCAATGATTTTCCACCTGTGTCCATAAACGATAGTAATTGTTGCTCTATTGTGACTGCTGGAGTCAAGACGGGCATCCATAGAACCAATTTATTTAAAATGACTTTACCATCATCAACACCATTAGCACGCCAGATTGCATCATTGTCATTCTCCTTTCGCACTAACACGACTGTATGCTTTGCTCCATAGATGACTTTTCTGACATTTCTACAAAATCCGAATATGTGATGTAACGGAATTGCATATGACAACCATCGATGCTGTCCTTTCAATACTCCATTTCGTGTTGCAAATCCTAGATTGAATTCATCATTGACCCTTTTTAAAATGTCGAATTCAGCGGCTGGTCTAACTTCACGGTCTAGATTAGCTGCGAGTTGTTGATCAGCTTCTGCAGTAGCTACCGCAGTTGGGATAGGACCTCTCGAACCATTTCTCACGCTCTGTAAGTGATGTCCACAGAATTCACCTCTACACGATTTATTACACGTAGTTGTTGATCCGATCATAAGCCATTGACATTGATTCATTATTTATATACAAAGGTTTCTATTTAAATACTTGTTTTAATAATATGAATGAAGAATTCGAGAGATTATCGGCAATCAAGCCTTGGAAAAATATTAAATTCAATCTTGATAGAACCCTCGAAGACGTACCAAAAGAGAGAATAAATAATAGAAGTCTGATTAGAAAAATACGAGATTGTGTTAATGAGTTTAAACAGGACGGTGCATCACACACCTGGTCAACATTTAAAATCGATGGTGTTGTTGATGCTAGAATGAATGATGAAACAGCAGCTATGATACTATCACAACTTGGCAATAAACGATATTTTCTCAGAGTGAAATTCATTATCAATTTAGAATCGGGCGATTGGGTCATAAGAGACAAATTTGAACCAATTCTCAAAGATAGGACAACAGTCATTGTTAGCCGTGATTCCAGACCAGGGCTGTTAACTGGAATTGATAAACCATACTATGAAAAAGCGTTTTCTGAAACAGCAATTGTTTATGGGATGTATCCGTTAAATAAGAAACCTGATATTGGAAAACTAGCACCAATGAAACAGTCAACGTCAGTGAAAAAAAACCACTCAATTGTGTGGCACAACGTGTCATAGAACACTTTACAAATGCACTCCGTGGGAATAAATTAACCGATCTAAGACGTAAAAAAATAGATCAATGGGAGCTAACAGTGAAAGAGAACGGAGCAACTATTTCCGATATAGCTAGATTGGAAAAGTCGTTGAGATTTCCGATAACCGTTTCAACAATAACCGGCGAAGTATTATACAAATCGAAATACAATAAAAACGGAGCTCCAATCAAAATTATTGATCATAACAAACACGCATGGACATCCGCGGTTACAATATTTCCGCGAGACAGAACAGTGAAGTATATCCCAGAAGAATTCACCAAGGATGGCATTCACACTGAAGAAAGATTATTCGATGCTATTGCTAGTTTGTGTAAAAACGACCCTGTATCAGTATGGCTACTTCATAGTTTTGAAGATGAAGAATGTCAATTCAATCAATTTGTGAGACCTAACGGTGAATTATATCGTACTGAAAGTCTACATAATAGAATGAAAAATCTAGCAATAAGTCTCAGTGAAAACGCTAGCGTTTTTAATGGAAAATCCGACGATTACGAACAGTTACTTACAAATTGTTTTACAATTCCATCGGTTGCAGCTCATTTTGCAAGAAAGAAAAATAATTGGAAACCAACACGAAAAGAGTTTTTACAGGATGTTCAATCCAGCTGTTTGGAATATTATCATGGCGGTCTATGGAACGTTAAGTACAATCGTGAAAGTATGATATCAGATGATATCGTTGCCTGTTATCCACGAAGTTTTCTAGGATATGGATTCGCTGGTGAGTATTTTAAACAGTTTGGACATCCCACACATGAAATGACTCGCGTTGCTATTAATGGACCATTGCCTGATTTTGATTTGACCGGTTTTGCTCGCGTATTATCATTTGAATTCGCTGAAGGACTTCATCCGTGTTGTTATGTTTGGATTGGTAGACACATGGCTGAAAGGATGTGGTTACCAATAGTGTTATTGCGATATATGATTGATTGTAAAATGTTAGTTTCGTTGATTGTCAGCGAAGCGATTATCTCATATCAAAAACAAACCAATGTCTGGTTACCAGAACCAGAATGTCTTGATAGTATAATCGATAAGTCTAGAAAACATATTGATGCTGACGAGGAGTACATCATTGAATGGTCAAAAAAGATATTTAATCAACGAAATAGCGAAGCAAAGGATCTCGGCCGAAGAATAATCGGTAAATTTACACAAGGTGGAAAAAAATTCAATTTTAAAAGACAATACTCACGATTGATTATAGATGATGCCGATTACGACTTCGTTATTAAAGATGCAGTAGAGAAAAATAGATACGCAAATTGTAAAACAGCCTTCTTGTCCAATAAAAGAAAGTTAGGTAGAATTGTTACTTACAGTGATGGAGAAAGCTCTGCATATCTACATTTGAGAGCTTATATGCTGTGTTATGCATCTATCAATTTATTTGCAATGATAAATAGATTTCCTAGTATAGCAGTTAGAGTTGCAATTGATTCAATGTATGTCGATAAAAAATATATCAAAGAGGTAACTAAATTTACAAATAGCGAAGAGACTTGGGGAACATGGCGAATTAAACGTGAAATACAATGCGATTATTCTGAATCAGCAGACGTTGAGATTAAAAGCAGTTACCTGAAAAACGATAATTCTATCAGTGAAAAATCCGAAGGATTTTCTATGTCTAAAGCACCACCGATATCAGATCCAATTTGTAGATATAAAACAGTTTATTTAAACGGTTGTGGTGGATCTGGAAAGACAACACGTGTGATAGAATTATATCGAGAGAGAACGTCCATGATTGTACTCACACCAACCCATAGACTAGCGAGAGAGATAAAACAACGAAATGTTGAAGCTTGCACGTATCATAGTTTTTTTCGATACAAGGGCGATGCTTGGACTCCTGAGCGAATGGGTGAGAAATTTATTCCTTCGGTTATTTTTTGGGATGAAGCATGTACTGTTTCAGAAGATGTATTAAAAATGTTTCTTGATTGGTTATTGCAAAATAATACAAAAGATATATTGTGCGGCGATCATGGTCAACCACCACCATTTGTTGGTAGAAGTCCACATAATTGGTTAAAAGGATTTGCTGATTATTACGAAGAAATTGATACTGACTATAGAGCACTCGATGAGCAGTTACGTGAGTTTAAAAAACTAATTAGATTACAACCCGATAGAATTCAATGTGAAGTAGTGCGTGAAATAATTTCTGAAACGCCTATGAATGATTTTTGGGAAACATGGAGACCAAATGATTTTGTAGTATCAAGTAGAAAGATAGTCAGAGACGCACTTCAGAAAAAGTTGTTTGAGCTACACAAGAAAAAATTCCCAACGTTTCCAGTACCGTTGTGTTATAGACCATTGGATACACGAAAGCAGAATATTGAAGTTGAAATTCCAGGCCAGACGGAGAAACAGATTCTAGTGTTAAATGATATTGTACTAGTTGATATCAATGCTGTAGAAGATGCCTTATGCGCTGATAAATCACCATGGACGCTTGGTTATGTAACAACAATACACTCGTCACAAGGATTGACCATCACGGATACAATTGTTTGGATAGTTGATAATCGCATTGAATGGTCAAATTTAGTCTATCTCGCAATGTCCAGAGTACGACGAATAAATCAACTACGAAGGATTGTTTTCGATGATGATTTTAATGCAAACGATGATAGCACTGATATTAGCATCATTAATAAAAAAAACTCTCTGGTTACAAACAGCAGGACAAAAAAAAACAACGAGAATTTGATATTGATGCTGAAGTAATAATCGCATTAAAAAACAAAAAGAATAATCACTGCGCAAGTTGCAATTGTATAATGCACTGGCAGTATTCGGATAAAGACCCTCGACAATTCACCGTAGACAGAAAAATAACAGTCTTGGTCATGTCAGAAACAATGTGATGTTGACCTGTTTTGAGTGTAATAGACGTAACGGAGCTAGTTAAGACCAAATGGCGGTAATTGAGTATCGTCCGGAATGACTTGTAGTTGTTTGCGTTTAAAACCACGCTCTGGTGCAGTTCAATCCAATCTGTAGATTGGAGGTCTACCAGTTGATCGCGTTATGGTTGAAATTTTATGCGTAGTAACACTCCATATAGGATCAGTAGCTCTTCTTTTACCACCTTCAAGTTCTCCTGGTTCGTATAAATATCTCACAGTAACATCACCGAGAAGTGGCTGAGTGCTAACCCGCTGTGGTTGTTCGGGTATATATTTTTTTATTGCAATATTTGGTTTCATATTAATAGTTCGAGTAATCTCGTTATTTAACGCTGCAACTACACTCGGTAACCTTTGGACCCATTCACGAGATCGTTTTTCTTGGATGAATTCTTTTGCATATTGATATCCAAATAACCGTTCTGCAAGAGTTCGATTAAATCGTTCTACCATTGCCTGATCACGATGTAACGCAGTATATCCCCGTCGTATTGTAACATTATGAGTTTTCATTGTTGATAGAATAGCACCTTGAAACTCTTTGCCAGGATCAACTTGTAATAGATTTGGCCATCTTAGAGGACCTCGTCTATAAATCCTTTCAAATGCAGAAACGACTTCAGAAGCTGACTTTGTTTTCAATGGTTCTGCTTGTTTAAATCGACTCGCAATATCAACTACAGTTAGCGCGTATTTGTAACCATGGTCATGTGGTAAAAACAATAAATCAGCCTGATGAACTTCATTGGGTACGGTAACATCAAAATGAGAATAATTAATTTGTTTATGCTGTGGTAGATAAATTTGCCATATAGCTTGTTTGGATAACCAATCTTTCGCAGTGGACTTTTTCACTTTTGCAGCGTTAGCGAGTTTACTGATTGCTGCTTTACCCCTCCAGTATCCTTTCGGAGAATAATAAATAGATTCCATACTATAAAAACACTAGTGTTTTTAATTACCAGCACCTAACACCAATTTGCCTTTCATAGTTGATTTGACCAACCATGAAGCCAATTTTTCTTTGAAGGATTTATCGGGAATAGCATTTAACGCATGAATTAATTTTACATCCGCGAGATGTCTTTGTTGCAAATTATTGCTTTTATATGCAACATCATGAGCATGACATGCCTTATCAATAGCATTTATCGGATACTCACCAGGCCGGGGCTGATTTTGATCATCAAGTCTGATATCTAATCTCGTTCCGGGACCACAGTAACTATATCCTGGAAGGTGTTTTTGTCCATGGTATTTTGCCCATGGGGTTCCGGGGAGTTTTCCAAGTTTTGCGGCAATATCACCTCCGAGTTGCTTTTTTTTAAAAATCTAAATATTTTTGTACCACATGTTACACACTTACCAGTAAGCGCTAGTCTATTGTTTTTAGTTGTAATGGTTGTCTGATCGGTTGTATCAGTACGCTGTTTACATTTAACACAATATAGATCCATAATTTATATATAGCGTTATGAATATAATTGATTTTTCAGCGACTAAAAGAAGAGAACCGGTGAAACACCACGCAGCGCTTCCGAATTCTGTCCGTGCCATTATAATCGGACCATCTGGATCGGGTAAAACACAATTGCTGCTTAATTTGATAATGCAATTTATGAAGTGGGATAAATTATATTTAGTTGCCCCATCCGTAGATGATCAACGGTGCTATAAAGTGCTAAAAGATTATAATGAAAATGCATCAGAAATTAAAGGTGAAAGTGTAATTGACTTTATTACTGATATTAATGATGCACCAACAGTAGAAGATCTCGATGGAGACATAAACAATCTTGTTGTGTACGATGATGTGATGTTAGATAATCAAAAAAACCCTGCTAGAATATTTTCACGAGGTAGGCATAAAAACACTGATGTGATATATGGCACTCAACGCTACACTCAAATTCCAAAAGTGATTCGCGATAACTGCAATATTCTTGCTGTATTCAATGGCGTTGATACACATACACTACAAAATATTTGGCAGACATGATGTTCCGATATGGACTTCAATGGATTTAAAAATTACTTTAGTCATGCTCAGTCAGTCCCATATGGATTTATAACAATAAATTTACACGACCCTCGGTCACGATATCGTATTGGACTTGATCAAATATTTGGTTCAATAATTTGTATTAACCAGCAGCAGGGAGGGTGAGATGACAACATATTTGCGATGTAGATGATAGCAATTGGCAGCAATTTTGAGGGTGGTTATGACAATATATTTACGACAAAATCGCTAAGGCTCCATTTTACAAATGGGGTCTTTATTTTTTTTTTTGGTTAAAATATGAGATTTCGTTGGAAGGCTCCATTTGGCATTCTGAGGCTTTAATCGATTTTGTCGCAAAAATTTGTAGGGTTCGCCCTCCCTGCTGCTCATAAAATTGATGATGAAGACAAAGTTATATAACACTGACATTGAAATTTCCATGGCAGCAAATATTTTGGTAATCATTCTTATTTTGTCCATGAAACATCTACATGTCTGAAAGTAATCTTGCAATATTATTTTCTGAATATACTGCTTTAATAGGATCCACAAAATCAGCTTTATATAAAACATGCACATTTGCCCTTAGAAACAGCAGTTCAACAGATTTTTCTCATTTAATTTCCTTGTAAGTGAAAATGAAAACAAGATGACTACTTTGTGGTTGTTTTAGGTTTCTTGCCATTTTTCAGCACATCATAGTCCATATAGAACAGCCAGTATAATTGGTGGAGGAAGAACTCAGGAAATCCCAGTAAGAACCACCAACCCACAGGAAGCTACAGGCAAACTTTCTCAAATACCCATCATTGGCCAAGCCTTGGACTCAAAACCCATGCAGACAGAGCTGAAAGATGGCTACCATCATTGGCCAAGCCTTGGACTCAAAACCCATGCCGACAAAAGTGAAAGATGGCTACTCAGTTTATAATTACTAACCTTTATGCTACACCTCTGGCAGCCATACTGCCAAAATTGGCATCAAATCAAATGTTTTCTAAAATATAAAATATAGCAATTTTTATTACCCTGCAATCAGCATATCTTAATATCATGTTTTCTGCAAAAATAGTCCATGTTAAATGGTTTGTAATGGTATGTGCAAAAAAATGATTACAATATGACCATATCTACATTCAATACAGGTTTGGTTTTGTGGGTCTGAATATCATATTTTAGCAATGATTGTTTATACATGTCAGGCAGTATATTTGGTGGAGGAAGATCATTGGAAGCTGGCAAGCTTTCTCACATACCTAAATTCATTGAGCCATAATGGAGGTCATTTCTTTATAGGAAAATACTGACTGTGCACAACAGGGTCCTAAAACACATGCCTCGCTATAAGCAGTGGCACAAAGGACATAAAAAATAAAATTATGCTCTTACAAAGGTAGGACTGGCCTTATAACTTCTCTTTATTCCACCTCCTTTATTTGATTTGACACAAAAGATGTAATTAATGTAATAATACCAAGTAGGTTTGCTTTTAATTTAGTGTAAAAATAAAAAAAATACATCTGAAAGTCTGAACTCAATTAGGTTTTCACTGAAATGTTCAGACATAGCTATAATGGTAGATTGAAATTTTTCATTTTTAAATTCAAAAGAACATATTGCATTTATGATGGTTGTATTGAAACAGAATTAAAAGTAGGAACTGAAACAAAAATTTCATTCCACAAAATTTTAATGTGTATTTACTAAAGTGTTGCCCCTGTAGGCATTGGTGATATTTTAATCACTTAAAATTTTATTGAATATTTTTATTTTGAATGTACTGAGAATATTTGTTGGAAAGAACATTAACAAAATATATAAATTTACATTAAAAGAATTTCATGATAGTGTTTCAAATTTATGGGTACTAACCACAATATGCAACAATGAAATGTCCAATATATATATATATATATATATATATATATATATATATATATATATATATATATATATATATATATATATATATATATATATATATATATGTCAAAGTTTTATTTGCTAATTTTGATCATGATTTTCTCCACATTCAACAAAGTGAGGCCAATATTTTTCTGTAATTTTGGTTTTAAAAAATGGAGTCATGCCTATTCCTTCATTCTAAGTGGGATCATGAGTTATCTGGGTGCCATTTATCAAGGAAGTGAATCAGATGTAGTTATAATTAATGCAAAATGAATAGTTCTTGCTTTAAAGTATCTAATAATAATGCATATTGACCACATTACAAGTTACGATGAGAAGCATGCACTTAATGGCTTTTGCCAACACATATGAGTACCCTGATTCAATACTGTAAATGGCAATTTATTGACTTCAAAGGAACTTTAAAAAAAAAAAAATCATTCATAGGTGAACTGTACCACATACATATTTAAACAGTTAGTCTATATATGCTCTACCACCCATACATACAGACATATATGCACACACAACTCAAAAGCAGTAACCCTCACCTTCCTTACTGGTTGGAACAATAAAATATTACACCTTTATATTTGCTTCACATGTCTAGTGACTAACCTCTTACTTCCAAATTTAAGACTATTTATTCCAAACACAAAAGTTCTGATATTCTATTATGGACATAAATGTAAATACACAATTGCAATCATCTACCTGCTTGCTGAAGGCTGTTCCATTTAATCATATATAGTAGCCAGGGAAGGCACTTTATATTTACAAAGTTCTAAATTGCATATATCACTACCCCACATTAAAAGTGCCTTTCCTGGGTACCAATTATAATTTACCGGAACAGCCCTAAGCATACTCTGTTAGTGACATACATGTAAATAAACAATTGACCTATCTACTAAGAATATTCTCATTACAATGTATATGCATCACACAATTAAAATCACCAACAAATTACGGACATGGATGTAAATACACAATTGCAATTACCGTATTTTCACGTATATAAGATGCGTCTTATACAAAGTTTTACTTACCCCACAACCAGGGTGCATCTTATGTAAAATATTTTTACACAAATTATCAAAACCCGCATTTTATATACAGGTGAGTCTTATAATTAGGTGTGTCTTATATGCGCAAAAATATGGTAAGTATTTTTAACATGAACGAACATTCCAGTTTGTGATATTAAAGGACAATTTTTGTGGTCAATATTCATGTTTCATGATTTTCATTCCTAGTTGTAAAAACAATTGGGTAAGTGTTCAGTAATTACCACATGTACCAATCCAATGCGGGCCACTTCAAATTTAAAATCCTTTCATTTCAATGTTTTGTGTACCGTAATTATTGCAGATCTATGTTTAGTAGGAGTAAATGTTCTAAATTTATATAACATAGTATGTTTAAATAGTTTTGTTTACTGTTACTAATTATCACAGCAAAAATTATGGCGGCTATATTACCTGTACATCTGGTTGGGTTCAAAGATACTTAAATTTTTAGTATCTTTGGTGGGTGTGTTTGAAAACAAGACAAGACTAAATAGTTAAAAAATATGACTAGAATTTGTTCAATAATGGACTTAAATATGAAAATCAGTTATACCATATATTTAAATTTTTATTAAACAAAATATAATAAACTGTTACTAAACAGTGCTTAACCTAATTAAAAATCAATGGGCCATATTCATTTTCATCTTCATCAGTTTCGCCTTCAAATCCTCTGAAACTTGAATCAAATTCACTAATGTCATCGCAGAATAACTCCATAACTGATACTAATCAATTCTCACTGGCATCAGTGATATCGGATGCAGCTGCATCGTCATCCAAAGAACTGATATAGCTTGCCAATTCGAATGACATTGGAATCTCATCCAAACTGATGTCATCATTCAGTTCACTTATTTCCTTCTGAACAAAGGTATGGAAAACATCCAATTTATTCTCCCAATACTCTGGAAGCTTCTGTCCAACATATGTATGTGACCGGACTGCAAGATTGTTCCATTTCATGAACTTGAAAACCCAGTTGACACTGCCTCCAAAGACTGTGATCTTCAGTTCTATAGCAATAATTTGAACCTTCGATTTGATCGCTATCTTTGAAACGACAAGGCTACTCTCACGAAATAATCACATACATTTTTTCGCTGCAGCCAAATTTTCTACCAGCAGCTCTGTTGCCACGCCTCTTGGCAAACTTGAAGTCTAATTTAAAGTCAGCCATATATGATTTTTGCTTGGGCATCATGACAATTTTAAACATTTAAAAAATGCTAAGCAAACTGATCTTTCATTTATAAATACCGGTAACAAGACACTATTCTCCCGTTTATATATGCTAACCACATACATCGGTCATTTATTAGTCTATGTACGGTATTAATCCCACTTGCTGAAAACTTGTCCTAGCAGATGAATGAAGCTGCCTTTACATCTGACGTTTATTGTTCTAGAATCTAGATACCAGGTACTCAACTCATTTGCTATTGGCTTGGTGGCAGATAAGAATAAACAATAATCGTTGCAGTCCTGCCTCAGACAATTCTTTGATCTAAACTAAAAATGATAATGAAGCCTTGTTTACATCTGACGGGTGATGAAACATTTGAAAAATTTTTATTTATGATAAAGGAAAGGAAACCACTGGATATAAATTGCTCAGTGTGGCAGATGGCTAGGCTGTATGCATCTTATGTAATTTTTGTATACACAAATCATCAAAACCAGTGTTTTATATATATGCGTTTTATAAATATGGGTGCGTCTTATAAATTTTTTTCCACAAACTGTGAAACCCCACATCTTATATATGGTATGTCTTATAATTAGGTGTGTATTATATGCTCGAAAATACGGTACCTACTACTACTGATATTTTGGTATGGAATTACATACAATTGAAATTACACACCTATTAAGGATATGCTGGTAAGAACATACATGAAAATATATTAATGCTACCTATCAGGATTTTCTAGTATGGACATATATGTAATATACAATTGAAATCATGGATCTGCTGATGTCTCAAATGAAGCTGTATGGTCCATTACATAATTTAAATATTTTGCTTGGAAATACTTAAAATACTTGAATGACTTTATGCTAAATAATGTTATCTCTCAGTTTTTGACTTGTAGGTTTTCTTCGACCTGGTAGTCCTTAGTAAGTTGTAATCTTCATATACACAGAATTTACTTGACACAAAAGGAACGTAGAAAGCCCTGAAAAATCTGTGAGATCTGAAAAGAATGAAGAGAAATGAAAATAAAGCATCTGTATAGGTTAAAATTTCATTAATTTGTTTACTTTAATGGTAAATCAACACACCTTTGACTTGTGAGTCCAGCATGGGTGGAGATTAAAAGATAACGATCTTGCATTAAATATGGAATAATATTTCTTTGAATCTGAGTTCCAATGGGCAGAAAATAACATTTGTTTCAGTTTGAGTTCTAATGAAAATAAATGAAGTCATAATATGGTGTTTCCTATCTGATCATTGATGCAGTATTTCTCTAAGGTAGCAGTGATGTTACAATGGCAAACAGGTCTAAAAGACTTTGCATGCCAAACAAATCACAGCATACATTAAAATTTCCTTCACATCACACATTTCCAGATTTGGACTGACTAGTCATCCTACATATGACTGCACAAATCAGTATAGGAAAATCTTTTGATACATTATGCAGTGTCAAATCTGGGTCTTCACCATTTGCAGACACATACTGTATATTACTAGAAGCATTTACCTTGAGACATCTAAGAATTTAATTGATGCCAGAACTTTCCATTCATCCAAGTTTGCCGCATATCTGGGTTCCAGTTCTGTCTCTTTGGGTAAATCCAAATCAACCAGGTAGTGGCAGCGACTGTTATTTGTCTGTTGTATATAAAATAAATATATTGAAACAGTAAAAATGCCAATAACATTTCCAAAGCATGAAAATTACAAGCTAAAATGATGGGCTGAACATTTCAAATAATTCTGGAACATACCAATATGATAACAATCAAAATCCCAGAAATCCACTGATACACACCTATATGCCAACATCAACTGGCCAAGCAGTTAAGAAAATCAAATCACCAAAGCCCCCACAAAAAAGTTAAAGAGTGGAAATGCACCAAAAACCAATAGAATTCCTGCAGAGAAATCAAGGTAGATCTAAAAAATCCAAACAACAGATATGTTATTCTTCTTTTTTAAATGATCTGGGATGAGGGGAAAAAAATGATTAGAAAGATGGTTATCTCATTAAACTTCTTATATGCACGAGGATATGGTACTTTCTAATATTTGTTCATTAATTTTGATTACATTTGGATAAAAGTTCTTTCTCTGTCAAGACCATTATATGGGAAGCAACATAGCAACATAAGTTCCCTCTCTATCAAAACCATTACATGGCAGACAACGTACCCCCCCCCATCAAAATCTGTCACATCTTTAAATATCTAGCTGGAAACAAGCCGAGTTAACAAATTCAACTTTCTTAATTTTTTTCAAGAAAAGTCCCTGAATTGGGCCAGAGAAAAAAACTAAACCAGTGTTGCACATTTACAGTAACCACATATCCAGTATAAAAAAGTTTCAATAAAATCTTCCAAGCAGCAGGAGAAGCCATGATGAGTTCAAGTTTCATAATACTAATCCTTCTTTTCCTAAAAGTTCAAAAAAAATGTCCCCAAACGTGGGACAAAGGAAAAAGTAAAAAAAATATATTACAATGTTGGCTGCAGTAACGTTGACCATAATGAACCTAATTTACTGACATGAAAATTGGACCAAAATTGGACCAAGTAAACTTAATATACAGAAATGAAAATTGGATCAAGGAAAGAGAATATCGGAATAAAAAATTTCACTCAAGTCACCTTGATCTTAGACATACTGGTGCCACAACTAATAGGCTTTGCTTCTATTCATGGCTAAGCCACATACAGCTTAAATAAAAAGAAAGCCATGGCAAACTAAAGTAATGTTGCAGAAACCATCTTATAAAAAAACTGTGACTTTATTCCCTGCACATAAGAATAATCATCTGTATATTTAAACAAATTTCTTGGAAACAATAAAATATTCTTGACAATATATTATTACTCTCCAAACTGAATAAGGTTTTAGCACAACAGCGTCATTTCTAACTTCTTAAATGTCATTTTTCCATATACTTATTTTTTAAATTATGACAGAAATAAAAAAATGGAAGACATTTGCCAACAAGTAAATGGGATATGTGTTGCTAATGCATTTCCCTTTTATGGCATAAAATGTGTCTTTTAAATTTTTCAATCATTTTGATTGTTCACATGTGAGGAATAAAATTAGTAAATCTTGTTTAACAAAATGCTTAGCAGAGATTGGTAGTCTTTGCCATGATGCAATCTGTGATAAAATTAAGGATACTGGTATGTGTATCTGTTATTTGATGAGAAAAAATATCCCTTAATCAATTAGTAGAATGGTGTAAGGTTATAATGTTCCAAGCCAAACAATGCTCAAAAGGATAAAAAAAAGAAAAGAGATCATAATGAAAAAAAAAAAACAATTCCAAAAACTTACATATCTGGACATCTCTTCTTTATTGAGGTCATTCATGTCTGAGGGTATGATCTTTGTGGCATCAGGAC
This sequence comes from Potamilus streckersoni, assembly GCA_016746295.1. Classification (NCBI taxonomy): domain Eukaryota; kingdom Metazoa; phylum Mollusca; class Bivalvia; order Unionida; family Unionidae; genus Potamilus; species Potamilus streckersoni. The sequence goes on from JAEAOA010000420.1 coordinate 917,704, forward strand.
CTGAACTGTAGGGTTTGGGCAGCTGACCTTTGAACTCTGACCTAAGGAAATGAAGACTCCAACTGTAAGAAAAGAAACTCATATTAGCATAATCAAAAATAAACGATTTTCATCCTAATGTCTGTACCCAAGTATATTCACCTGTGAATTTTGATGAGAATTGGGTAGACAAAACTTGATTTTCATGTGAAAACAAAACTCCACAATTAGAGATCATGTGACCATGTGAATAAATAGATATTTTCTTCTACCTAAGTACAATTCAACTAATAAGACTGTTACAGAAAAACACCACAGCAAACTAAAGTTACACAACAGAAATGAAGATTCCTAGCAACCATGAGGAAATGTTGGAGGCAAATAGGGATCATCAGGAGTCATCCAAAATATAAATATTTCAAAAGTGACCCAAAATGAAATTTAGGTTCAATCAGGTCTAATCAAGAACATATCTCATTTTTCTTTACATCTCAAGCAATTTTAAAATATTCTTGACATATTATTTTAGATTAGTATATTGATGAGAAAAAGTTTTGCCACCTGAATGCCTATCATTTACTATAATTGCTTTCATGAGAAACAAAGATTGCTATATATAACATGTAAATAAATTCTACAACTGATACAAATACTATTTAGTTCTTGCATATTAATAAAGTTCTTTCTGATTTCAATTTGCTGCCACGACTTTCCAAAACTGTTGTCTTCCTTGCCAGATCCAATGACAGAGGCATAATGGCAAGTGCCATTTTTATGTTGGTATAGACCCCTCACACTCCCAACTATGTGTATTTCTTCTCTTATTGGTATATCGATTGTCTACTTCCTCTCTTGCAATCATAACAAACCCATCCCTAATGTCCATCACAGCCTGCTATATAACTGCCTCTGCTCCAATGGGAGGAGAGGAAAATTGGGGGTGGTGGTGGATAAGGGTAAGGGACATGGGGAACACTTACTTGTCTCCTGGAAGGTAGAAGCTGCTTGGAAAACGATACCACTCCTTCCCCATACATACATGGACTGGCTTATCAGGTGGCAGAGTATGAATTTTTGAGTCTGCTGCAAATCTGTTGAGCTCCACAAACAGATCAAGAGGAGCATGGTAACCTGAAATCCACAAACAAGTCAAGAGGAGCATGGTAATCTGAAATCCACACACAAGACAAGAGGAGCATAACCTGAAATCCACAAACAAGTCAAGAGGAGCATGGTAACCTGAAATCCACAAACAAGTCAAGAGGAGCATGATAACCTGAAATCCACAAACAAGTCAAGAGGAGCATGGTAACCTGAAATCCACAAACAAGTCAAGAGGAGCATGGTAACCTGAAATCCACAAACAAATCAAGAGGAGCATGATAACCTTAAATCCACAAACAAGTCAAGAGGAGCATGATAACCTGAAATCCACAAACAAGTCAAGAGGAGCATGATAACCTGAAATCCACAAACAAGTCAAGAGGAGCATGGTAACCTGAAATCCACAAACAAGTCAAGAGGAGCATGGTAACCTTAAATCCACAAACAAGTCAAGAGGAGCATGGTAACCTGAAATCCACAAACAAGTCAAGAGGAGCATGGTAACCTGAAATCCACACACAAGACAAGAGGAGCATGGTAACCTGAAATCCACACACAAGACAAGAGGAGCATAACCTGAAATCCACAAACAAGTCAAGAGGAGCATGGTAACCTGAAATCCACAAACAAGTCAAGAGGAGCATGATAACCTGAAATCCACAAACAAGTCAAGAGGAGCATGGTAACCTGAAATCCACAAACAAGTCAAGAGGAGCATGATAACCTGAAATCCACAAACAAGTCAAGAGGAGCATGATAACCTTAAATCCACAAACAAGTCAAGAGGAGCATGGTAACCTGAAATCCACAAACAAATCAAGAGGAGCATGATAACCTTAAATCCACAAACAAGTCAAGAGGAGCATGGTAACCTGAAATCCACAAACAAGTCAAGAGGAGCATGGTAACCTGAAATCCACAAACAAGTCAAGAGGAGCATGGTAACCTGAAATCCACAAACAAGTCAAGAGGAGCATGGTAACCTGAAATCCACAACCAAGTCAAGAGGAGCATGGTAACCTGAAATCCACAAACAAGTCAAGAGGAGCATGATAACCTGAAATCCACAAACAAGTCAAGAGGAGCATGGTAACCTGAAATCCACAAACAAGTCAAGAGGAGCATGGTAACCTGAAATCAACAAACAAGTCAAGAGGAGCATGGTAACCTGAAATCCATGAACCAGTCATATTAGAGCATGTAACCTGAAATCCACAAACAAGTCAAGCAGAGCATGGTAACCTGAAATCCACAAACAAGTCAAGCAGAGCATGGTAACCTGAAATCAACAAACAAGTCAAGAGGAGCATGGTAACCTGAAATCCACAAACCAGTCATGTTAGAGCATGGTAACCTGAAATCCAAGGATCAAGATCTACAATTAAGACACAAGGAGAATGAAATCTACAAAATTTAATGAGTCAACTGGGCATGATTATCTGAAATCCACAAACAAGTCAACATGGCATGGTAAACTGAAAAAAGTATACCTATCCTCATTTTGCCAAATGTAATGCTTTCAATATTATATTCTTGAGGCCATATATTTGGAATCAGTTCAACAAACAATTTTCTATTATATTTATCTATTATATATTTATGAATTAAATAAAGAAATTGATTGGCAAAATAATATTCATAATTTTCTTCCTATATTTTCACATTTAAAAACATAAGAAAACCCATCATGCCATGTGATGCTTGATTCTGTATTACTATAGATGTTATCTGAAGCCTTTGAAAGTGATAATAAAGGTATGAGGTAAATAACAAAAATTCTTTGCAAAAACAGTGATTATGACCTTTGACCCCAAATCAATAGGCTCCTTCCTTATACCAGGTGTAAGTCATCCAGTCCAGTTCTGGTATTGCAATGTAGAACTAATGATGTTAAGGAAAAACCCATTTTTCTTTTCTTTTTTTCACTCATATTAACATTGATCTTTGACATTTTGACCTAAAATAAAATTAACAGGTTTTTTTCCCTACCACTAATGCAAGCTATTTATAGGTTGGTCCTCTTAGATTATGGATAGGGGCCCCGAGTGGTCTAAAGCGCTGTCCATTACGGATCACTGCCATCTCACTTCTGTCTGTGTGAGTTCGAGTCTAAAATTCGGCGAATGTGGATATGTGAGAAAGCTTAACAGTAGCTTCTCGTGAGTCGGTGGTTCTTTCTGTGGATTTCCCGGTTTCTTCCTCCACCATTAATACTGGCTGCCATGCAAAGCCTATCATGTGCTGAAAAATGGCGTTAAGCCCCACAACAACAACATAGATTATGGATAATTCAAATTACTGTAAAGAAACAAAATAGAGAACACATGGACATACTGTCATATGGATGGATAGACATCATATGCATTGCATTATCATGGACATATACAATTAAACGGAGAATAGCTTATTGTTTTGGATTAGATTACAGTTCTTTATGTTGAGCAGATTACATGAAAATCATGCAAATCATTTGACAATAACAAAGATCACAAGACCATTCAGATGACAATATTTTCATTGCACCAAGTTTCAACAAGATGAAAGCTATTTACATTATTATCAAAGTATTAAAATTATGAAGGTAACATACTTGAACTGAAACCAGGAATGATGCCACAACACTTTTAGAAAAAATTTAAACAAAGCACTATAAACATTATTGGTAAAAGAAGAACCAGATTTGCAATGGATGGTAAATTTTAATACATCCCATTTTTGGTGAATGGCACATGTCTTGTCTTCTTTTTTTCTTTCTTGGTCAATATTTGTTTAATTATTGTGAAATTGTATCACCAGCTTATAATAATCCCAATGAAACTGAATTTTGCTCAGAACTCACCTTGATAGAGTGCCACAATCCTAGAGACTGACAATAATGAAAAGACAACTCCACCAAAGACAGGAATCCAGAGTGTGTTGTCTGTGTAGTGGTTAGCCTCCTTGGAAGGAAACAGCCAGCTCCAAAATTTCTGTCAAAAGTTATTTATAGACTGATGTTGTATTACAATTTTAATATGCAGCAAACATCTGACAGTAATGGAATCATAGATTCTGGTCAATAATCACAGTATTGTCATATTTTCAACAAATATTAAAAAATGTCTCACCTGTGACTATTATTTTGACATTACCTGTGTAGGTAGGACTACTCCTGACCTCCATCTTCAAACTTAAGTGATATGTATGTTTAATTTAATTATTTATCTCTTAGATTTAAAATTTTTATTTAAATACATGTATTGTAATATAACATTGTTTGCTGGACTTGACCTTGTCCAAATTAAGTTTATTTCTGCTTGACCTGATTGACGTTTTAGAATTTGTCTTTTTTGTTTCATTTATGTGAACAACTAATAATAGTTTTATTATTCTTTATCTGTATGAGCTTATTATCAAGATTATTATTATTCAGGTAAATAAAGGAGTAAATATGTTGATCAAGGTCAGGGTTTTGGAGATTCCTTAGTGAATTTTAAAAGCTATTGTATTGTAAATAGACAAGGCTCATCAGATTATTCTAGAAGAATATTTTATATTAGGTATAGGTTGTTTTTAGAAAATGTTAATTATGACCTGAGGTCAAGCAGTGAATTATATTATCTCATGACTGAGGATTTTAGCAATTGTACTTAAACAATAAGTTGTATTATGTTGTGACCAGTTTCGGCTGAATTTTAGTTTCTTTAAATTACTGAAATCAAGTGATTATTTTCTCTGGAAATACAAAAGTTCTTTGATAAAATTCTTGGATAAAGACATTACCTGGAATTTATACTGAATATAAATTGAAATAATATTTCTGTGATTCAACAAGGGACTGTTGACACATCAACACTTCACAGGCCATAACAAGGCATAAAGAAATATTTTTAACCAAGTTTCATTGAACTACCAAACTGATACATAGGGATATGACTTTCAAACCTCTAACTCAATAACTTCACACTGATGATAGTGATGATGCTGTAACAGTTATCTTTGCTGCAGTTGGAAATGTGATCTCTGTGTTGTTGTTGTTTGGGGCTCAACACCATTTCTCAGTGCAAGATAGGCTGTATATTGTGGCCAGTATAAGTGGTGGAGGAAGAACCCGGGAAAACCCTGGTAAGAACCACTGAGTCACTGAAAGCTATTGGCAAGCTTTCTCACATACCCATATTGGCCAAGCCCAAGCCTGAGTGTCCGAGTGGTCTAAAGCGATGTCCGTTACGGATCACTGCCATCTCACGGCTGTCTGTGTGGGTTCTAGTCCAAGATTCAGTGAATGTGGATATGTGAGAAAGCTTGCCAGTAGCTTCTCATGGGTTGGTGGTTCTTTCCTGTGATTTCCCAGTTTCTTCCTCCACCATTAATACTGGCCGCCATATATATAGCCTATCGTGAGCTGAAAAATGGCATTAAGCCCCACAACAACAACAACAACAACAACCATTTCTCAGTGCAAGATAGGCTGTATATTGTGGCCAGTATAAGTGGTGGAGGAAGAACCTGGGAAAACCCTGGTAAGAACCACTGAGTCACTGAAAGCTATTGGCAAGCATTTTCACATACCCATATTGGCCAAGCCCAAGCCTCATGCCCACATGGATAATCATGGGTGCTTTGAACCATCTGACCAACAGGACATTAAACCAGACCAGTGATTGACCAATTTAGAGTCAAACGTAAGATACCAAATGAGATGTAGAATCAGTTTTGTTGGGTGACTTTCTAATATTTGTTTATTAATTTTGATTACATTTGGATAAAAGATTTTGATACACTTACAACTTGACTAAATGTGATTTAAATATAAACAGTATCCTATGAAATTTGTAAGCACAAATCAGTAGAACAAACAACACAGACCTTGATCTGCTAGCACATTCTATGAAGGCAGATCAGTTTCTAATGTTACAACTGAACATGTTGCTTCCTTACTCGGGACAATTAACTTCCCATACTCAGAGCATACATATTTTAATAGCAGTACACCATTTTGCAGTCTTGTATCACATAAACATTATAAATCAAGCAATCAACATTAATTGCTGATGGAGTGTGATATTTGCTGAAAATGTAAATTCTTAAGATATTTATGCTCTGAGTATTAGAAATTACTGACATCCAGTGTCTATGTTGTTTGCAGTTGGATCCAGCTTATAAATTAGTATATACAGTATTTGCTGACTATGTCAGAGACTCAGAACCAAGCCTAGCCGACACGATGACTAGGGATTATAAGGTTTCAGTCCCATTATAGTTGCAATGTTTAATGAAATATCAACACCATGATCATTAACAAATGATTATTTAGAGAGTGTGTGTGATTTAGATTTTTAACATAGCTTTAACAATTTTTCAGTCATATTGCTATGATGTCTGCAGTGTGGCAGTCTATAGGGATGACTAGCACTTGTGCATTCTCCAGCAGACATGTAGCATCATGTTCCACCCAGTCACATTATCCAAACACCAGGTCTACAAGTCCTAACCCTAACCTCTTAATGCTGAGCGAGGCAGCTGTTAGTACCATTTATATAAATTTGAACCTGTGACCTCCTGCATCTGAGGAGGATGTTCTAACAACAAGGCTACCCAAGCAGTCAATTCATTATTTAGGCAAACTGCAGGAAGTTCAAGATCATTATAATAAGCACAAACTGGCAATGTTATAAACAGTGTCTCTATCATGTGTATGTACATACTAGAACAGTTATCAATTATTACACATGTTGTGAGCTCTCCAAATATGGTTGCATTATATAAAGCATATCAAAGTTCAAACTATAAGATAGATTTAATAAACAAAGTTAAGTCATAATGGGGACACTAAATATAGTCTGTGCCAAATTAAATGAAAAAAAGTGATGTTCTAGGTAGGTTTCTAAAGTCACAGAAGTCATGTTGAGATTGACACAAAAGTTGTGTTTAGCTTGTGATAGTATCCATGAAAATAATGATGTTCTAGGCTGGTTTTAGTAACCACTTCCATGCCCACAAATACAATAGCAAGTTCCATGAAAATACAGGCGGGTTTTAGAAGACTTTCCTCTCACAATGAAACCTGAGACTGACAATAAGATGTGCATTGATGGCAATAAATTCTATGAAAAAAAATGTTCTTCCAAGCATGTTTAAGTATAATCACTTTCAAAATACATGTTCAGTCTCAAACATGTCTCTATATGGTTATAAGTTCCATGAAAATAATGATGTTCTAGGAAGTTTCAGCAGCCATTTTCCTCCACAATACATGCTAAGACCAAGAAATGAGTGGTGACTACTGGATATTTTGATATTTTGACTTCAAATGATGTTCTGCAGAATGCAATGTGTCTCACACCTGTGAAAACTTTTATAATGATAATGCAGGTCTGACTCCTGGAATCCCTAGCATGTCAGAGTACAAACTTTACTCCGAAAGTAACATTATGTCAAAGTTTAAGTTGAACAATGACAATAAATTTGTCTTTCTAATACATTAGGACAAAATGTTAATATAGACGCTGTAGCAGAAGTTGAACACTGACAACAGATTTGTCTTTCTAATACATTAGGACTGAATGTTAATATAGATGCTGTAGCTTAAGTTGAACACTGACAACATATTTGTCTTTCTAATACATTAGGAATGAATGTTAATATAGATGCTGTAGCTTAAGTTGAACACTGACAACAGATTTGTCTTTCTAATACATTAGGACTGAATGTTAATATAGATGCCGTAGCTTAAGTTGAACACTGACAAAAGATTTGTCTTTTTATTACATTAGGACAGAATGTTAACAGATGCTGTAGCTTAAGTTGAACACTGACAACATATTTGTCTTTCTAATACATTAGGAATGAATGTTAATATAGATGCTGTAGCTTAAGTTGAACACTGACAACATATTTGTCTTTCTAATACATTAGGACTGAATGTTAATATAGATGCTGTAGCTTAAGTTGACCACTAACAAAAGATTTGTCTTTCTAATACATTAGGACTGAATGTTAATACAGATGCTGAACACTGACAACAGATTTGTCTCTCTAATACTTTAGGACAGAATGTTAACATAGATGCTGACATCATTACTGCCAGAAATGTGATATATATGTCTCAGCATTTACAGGTGAGACAATAACCAGTGACTAGGGGAAAAAAAGTTATGAACTGCCATTTACTTTTATCCTCTTTCTTTAACATTATCAAATGATTAATTTATAAAAGTAAATAAAATTACAAAATAATAGTTTTCAAAACAAAAAAGTTACTTCAGTGAAGCAAAAACAGAAAAGTGACTTGTAAAGACAATGTGGAAATTATTAACATGGCTTTAATAATATAATGATGCAGTCAAATCAATTAATTATGACATGAAACATTTAAGAAGAACAATATATTATGATAACTATTTATTCAGTAATGCAAAAATTCATTCAAAAGTTGCAAACAGTTAAAATCCAATTGCATCAGTGAAATATCTTTACACTATCATATTTACATAGCTGTAAAAAAGTTTGATAAATTCTGTTCTTAGAGTGCTTATAACAGAATTTGGATAGTATAAGGTGAAGTACATGCTTTGGTTTCTCTTGATTTGATTTTTTATAAACAAAGATAATCAAAGATAACTGTTTGCCTATCCAAAGCCATTTGCCGATCTAAGGCCTGTGTCCATCAAAGATCTGTAGTGTTTGCCCATCTAAGGCCTGTAGAAACCTGAAGCTTCTAGTTTCCTCCACCATGGATGATACAGGGGTGATGTACATCCTTTGTGCTGCTGCTTTGATTTCTGGAGAACCAATACAATCAATCATCTTTGTATGCCCATCCAAGGCCTGTTGTTTCTTCAGGGCCTTTTGTTTGTCCATCCAAAGCCTATTGTTTCTTCAGGGTCTTTTGTTTGCCCATTAAAAGCCTGTTGTTTCTTCAGGGCCTTCTACTTGTCCATCCGAAGCCTGTTGTTTCAAGGCCTTTTGCTTGTCCATCCAAGGCCTGTTTGCTCATACAAGGCCTGTGGTTTCCACAAGGCCTTATATTTGCTCATCCAAGGCATGTGTTTTCCTCCAGTTTCTGCACTTTTCTCCACCTAAAAGGTGGCTGGCTGGTTGGTTTTTAACAGAATTTTGTGCCTTACCAAAGGGCACGTTAAGGCAGCTGACCCAAGATAATGTGTGTGGGTATCCAACTCACAACCCTTAGATTATGGCTCAGATGCTCTATCAAATGACCTACTCCCCCCTTCCACTTCAAAGACCAATTTATTCATAAAAATATGGAGTATCAAAAGTATCTGATGAAAATCTGTTTTATGATTCATGTCAACTATTGTCAAAGAGGCAACCAAATTTGCCTGTGTACCAATGTTTGTCCTACATTGTGGAAAACCCAAGTTCAACAAAGAATTTTGTGGAAGAAAAGTAAATCATTTTGACCTACATTCCACTGACAAAGGGGAATAATAATACAAAGAATACACTGATCAATTTTCATATGGGTAACATATCTAGTTTCATATATACCAGGAGGAAACATTTCAACAATGTGATTAATCTTTAATCAATAAATTCATTAGAGCAAGAAATGCTGGATGCTTTCAGCTGGATTGGTTTAGAATGAAGAAACTCATCATGTGCCATCTAAGCTGCATACCTACAGCTGGAGATTAAGACAAAACTTTCACAAATGGATAACATGCTAGTGCAGAACAATGAAAAAAAAGATATTCTAGTTCCATGTAGATACCTTGCCCACAATTGGTGACAGATGTTTATGCTAGCCTTAAACTTCAATCACTAAATCATTTGTTAAAAATAGTCGGTCATGGTTACCAACTTTTCCCTAGAGTAGTTCAGAATCTGCAAAGAACATTGTATTTTCCAAGCAGATATTACTTTTACACAATAAAGTTATTTGTGTAAAAAGTAAGTCCCTGTGACCTAATTTCACCTGGGGTGGTTCAGAATGATGTAAAATACAAATACCTAAGTTTTAAGTTTATATTATAATGTATGAGCTGGGAGGAGTTGCAAAACAATTTTAAAATGTTCTCCTGATTACCTAGAGAACCCACAATGCCGATGCTACTGATGCTGTGAGTATAACATATTAAGCTGTACTTCATACAAGCAAGTGTTACATCTTTATAGTATTAAACTAAGTAACAGAAAAAAGTAAACACCTACAAGTTTTGTGAAATTCAATAAATAATTTATTTACCTAGAATACAAAGTGAAAATTTAAACAAAACTTATAATATTGTGAATTAAATACCAAATAGTGTAAAATTTTCTGTCACAAGTCCAAATGTATAAAGTTCAAATTAAATTCCAGTGGTATTCCAAATAAATTCAGACACTGCATGTATTGATGTGCCTGTACTCATGAGTGTGCTAATGTGCCAATGGCCAAGATTGTGGTGATGTTTTAAGTATTTTGAAGTCTTACAATAATATAATCCAAAATTGCATTGTCTAAATCCAATATAATTCAAAATTAATATTTCAGTCCAAAAATATTATTGAGCACTTTGTACTCACAGTGAATAATAATTTGAATAAAAATAAAAACTGAACACAAAAAGACTGACTTTGCTTCACATGTTAAGGCAAGAATGAGTAATTTTTCAAGCAAAAATATATATAAAAAGCTAAAACACAATAATATGGCCAGGATATAAGTCAGTCTCTTATAAAATATTCAAAGTTGCTAATAAGTTCTAGAATTTCTAAGTGAAAAACTGATGTCCTATACCCAAGATTCAAATAAATATGATTACCTCCACTGATAATGATCTGAATATTTAATTGATAATTTTAGTGAACTATTAGCTTTGTATTATATTGTTCACAAAAATAAATGTCATTCGTCAGGTACACCATTAACCTGAATTTGAAAAGATCAAGTACAAAATAGAGATGTATATAACAAATAATTGTTAAGAAAGACTAATAAACAATATATATTAAATATATATAACACAAGTTAAGCAAAAGAATATTTAATCTTAAATTAATTACCTGTATATAATCCACAGATACAGCTCCAAGAAGGATGAAAAATGGATAAATAGGGAACAAAAACCTTTCTTCCTGAAATGATCAATGCATTTTCTTCATTAAGTCCATCAATGAAATAATCCATAATTAGTCAGTTTCAATAAAGATTAAAGTGTAATCCTTCTTAGGACTAAGCTAAACAAAGAACTTATCTTGTCTTTTGCAGAAAACATGAAACTTTAACCTTGTTAAATGAAATTATGTAAGTAACACATGATACAGTTTTAATAATAAACTGGAACCAAACTACATGTTCAATATATCTATGGCTTACAAGTTGACTCATACACTGTAAATTATTACATAAATTATTTATATTTTTCTATTGCATAAAATTCAAAACATGTAAAAACAAAGATTTAGCTCAAAGATGATATATATTTTAAGGCAAAACAGACAAATTAAGATTCATTATAAACAAAAATATTAATTTCATTATTGATTTTGAGTTGTATAAAATAATGTTTGGAATGATTTATAGGAACATTATTATTATTCTGTACAGCATCAAAAACACTGCATATTCAGTATGGACACATCTTAGGCACAGTATTTATGATCAGAATTATTACATCTTAAAAACAGTAAGCATATTTGGAATGAATAACATTTAACACTGCAGGCATGTTCAGAATGAATAACATTTAAACACTGCAGGCATGTTCAGGATGAATAACAATGCAGGCATGTTCAGGATGATTAACAATGCAGGCATGTTCAGGATGAATAACATTTTAACACTGCAGGCATGTTTGGTATGAATAACATTTTAACAATGCAGGCATGTTCAGGATGATTAACAATGCAGGCATGTTCAGGATGATTAACACTGCAGGCATGATCAGGATGAATAACACTTTAACACTGCAGGCATGTTCAGAATGAATAACATTTTAACACTGCAGGCATGTTCAGGATGATTAACACTTTAACACTGCAGGCATGTTCAGGATGATTAACACTGCAGGCATGTTCAGGATGAATAACACTTTAACACTGCAGGCATGTTCAGAATGAATAACATTTGAACACTGCAGGATAATTAACATTTTAACACTGCATGAATAATTTAACACTTCAGGCATGTTTGGAATAAATAACATTTTAACATTGTATGTATGTTCAGAATGAATAACATTTTAACATACTGTATGTATGTTCAGAATGAATAACATTTTAACATACTGTAGGTATGTTCAGAATGAATAGCACTTGAACATTGCAGGCATGTTTGATATGAATACCATTTTAGCACTGCAGGCACGTTTGGTATGAATAACATTTTAACACTGCAGGCATGTTTGGTATGAATAACATTTTAACAGTGCAGGCATGTTTGGTATGAATACCATTTTAGCACTGCAGGCATGTTTGGTATGAATACCATTTTAGCACTGCAGGCATGTTTGGTATGAATAACATTTTAGCACTGCAGGCATGTTCAGAATGAATAACATTTTAACACTGCAGGCATGTTTGGTATGAATAACATTTTAACAGTGCAGGCATGTTTGGTATGAATAACATTTTAACACTGCAGGCATGTTTGGTATGAATAACATTTTAACACTGCAGGCATGTTTAGTATGAATAACATTTTAACAGTGCAGGCATGTTTGGTATGAATAACATTTTAACACTGCAGGCATGTTTGGTATAACATTTTAACAGTGCAGGCATGTTTGGTATGAATACCATTTTAGCACTGCAGGCACGTTTGGTATGAATAACATTTTAACACTGCAGGCATGTTTGGTATGAATAACATTTTAGCACTGCAGGCATGTTCAGAATGAATAACATTTTAAACATAAACAGTGATGGTAATAAATACATTTCTGCAAAGAAAATGAATACCAGCCATCTTTTAAAGTACTGTAATGGGTTCAAGTCCTCTGGACATTATAAAACCAGGAAAACCTTTATTACAGAGTACTAAAATACAAGGGGAGAAGTTATTATGAAGATACAAGACCACTGTAATGATAAGATCATATATACTGATCATCACTGTCAGTATAGCGATTCAAGTCTGAAACAGAAAAAAGAAGAAATATATTATCTGATTAGGTGAACAGGCATGGGGAGGAGGAATGCAAGTCCATCCAACCTGTACCATAATCACCCTTCAAGAGGCAATATGACTGCATCCTCAATTAAGAACAAAATTTTCTGCTAATGAGAAGACATAACAACAGGAACATTTTGAATTCAATAATCATGAAATCCAACCTTGTTGGGGTTCAGACATGGGTGGCATCTTACCATCATAAGTTTCCTTGTTGAATGCAGCAAAGCTATAAACCCCATTACTGAACGAATGTTGTGCTGTCATAAACAGGGCCTGATTATTGCATGGGCAATGTGCTCTATCTATGCAATGCCAACTTGTATCAATATAAACAGAAAAGTTGACAGTACATGCCATCCATTGTTTTCAAGATGTCTCCAAAGTAAATGGCACATTCTAATGTAAAATTCAAATTTCATGAGCGCAGATTTTTATAAGGCATATCTTTATCCTCAAAGATCCCAGATTATGCCTGTTGAAGTTAGTGCTTGATGGGCTATATGCTGCTTTCCTGCCTTACAAGATAATTCTGTTGCTAAACACTGCAAACCCTTTTCAAGTACCTCAGATAGCACCTACATATTGCAACTTAGCCACTCTCAATGAATCATTTGAGGGAGGGAGAAAAATAATTATTTTCTGATTGCCCATAGAGGCAACCATTTCTTAGTGACAAAACCAGGCATGACCAATCCATTGTATTGCAATTTGAGGTCCATGGAGGGGGCCCATGGCCTAGGCATTCAGTTTGCTCACACTGCACAATAAAATCAGAGTTCTCAGAAAGTATGTCCTATAAGATAGCAGCTTCTGTGAAGCTGATGAAAGGGCAAGAACTAAATGGAGTCACATAAAAACCAGTTTGGGTGGACTCAGTAGGAAGCAAGGGGGCACTGGGCAAGTTAAAAACAATGGGCAAAGTAGATCCTTTGCTGTGGCCAATATTTTCTCTCCCATCCTGTTGGAACATATGAGAAATCTTGGAATGATTGTACACTACTCCACTGTATAATAATTATTTGTATGAATTTTAAATTTTGCATCATCAACACCCTTTTTTTGCCTCAGTCAACTTTGTAATAGTGCACACATTGCATGATACTGATGAAGTACATTTGGTAAATGCAAAGCACAATTTGTGCCTGTCTTCCTTAGCCTCTAACTTGTTGCATTTATTACATTTCATCAACAGGTCTCACTGAAATGACAAGATAAACTAAATACAACAAAAGTGTATAAATTAATAATTCAGCATATTAACACGTCTCTAAAATGACACCTGTTACTGAGAAAGCAAATAAAATGCATTGTGAGTGAAACCGTGAATTGCAACAATAATGGGTTTCACCTTGTGGTGCAAGGTCAGAGAAAGTGTAAAAATTTCACAAAATATTTGCAAAATTAAAATAATAATATTTACCACCTGTTTAGGATTGAATAAATCCAAACATTTGTATGGCTGTTTTGCATTTAATACAAATTTGGATATGGATTCAAAGAAGGTGTCATGTATTATGTTGTTGTATGGAAGCAAAGCTTAAAAACTAGCAACACCTGTTGGCGACTAGGTGAGATAATGGGCAAGTGTTTATTGGCCTTTGTCTATATTGAAATAGAAAAGACAAATTATTGAATTATTAGTATGGCTGGATTCAGGAGGTTGTAAGATGAATGGATCTTCTTTCATTTTTCAAACTAGTTTCTTAAGAAAATGTCAGAAACAAGTGAATAAAGCTAATAACCAGTCAATGTCTATAAATAACAATAGTGACATCTTGTGAGTTGTGGTTTTCTTTCCATAATTATGAAATCAGTAACAAATCAAAATTTCCATAGAAAATATATCCCAAGAAACTGTGATTTTTTTTTGCAAGAAATTTCTAGAAAATGCTAGAAAGGCTGTGACACATTAGTGGTATGCATTATTAAGTCCATAATATAAGATCAGAGTTCAAATCCCAATCTTGAATGAATGCTGATAGTTGCCATTCAGAACAGCTGTTATATATGAAACAAGTTTTGACCAAAAAATGTATCTATGCTTTAAACTATATTTTAC
Source organism: Potamilus streckersoni (assembly GCA_016746295.1). Taxonomy (NCBI): domain Eukaryota; kingdom Metazoa; phylum Mollusca; class Bivalvia; order Unionida; family Unionidae; genus Potamilus; species Potamilus streckersoni. The sequence continues at coordinate 932,946 of JAEAOA010000420.1, forward strand.
ATTCAGACTTTCTTTGTCAATCCTATGTAGTCAATCCTATGGTCAACTGTAGCAATAGTCAAGATGGTATGTACAAACTGGTTTTGTTTTGGCAAATAAATTTCTGGTGAATAAAAAATGTGCTTTTTCTATTAATCACTGTTGTGGCATACATCCGTGGCATATTCATATCACAAAGAGATAGTCCATAGGGTCAAAATGCTGTCAACCCAGAAACAAAGAAGTACCAGCATCCGCCAGGAGGTTAACCCATACCAGACGGGTGTCCCATTTAGTCACTCAGTCTCATTCTTTTTAAACCATACAAACAGGGACAAACAATGATCCAGTGATTTACCAGCAGACTTTTAATCTTAATCAGTTAATCAGTAAAACAAATGTTACAAACCTTGTGTGGTCTAGTGAAGAAAACAGCAATCCAAAGATACAATGGTGCTGTGAAAAGCCATGCTGGAATGTCTGAAAAAGTGAACAAAGTCAAACAAAGAATACATAGACCTGAGAATATTTAAATTTGTACCAAACATGGATGCATTTCATATTGTTATTAAATACGAGATGATAAAAAGAATTTGCTTTAGCTTTCATTAAAAACAGTGATATATGGATGTAAGATTTGATTATCTAAAGTTCAAATTGGTGATGCAATCCACAGAAACACTGGTGAAAGATTCATAACTTTATCAACTATTCAGATATCAGAAAATTTTTCTATCAGTTGTTATTGTTTAATTTAATTGTTGTTTGTGTTGTAATTTAAAATACATAGTCCTGTGCAAATATCTTACTAAATAATTTTAATTACATGAGAACAAAATGTTCTTCCCAAATGAAATAACACTATAGGTAACATCAAACAAAAATTGCTATTTACTTTTCACTATTTATGACATGACTAGTGCTATTTAGATTAATATACTATATCAAAATTTTCCTATATGTAACACACGTAATAACACAAAGTGATGTCCAAATGAGGTCATAACATGATGGAAGGAAAGCTGTAATAACCAAAACAACCAATGTATTTCAAAGTCATTTCAGTTCTGAAAAATAATTTTTTTTTATCACATTATAATGTAACATATTTAGTTTTGTATAGCTTACACTTTCTCATCTAATGTGAAGAGTACATTTTATACAATGACGAAATAAAATTTTCAGTTCAATCTGACAAAGGATGAATGCACAATAGATGCCTACATGTGTCACATTCATTCCTTGTGAAATATTTTATCCATTGCATATTACATTGTAACTAAATTGTTTACCAGTACCGGCCTTATTAAAGAATTAAATAATGCTTACAAACCTTGATTGTCTTGTTTTTTTAAAAATTTATTATGAAGATAAAATTGCTTTATTTCACATCATTGTGTAACATTTCATTCTAAGCTGAAACCATTTACATAAGGACTGGAAACATGTTTTAAAGCTGTGCATAGTACAACGATTGTAGGGAAAAAATATTACCATGCCTGTATCATAAATGCTGAGTATTCCATTACTGTATATTAAAATACATTTCTTCTTCATTTGTTCTTGCTTGAATTAAACCAAAGTTGTCTGAATTCAAGCAATGTTAATGTTCTCATCAGAGGAACAGTTAAGTGTCACATTTTGTTTTACTACAGTTAGTCTAATTACTGTACCAATGATAAATCATGAAACACTGTGTCTAAGTAAATTTGCAATGTATTGATTTTTCTTCAGAAAAATAGCTTGGTTCTATGTTACAACAGAGTGAGCAATATTGAATCGACAGCATGGTGTATTTAAATATGGACAGAAATTATTGACTCAGCATTACTTTTCAAGATAATCAGTGCCAGCTAAAGCTTTGATATGCTAAGCATACCAGAAGTCACTATTTGCTTTATCTAGGTACCAGTCAATTTGCAATTTATTTACTTTCTTCAGAAAATAAATTTGGTTCATTGTTTTCTTTCTCATTTTAAGCTTCATTTTTTGATACTTCGATGTTTCAATACAGTGAGCAATCTTTTATTGACTGTGTGTATTTGAAGGTAAATATTAGTGCTGGCTAAATCGTTTGTTATGTATATTTAATTTGTATTGTTAGTTGTCTTTTCTCCATGATTATATTATATTTATCTGTATTATATACTTTACTATTTTTTCCATAATCATATTAATGGTCTACCTGACTAGTAACATTTATTTTGTAAACAACATTATACATAGCTAATATTTCTCTAATTATAGATTAAATATTCAGATCATTATTAATTGAAGTTAACATGTTTATTTGAATCTAAATCTACGACATTAGTTTTCCATTTGGAAATTTCTAAACTTAACAACTCTGAGTGTTTTAGAAAGGAAAATGACTTACATCCTGGCTCTATTAAAATGTCTTAAGTTTTATATCAATGCTGTTTACTTGAAAAATTATTCTACCTGAATATCTTAAGTGGAATCAGTCTTATTGTTGTGCTAAGTTTTTATTATAGGCAGACTTATTTGTTTAAATTATTCACTTTAATTAGAAAGTACCCATTAAAACTTTTTGGACTAAATCATTAAGATGGACTTATAGTGAATTCAGTCAAGGACATTTTGGATTATATTATTTTGATACTGTATATAAAAAAATATTAACACATCACCACATTCCATGCCATTGACACATTAGCACATCGGAGAGTACAAGCACATCAAAACATTCAATATTGGAATTAATTGGAACACCAATGGAATTCAATTGGAACTTCATATATTTGGACTTGAAATAAAACTCTTAGGACTATTTGGGCTTTAATTCACAATACCATATATTCTTTTCAAAGAGTCGCTTATATTCTAGGGAAATAAATTATTTGTTGAATTTTACAAAACTTGGTGGTTTTCACTTTTCTGTTACATGGTTTAAGTAGATATAATAGACATCATTACAATGCACTGTCTCGATATATTCTAACTTGGATATAGAGATAAATTTTAGAGATGACATGATAATCAAATAAGTATAAATACTGGACTTGAACTTTCAAGTATGAGGATATACAGCAACTTTTCAAGAGTTATGATGATGAAGATTTGATGCAATCAATTGAACACCACAGAGTGAACTTAAATTGTCCCTTATTAGGGCCATCCATATACCTGAAGATTTACAGTACTTTCAATATTGTCACATCTTTCATTCCCTATCCAAAATGGTTGAATGAAGTTACACTTTAAAAAGGTATCAAAATTATAAAGAGTTTAATCTGTATTATATCACATGTTACATGGCAGAATTATGCTTTTCACCTGATTTTGAGCTGAAAATAGGGATGCATGTTATACACACCAAAATACAGTATTTATATATGTATAAGGTTTAACAGCACATCAAATATAGATTACTGCTGAGGAAGTTATGCCATCTCTCAAGGCATACAAAAGAAAGATAAAAGCAAGGACAAAATGCTTAAAATGCAAAATTAAGTCGCATTTCTATATAAACCAAAGTCTCTTCAAAAGTCCAAGATCTTTTGCATATGCACAACATGAATGATACACACCCAAAGGCAAAACGGCTGCTTTTTATGATATATGGGAGGGTACATCATGCCTAATCTACATCCATGAGTCTGCAGGGGGATTGTCACATCATAAATTATATCCTACATCACTAAGCCTGCAGGGTGATGGGGATTGTCATGTGATAAATGGAATCTTACATTCCTGAGCCAGCAGGGGGATTGTCATGTGGTAAATGGAATCTGACATCAATGAGCCCACAGGAGGGCTGTCATGTGGTAAACTGAATATTACATCCCTGAACCTAAAGGACTGTCAAGTGGTAAATAGAATCTTACATCCCTGAACCCACAGAATAATCATCATTTAGTAAATAGAATCCTACATCCCTGAATCCAAAGAATGACCGTTATGTGGTAAATGGAATCTTATGTCCCTGAACCCTCAGAATGACCATCATGTGGTAAATAGAATCTTACATTTGTGCACACAAAAGTTGTTTGTTTCATAAATGTGCAATTTGTGATGATCATTCATGTAAAATACTTTGTTTTTGCAGTAAATGGTGCTAAGCTAATTCAATGGAAACAAATCAAAAGTATATATTACTATGTGTTTGATGTCCCAGGTGCAAATTTTCAAAACAACATTAAAATATTTTGAAGGACTGAAGTGTAAAAATATCCATGTATATATATATATATATATATATATATATATATATATATATATATATATATATATATATATTTATATATTGATGAGTTTAAATTTAATTGTAATTTCAGTTACAAAATTTTCTAATATTCCTTGGTCTAACCATTTTGCGGCTATTAAAAAATAATATTCATACCATTACCTAGGTGATCAAAGAATTTCTATTTCCTATATCTATACAACTTCATACCAATATAATGAACATCAAAAGATGTCTATGTCCTTTATTTAAAAAAATTACTCCAATACCTAGCTCATCATTATCATGGTGTACAAAGTAATGTCCAAAAAATTATAAAATTACATTTTACCTTTTTATCCAAATTTTAATTACAAATTATCAAACAATGTTAGTGTCTTCATGAAAGTCTGAATGACAACGTTTTCATCATAATTATGTCCAATATTACTCACCTGTATTTTGACTTTTGACTATATTCTGAATGGTAATCTACAAAAAATTAAATGACGCAGTAAAAATTTACCATTTGAGTTTTGACATCAGAAAACAATAAATAATACACATCAAAAAAGATTCCATTGAATTTTTTTTTATGGATTTTAAATAAAATATGTCCATGGTTCTGCCAAAATGAGATCACCCACCTGACATCTGGCAAATAGATAAATGCAACAGAAGTTATTGGCCAAGAACTCTGTACAGCAGAATGATTCCTGCTCACATTTCTTTCAAAACTGTTGACTGGATATGTTAATAAAAAAAATATTTCAAGGCTTCCCTTGTTTTTCTATCTTCATTTATATCTAATAGCACATCAGCATAACTTGTCAAATAAGTGAAAGAGCCATATTATGCCAGAATACACTGGGTCCAATACTGAAAAAGCACTATCATGCCAGGATACTTTGGGTCCAATATTGAAAAAGCCCTATTATACCAGGATACTTTGTGTCCAATATTGAAAAAGTCCTATTATGCCTGGATACTTTGGGTCCAATACTGAAAAAGCCCTATTATGCCAGGATACACAGGGTCAAAACTTGTTAAACTTTGTTGAGCAGTTTTGAGATAAGGTTGTGAAAATGGTTTTCTACTTGTAGTTCAGGATTGGCATTTGTACAATTTGAATGGTCGTCATGCCAAGACATTTTTTTATCAAATGTTATTAACAGGTTTTTCGGATTTGAGTAAAAATGACTATTGTTGATCATTATCATAAGTACTAAGCTTAAATCCTTCATCTATCAAGTTTTCTCAAATTCTATTGAGCAGTTTGCAAGAATAAGTTATTTAATGGCAAGCAATTTTGAACAAAGGTGTTTTAAAAGTTTTTATAATTTTAGTAACGAAGGCCAAAAATAATGGATCAGCATTATTTGTACAAATCTGATTGGTCGATTCAGAATCTATTTAACAGCTTTGGAGAATAAGTCATTCAAATTTTTTTATTTTTTTTAGTAACTGTTAACCATATCCGATTTCAAACCAGCACAATTGGTAAATGTTTGAAAGGTAATCACAAAAGGATAATTTTTGTAAAGTTTGGTCAAATTCTATTCAACGGTTTTGGAGAAATTTAAATAACAACATTTCAAGCATGCATGAAGGATGGAGGATCATATCATATCACTTGGACTAATGGGCAGGTGAGTGCCACCTGGAATTTCCCATTTTGAAAGCTTTGTTCAGCTAAAGGAAAGAAAAAAAAATCAAAGTTTTGTTTTCCAAAAAAATTAACATTTACATTTATCACGTTTATTCTGATGGGTTGTTACAGTAATAGCATGTTTACAGACAAAAAATAAACACTATCAATTCGTGTCAGCTGTGCTGTCTTCAATATAAGAAAAATGTTATGCAAGAATGAAACCTGACTGACCACTTTTGTAATATACAAATACAGCATTTCCTCACTATTAGGTTCTTTATTATATAACATGTCTCTGTTATAAGGCAATCTCATTATAAGATGGAATACTATATGGCAACAGTTATGTTATGTTGTGGCTTAATGCCATTTTTCAGCACACGATGGGCTATACATGGCAGCCAGTATTAATGGTGGAGGAAGAAACTGGGAAATCCATGGAAAGAACCACCAACCCACCAGAAGCTACTGTCAAGCTTTCTCACATATCCACATTCACCGAATCTTAGACTTGAATAAACGCAGACAGAGGTGAGATGGCAGTGATCGGTAATGGAGCGTGCTTTAGACCACTTGACCACTCAGGGCCCCTCTATGGCAACAGTGAACAACATTATAATAAAAGAATACTGTATCAATTACATCATTATAAAGTAGTCTCATTATAAGGCTGTTGTTATAAGAAGGAAGTTACTGTAATACTTCTCTCAGATGGTGATGATGTATACTGTTGCCATAGGCTGACAGTAACTGTAATTTGGCTGTTTGATTGAACTGTGAATACTCAACCTTTCCCTCAGTTGATTGTATTTTGCATGCTCTACCTTGCTTAACTTGCAATTATTTAATTTGCTGTACACCTTTTGTGTCTTATTATGATTCAGTTGGCAAGAATTGCCTTTGTTGAATATATCTGACAATTTCAGTAAAGTATCCCTAGGAAGAATTGATATTGGTTCCTATTGTTATGTCTAGGTGAAAAATCAATAATGCAACCAGATGCACTGCCTGGGCATAGGTTGCTGCTGTGACTGTGACTGTGAAACTGTGCAATGGCTTACAAACTTTAAATAGTAAGATCTTTTTAAAAACAATTAGAATGTTACTAATCAAAGGTTCTATGAACAATCATGTTTCTCAAAGGTAAATTATATAGTTTAATGAGATTTTTTAAGCAAATTAATCTGATGTATAATTTTGTAACCCATAAACTTTATCCAATTCTCATCAACTTATGCTTATTCCTAGCAATGCTATGATCGATGTGAAAATTATACATATTTTATAAGAAAAGAATTAACATAAAACTCTTACTAAACAATCCTTTTTAGCAAAGATGTGGAAGTATGTAATTTGGTTGGAATAGATAGTTCCTGCATCAATGACATTCACATGCATATATGTTAAAAATGTTAACAAAAATTGTGTCCATTTAAAAAACTAAACAAAGTCACTTACTCTTGTAATGTTGCAGCCTTAATTATGTTTCTACAGGTAACACATATGTATTATCGCCAATGCAGAATTGCAATATGTATGTATGTAACATCTAATATTTATCAACAATACATAGCTAGTGTACCCATGCAAAATTATAATATTTATTCATGTAACATCAAATGTTTATCAACTATACAGAGACAGTGTAAATGTTGACAAATTAAATGAATCACACCTATAAAATGTATGTGGTACCTGTTGCTATGTAACAAATGCAATACTGTAAATTAATTTATTTTCATGTGTATTAATGTTTGCTATTCTCTTATATTAAATTCTGTGGATTAGAGATACTTGTCAATACTTAAATATGTGGATTGGGGATGTGAAACTTGTCAGTTCTTAAAATTGTGGATTAATGATGCAGTCACTTTGTTTTAATAGAATAACCATTGTTTGCTATATCTTTAAATTCTTGGTCTGAAGTAACCACAAAATTAAAAAAAATATTGTACTTTTAAAAAAACAGTAAATTCACCTATTTTACCTATTAATGATTGTGAATATTACACCTAAATGAGGATATTGTGTGTGGATATTACACTTAAATGAGGATATATTGTGTGTACAGTTTACACTTAAATAATGATACTGTGTGTGCAATTTATACTTAAAAAGGATATGGTGTGTGTACATTATGCTTAAATAATGAAATTGGTTATTATACTGACACGAGGATACTGCTTGTGGTTATTATATATAAATAAGGATAACAGTGAAGTTTGTTGAATTCTTATGAACTAGTCAAAGTTAATTTTTTTTACTACAGGCAAAATGTTATTGAACAGTCATGTTCTTATACTGTCAGTTATTTGTATTCTTAGTAAAACTACTCACAACAAGAGGCAAGCAGATGAGTGCGAGGAGGAATGCGATGTTGAAATTGAGGAATCCATTGATAAAATAAAAAGACAGTGGCTCAACACCTGCAATCAAAAAAGAAAATGCAATAGTTTAAGATCATTTAAAATCTCATGTGAAGTCATCTTAAAAACACATTGTCATTTTCAAGACTGTACTGCAACAGTATGACAAAATAATAACTTTTCATCAAAACTCTAAAATCTGAATCACAGGAGCATAACAAATAATCTACAGAAAATAATGAACATAGGCCTTGCTGAATGTTTTGCACATGCATACAAAAAGAAAACAAATCTAAAGGCAAGTATTTTCTGCTCTATTATATGCATATTTCATCGGACATTATTATGATTATTTTTCGTCCATCAAAAACCTAGTATAAAGTAAAATACATTGATGAGAATTATATTTAAAGCACTCTATGGGATCCTTGACCCATACATAAGAGACAATGGTATACTGAAAGCTATACAGTGTATTTTACAATGTATTAGTGAGAGATAATGGCATATTGAGGGGCTTTACATTGTAATTTACAGCAAATTACTGACAGACAATGCTATACTGAGGAGATTAACAGTGTGTTACTGAGACAATGTTATAATGAGATAATGGTATGCAGAGTGTTATTGAGAGATTTTATACTAAAGGCTTTATAGTATATCAATGAAAGACAATGGTTTACTGTGGGTCCTTACAGTGTATTACTGAGATAACAGTATAATGATTTACTTCACAATTGTACTGAGAAAATGGTATAGAAGTGTGTTACAGTGTTACTGACAGGAAATGTTATGAAATGAGGAACTTTACAGTGTGTTACGTGAGACAATGTTATACTGAGAAACTTTACAGTGGGTTGCAGACAGACAATGTTATCCTGGTGAACACTAAAGTGTGTTACTGGTAGATGTTATACTGTGGACTTTACAGTGTATTACTGAGAGACAATGCTTTACTGAGGAGATTTATAGTGTGCTACTGAGACAGAGTCACAGTGTGTTACTGAGACAATGTTATACTGAGAGATAATGGTATGCAGAGTGACTTTACAGTGTTACTGGGAGATAATATTATACTGTGGACTTTACAGTGTATTGCTGAGAGACAATGCTATACTGAGGAGATTTATAGTGTGCTACTGAGACAGATTCACAGTGTGTTACTGAGACAATATTATACTGAGAGATAATGGTATGCAGAGTGACTTTACAGTGTTACTGAGAGATAAATTTTACACTAAAGGCCTTACAATTTATTACTTAAAGAAAATGGTTTACAGTGGTTCTTACAGTGTATTACTGACAGATAATGATATAATGATTGACTTTACAGATTAACTGAGAAAATGGTATATTGATGGTTTTTCCAGTCTATTACTGACAGAAAATATTATAACATGAGGAACAATACAGTGTATTACTGAGAGACAATGTTATACTGAGGAACTTTACACTATCACTGAGAGACAATGTTATACTAAGGAACTTTACACTGTGTACCTAAAAGGTTATCCTGATGAACTTTACAGTGTGTTACTGGGAGACAATGTTATACTGAGGAACTTTATACTATTACTGAGAGATAATGTTATACTGAGGAACCTTTAAGTGTGTTACTGAGAAACAATGTTAAGGTGAGGAATTTTATACTGTGTTACTGGAAGACAATATTATACTGAAAACTTTACAGTGTGTCGCTGAGAGATAATGTTATACTGGATAACTTTATACAGTGTGTTATTGAGATACAATGTTATACTGGGGAACTTCACAGTATGTTACTGAGAGACAATGTTATACTGAGAACATTACACTGTGTTACTGACAATTTTATACTGACTGGTCTTTTTAGTGGGTAATACCTCAGAGAAATCTGTGTGGTGTTCCCAAATGGTGTTTTCATATATTATTGACTTGAACTCACCATATAGATCTGGCCCATGTTCTGTGAAGACATTGTATAGAACTATATTAAGAGGTGCAATAACAAGTCTTCCATAGTAATACTTGTCTATTTCAACAACAGGAACCTGTAACAAAAGCAAATTAAAGAAAACATAAATCCTAATAATAATTTCTCAAATCAAGTATCCTCAACAAGAATTATAAAGAAAGGTAGAAGATCAGTATCGAAACTATTCACTCATACAGACTCTTCTAATGTGCCCAAGAAATTAAAATCTTCAAATGATTCATGATGGTTTATCTGGAGTCTGAACTGAAACAAGGACTGCCTTAAGAAACACATGGCAACTGTCAATACAGCAAAGGTATAATCCTATGTCCATATGGGCCCCAACCAGGGGCATGACTCAAGGGTGGGAATGCTAATGGAAGGGAAGTATAGGATGCTGCTATATATTCCGAAAACTGAATGTAAATTGGATACAAAAAACTAAAACACAGAACAGTAGAGCAACATTGTTTGACAAAATGGCTCCATCCAAGGACTTAATTTAAAGTCAGAGAAGTAGTAAAAGGTGATAGGTAAGGTCAGGATGATGATGTCATATTAGAAAATGCACTGAACTGGGTAAAGTTTTATTGTAATAATAATAATAATAATAATAATAATAATAATAATAATAATAATAATAATAATAATAATAATAATATATCTGTGTCCAACTTTTGACTCCATGGCCACATTCAGGGACATAACCCTGGGTAAAATACATTAAAGAGATGAAGAAAAATGAGATATTCCAAATTCATAGTCAATTTAATAATAAATTTATTGAAACATAAAGATGTAATCAAAGCTTTCACCAAAAAGGTTTCTTACACACTGACCCATAGATCCACACAGGGACTTAATCTAGGACTGACCCATAGTCCCACACAGGGACTTGACCTGGGACTGACCCATAGACCCATACAGGTATTTGACCTGGGACTGACCTATAGACCCATACAGGGATTTGACCTGGGACTGACCATTAGCCTACACAGGGACTTGACCTGGGGAGAGAAGTAGTTAAATCTATAAGGTCAGTGTATGATAATCCTTCATATTAACATGAAGTGAACTTGTTACAGAAATATAAGTAAAAGTAAAGCTTGAACCAAAATGTCTTCATTATAATTCTCAACCCTATGGCCCTACTATAGGTAGAACACAGAGGCAGGATTGATACTAAGAGAGTGACAGTATATTCCAAATATGAGGAGAATTAGATATTATGTTTCTGAGTTACAATTGTTGGGAAAATTTCAACCAGAGCTGTCCACATCAACAAATATATAACACAAACCCACAAACAGTTAACCCAATAACTGAGGACTCTGCCTTTCTGGGAACATATTAGTTATTAGTTGTCTCTCAACCGATCTGTATAAACAGTGTTTTGCTATAATGAAAGACTATAATTATATTCTTAAACTATGAACAATACTTTCCAAATTCAAATTCCTTTTTTAAACATTGTATGTTTGTAAATATTCTGTGATTTACTGCTGCCTGTCAGTCAAGTAAACTTGCTTGTAAACAGATTTGTGTTTGTAAAACTTGGATGGAGATATTGTGGAGAAAAACAAAATACCAAGGAAAAATGGCCTGAAAATAAAATTATATCCCAGACAAATTTAAGAATTGAACTCGATTTGTATTTTCAAATCATATGCAGCCACTTTTGACTATAAAGTCTATATATGAAATGTCAAAAAATGTTGAAACAAAGTGTAAAAATATGATCTCGTCATCCAAAATGCTCTTTGGGCTGACCCAACATGACCAAATAAGGGCAATCCAGCCATGTGAAAAAAAAATTGCTTCAATGGCATACAAATCTGAGCATTTATTGTGCAATCTTGCTAAGGTGCTTCCATGGACAAACTAACAAAAGGACTTTGTAGATATACAAATTGAAAGGACCAAGGCAAGGACTTGTAGATATTCAAATTAATAGGACCAAGACAAGGACTTGCAGATATTCAAATTTATAGGACCAAGACAAGGACTTGGAGATATTCAAATTGATACGACCAAGACAAGGACTTGTAGGTATTCAAATTGATAGGACCAGGACAAGGACTTGGAGATATTCAGATTGATAGGACCAAGACAAGGACTTGTAGAATTCAAATTGATAGGGCCAAGATAAGGACTTGTAGATATTCAAATTGATAGGACCAATACAATGATTTATTTAAAATCAAAATGATAGGACCAAGACAAGGACCTATAGATATACAAAATGACTGGACCAAGAAAAGGACTTAGTTATATAAACTGATAAGACTAAGACAAGCACCTGTAGATATACAAAATGACTGGACCATGAAAAGGACTTACAGTTATACAAACTGATAGGACTAAGACAAGGACCTATACATATACAAAATGACTTGACCAAGAAAAGGACTTACAGTTATACAAAATGATAGGACCAAGACAAGGACCTGTACATATACAAAATGACCGGACCAAGAAAAGGACTTACAGTTATACAAACTGTTTTACTAAGACAAGGACCTGTACATACACAAATTGACAGGATCAAGATGCCTCGGCTGCAACGACTAGTGTTGAAAATGGAACTGTTGTTTCCATAACAGTTTTACATTATTATTTTCACTTTGTATCAAGCATATATCAATAAAAATTATCAAGAAGTCCAATTCAGTCTTACCAAAAATACTACCAGTGCAATTGCACTCCACATAACAAACAACTTAAGCTGCTTCCTCCAGATAACTATATCCAAGGCCATAGGTACTCTGAAAAGAAAAACAAAAAAACTCCAGATTACTATATCCAAGCCATAGTCACTCTAGAAAAGACACAAAAAACCTTTTTAGCAAATGAATGGAATTATCTCAGAATTTAAAAAGTGAATGGAAATATACAGTACTTTACAAACTGAATGGAAATGTACTTGACTTAAATACTGACTTCATTCATTTATTTCTTAAATTCCATTTATCATTAAACAAAGTACTGTATCATTCTAAAGAAACATGGTTCATCAAATACTACAAGTTTTATAAAAGTCAATGGATCAAGATTTTATGATTGGTGTTGTTATCTATGGAGTTATATAACAGTTTGCCATTGTAAACAGCTGACCCAGGAATGCATTTAGTAAAATTAGCATTTCAGCTGTTACAGTGGATGTATTTTAACAGTGGACTGGAAAAAATTCTTGTGGAAACCAGACTGTCCTGTTAACAAGTTCGTTTTGTTTAAATTTTATGGATGTGCTGGAATTAATTCACTTTCAAAACAAACTTTTATCAATGGCACTTACATGTATTAAGCAAGGAATATCATCTAGCCATTGCAACAACAACATTAAAGATGAGGAACATTCTTCATTAAATATAAGAAATTATAGGTTTTCATAATCACACATGAGAGATGATGAGCTTTCTTTATAATCATATAAAAGATAATAATAATTCTGGCATCCCACTGACCAAATACAACAGTGTCTCGCAGTCTATAGTGGCAGTCTATAGTGATGTCAATTCTTACAGACAAAACTGTCTAAGAAAGATTGGAATCTACATCTAAGGAATGATATTTTGGACAACTGTGGACTGCCAATAAATTATGGGAAGGAATAATTACATTGTGCATGTACCCATGCTATGTCAGCAGGTGCAAGCACTGAAAACAAACCCCTCATCTATACTGTGTCTTTCAATTAAATTGAATAATTGCTATATTGATTCTAATATGCAATTCCATGCAAACTTATATTTATAGAATGAAAATTGCTCCAGTTATCATCAGCTGTACATACACCCTACTGGTAAATTGAACCCTTGTTGACATAAAAGAACCTAACAATCTAGAAAATCAAAGTCAATAAGCTTTAAAAGTACTCTGGGTTTTTTTCTTCATTTTGGAATGGATTTATCTATTAAAACCAATATCAATGGTTAAATAGCCAGACATGCATATTTCATTGAAATTCAGTTTCACAGTTTTCAAGACTGAAACCACATAATTTTGATACCTTAATGTTCCTAGTAAAATGTTTGAGATAAATTAAAATAAGAACAGGCTTTATCCTGTATCTGAGCTTTTAGGTCTTTAGCCATGTTTAAAACCTTGGGAATAATTTATGGATATTGACGATTAAAGGTGAGGGAATTCTGTCACTCAAGGTCTGATTGATGAACACTTTTTCAATTATATTCTCAACTTTTCATTATTACAAAATTCACATTCACAGCAATTAATATACCATATGTACTCGTTTGTAAGTCAAGACTAATTGCAAACAAACATTGACTATCATCTACCATCACACATTGCCCAGCAGATAAATCTCTATGCTGTTTGTTCCAATGATTACTCCTAAGACTGCATAGACTCAGGTCTGTCAGTGCATTATGCATTGGCATATCAGGGTCTGTGCAACTGGCAGCTGGACTAAGCAAGTACATACAGTAAGCTAATAAAAACCCAACAAAACTTGCACATCTCAGTCTCAAACAGTTTTACACACTTCACTTATGAATTGATAAATGCTAGGTCTTGATACCCTGCCTTATTTGAGTACATTAACATTCTAATATTATCAATACATATTTTAGTATAATTTATCAAAGTTTGCAAACATTTACATGCATTAATAATCAAAGTTTCTAAGTTTGTGCATCACATAAAACTCAATAAAAACAATTCATAAGATCAAAACACTAAAATTAATTTATGAATTAGTCTTAAATTGTTAGATTACTTTGGAAACATGAAAGATTTACCCAAGAATTACAGCAAAAGGCCAACCAATGATAGCACTGGCAGCTGTGGACAAAACAGTCACCTGCAACAAAGCAAAATGTCTAGTATAATCATCATATATATAAGGTTGTTCAATTTTTTAAAATTCTAGTCTAATGAGCATTTACATGACAAATTTTCAGGAATAAATGATTTACAGTCAGGTATTGTGCAGCAGCAGACTATAATAAAGTTTTGATAATAATTGATATCACCCTAAAATTTAACAAAAGGCCCAAGCAGGCCCAAATTGCTCTCTTGGATGACATATGCCTAATAGCCAAATGCACAATCAGTTGGCTAAAAAATTTTTATTAGATTGATTTCTGTATAAAATTGTCCAAATCCTGATGGTCACATATTAAAAAATTTGTTTCAAGCTTTTCTATTTTTTTTATCAACAAACATTTCATGGCATATCTGTATCATCTGTATAATACTGAAAGGAAATTGTGGATGGAATGCTTACTGTTAAAATTGGTCAAATTTTTATATCATCTTTAGACATTTTTTCTATATCTTGCAATGACAGCCATATATGAGGGCAGGGAAATATCATTTGTATCAACTTTGAAGTCCTTGATGCCAACCTGTATATATGTGGAGACCACAACTATGGCATAACATCCAATCCTTCATACCAACATGTGAAATACAAGATAGAATGGAATATGATAAATTGTTCTTGAGCTACATTGATTATGTCCAAAATGAAGTAAACAAGACAAAACCAATAAATGGCACATCTAGGTCGAATTGAGAACTTTCTAATGCATTCATCAGAATATGTTGATTGGTTATTGAGCTATGCTGATTGCAGGCAACATCCCATGTAGAGACGTTAAATTGATTAATAATGGATATAACTCTGTTCAAACAGACAACAAGACTTAATTAAGAAACAAAAGTAACAAAATATACATTTAAGTCTAAGAGACAATGTTCTTATAAAACTACACAGGCATACAGAATGGTTCTCAAACTATGCTGATTACAAACAACATCAAATATAAAAATATGAAATAGGTAAACAAAGGTCATAACTCTATCCAAAACAGAGTAGACAAGGCTAAATTTACAAAAGTAATTGCAAATCTATGAGAAAATGTATACACTAAATTGAATCAGAATATGCTTCAAGGTTCTTGAGTTATGCCAGTTACAAGCAACATCTAACCAGAAGATTGTGCACTAGTTGTCATGGGCCATAACTTTATCTCAAATGGAGGCTAATACATTACTTTTGAAATGAATAAAAATTCAAGGTCTATCAGTGTACACACCACACTGCATCAGAATGTACTCAATTGTTCTTAAGCAATGTGTTACAAGGATCTATTGAAAAAGGGCAATAACTCTATCAAATTTGGAGCTAAAAGATGAAACTTTTGAAAAGTATATATATTTCACCAATCAAATGGCATCAAACTATAGGTAAGGGTTCCAGAGTTATATTGGTTACAACAAGTGTGAATGCTATACCAACATCTTGACAGACAAGGGCTGATGTATGGCCTTAATGATAATTTTTATCATCTTTTATCATCATCATTATTATTATCATCTAATTCTTGCCATTTACCCGATAGTCCTCTAGGAACCAGCCTCCAAGGGCCAGGTATGTCATATACATACAGAAACTGCTGGGTAAGTAGGCCGTGCATGAAATGAACATCCCTGCACTCAGGAGGAGAAAACACAGCATTATTCTCCCAGTGTTTGAACCAAAATGCTTACAAACACCTCTGTAAATAAAATACATACAATTAATTGCAACATTTTAGCATAGTTAAATTTTCAAATTTTTAGGAACATCATCATAATCCTCATAGAATCATTATTATTTTACTCACTGACAAAAGTAAAATGCAAAACCATAGGGCTATCGATAGGAATGCAAGTATTTACTTAATGACAAAAGAATAATGCAAAACCATGGTGATATTGATACAAATAGACATTAAGAATTTTTTGTCTCACTAGTCTTAAAAAATGTCCATGCTGGTAAACTATGTCATTCAGTGGTGCCAGACTCATGAGAAAAAGGGGATGGTTCCTTTATCATAACACTGAATCAGTCCAGGTTGCCTACATTGGCAAATCCTTTGCAAAGCATTCTATTACAATTGCTTCTTCACTAAAAAACCTGCTAATGTAGCTGTGCCATAAAACCAAAGTAAAACATGCTTCTATGAAGTACTGTCCTACAGTATAAAATGCGTCTTGATCAATAAATGAATAGAATAAATACAAACTACCTAGAAATGCATTAATGGAGTACTTAAAAAAACAAAGTTTCATCTATAAAAGGATTAAGTAAAACATCTGAAATTTGAGAACATACCTTGCCATTTACACAATTATTCTTTGAAAAATACTATAAAGAAACCAACAAAATTTGTTGTACTATAAAGACATCCTGATATGTGTGATCAAAGCTGTGCATTATGTGACATTCCCAGCAATAATGTTAAGGTTCCAATATACATAAGGTAATATAATTCTTCTTTTTATGTGTGCAAAATTATTGTTGCCCTTTAGTCTTGGGCCAATTATTTTTCATAAGACCAATGGGAAAATCAAGGCACTAGTCTTTATTTCCCATCAGACCAATGAAAGAATTAAAGCGATGAAGTCCTTTTTTTTTCATCAGACCAGTGGTAAAAATTTTTCCATCAGACCAATGGTAAAATTAAGGTACTAGTCTTTATTTTTCATCAGACCAGTGGTAAAATCAAGGTACTAGTCTTTATTTTTTCCATCAGACCAATGTTATAATCAAGAAAATAGTTCTTCTCTTTGCTGATTTATGAGCAGCAAATTTTACTAAAATTATTGCAACCAATTTCAAACAATCATTATTTTCCTGCTCCAAAAATTTTTGTTTCTTTCATAATTTAGGTAAAAAAATGTATGTAAAAACTTATGACAGTGGTGTCTCCAATACAATTATTATTCAAACTTTAATAAAGTAGAACCCAACCAAGTCACACCATACTTATAAAAACTGTAGGAACAGTTGCCTCACTTGGCGCTCAGCATTAAAATATTAGTGTTAGGATTGGTTGGCCTGGTGTCAGGATAATGTGACCGGGGGGGGAGGAGGAATCATGGAGCATGGTGCCTGAGTGCTAGACATCACTATTAACAACTATTCTGCAGACACTGTACCAATACAATTGAAATTTTTTTAAAGATAAGTAAAAATCCAAATCACACACACACACACAAACACATACACACACTTAATAAAGTAGCATTTCATTTGACATCTGCAAACCAATAATCCAATCAGAAATATGGAACGATATTTTGCAACCTGAGGCAATTTCAAAACAAGTTAGTTAATGCACTTGTTCAGGAGAAGTTCACAAAACAGCAACTTCCATCCTTTCCTGAGCTTATAAATAATATTGCTGTCCTGAAATACATATCGATACTAAGGGTGACAAATTCAAACAATATAGACCTCTTAAAAGTAACTTTTAATTTTCAATAGTCACAAATAGTTATTATTCAACTTTGTTTTTTGTTTTTACATGTATCAATAGATATAATATCATACATCACAAACTGTATAAATGTTGACGAAGACACAGTATTTCACCACATCTTATCATATAAAAACTATTTTGTGATGTTAAAATTATATTTAATTGATGACTGGTCACTCGAGAGGCTCCGAAGTTTACGCTCTCATTTTTATGGAAATATTGGGAAGCATAACTCTAGTTTATTATTTATTACAATTACTAGTTTTGTAAGTGTCCCACGGATTATGAAGTTGCATCAATAAAATGTTATTTATAGTATCTGTTGAAATTTATATAATCCATTTGATGTCCCTTGATTTTTGCAAAATGAACAGTGCAAGGGAAAGAAGTGATTATGTACTCTCTGAGATTGATCTAACATAACACACACAATAGTCAAGTGCTAGTCAGTGACAGCAACAATTCAATCACATAAAGCACATGGTTACTGTTATTAAACCCAGTAATCACAGCCAGGACTTGTCAAGTATAACCATATGTACTACATATATATCGCACAGTAATCACTGCCACTGGTTTGTCAAGCATAACCATATGTTTTACATACATACAGCACAGTAATGACTGTCACTGACTTGTCAAGCATAACCATATGTACTACACATATATGGCACAGTAATCACTGCCACTGGTTTGTCAAGCATAACCATATGTTTTACATACATACAGCACAGTAATCAGTCACTGACTTGTCAAGCATAACCATGTTTTACATACATACAGCACAGTAATCACTGTCACTGACTTGTTAAGCATAACCATGTTTTACATACATACAGCACAGTAATCAGTCACTGACTTGTCAAGCATAACCATGTTTTACATAAATACAACACAGTAATCACTGCCACTGGTTTGTCAAGCATAACCATATGTTTTACATACATACAGCACAGTAATGACTGTCACTGACTTGTCAAGCATAACCATATGTACTACATATATATGGCACAGTAATCACTGCCACTGGTTTGTCAAGCATAACCATATGTTTTACATACATACAGCACAGTAATCAGTCACTGACTTGTCAAGCATAACCATGTTTTACATACATACAGCACAGTAATCACTGTCACTGACTTGTTAAGCATAACCATGTTTTACATACATACAGCACAGTAATCAGTCACTGACTTGTCAAGCATAACCATGTTTTACATAAATACAACACAGTAATCACTGTCACTGACTTGTCAAGCATAACCATATGTACTACATATATATGGCACAGTAATGACTGCCACTGGTTTGTCAAGCATAACCATATGTTTTACATACATATAGCACAGTAATCAGTCACTGACTTGTCAAGCATAACCATATGTATTACATACATATAAAAATTAGGATAACAAAGAACAAAAGTCTCAACTTGAAATTTAAAAATTTAAAATATTTATGCTTAAGTCTGTCCATATCACTAAACTCTAGTAAGCTTGGAAATCAGTCTTTGTCCTGATCTTTTAAGGTGTCTAACTTTTATAGGTAGTCAGAATGTAGCAAAGAAGACTCCATTAAAGTCATTATTCCCAAAGTGCAAATCATAACCAAACAATCTTACTTGTAAAAATAAATTTCACATAGGGCACAAGCAAACGCCATCACACATCGTAGGAAGAAGAACAACATAATCTGAAATTGAAAAATATAACAAAATAAATGTATCTAATGTGCTGGCATATAATTTTTAAAAAAAAATAAATTCAAACAAGGTTTTCTTTGTGAGAAATCAAAAAATTACTCAATCTAGAAGAATACCAGAAATAAAAAAATCCAAGCAAACAATATCAATGTTACAAATTTTATGGGCACATTAAATTAGCAAATATATTATTTTTGAAAATGATAATATTTAAAATTGATTACTTAAGAAAATTTATGTTACTGATACAACAACTATAGTGTTACTACCTTGTAGTTAAAGTATGTGTGTGTTAATAATAAAATTTTGTATAAATCTTTTCTTTTTTCATTTTATTTCATTAAATGTAATTATTAATATAATTAAATTAATGTCAGTCTAATATGTTGGTGAAAAACAATGTTTATTTGAGTCTTAGATGTGACTCATGGTAGCACGTGCTGTGTATGATAACAAATTCATTACAAGTAAACATTCAGGAATAGCCATGAAAACGATTGGCTGATACTTGGTCAGGTTTTCCTAATGTCCAGAAGTATTAAAAAATTGCATGCGTCCTCCTGCGAATGCAATTCAAACAACGCATTAGCTTCATTTATGTGTTTGAGATTTTTGTAAGTCGCACACAGTCACGGACAGATAGTCATAGTCGAGAGTCAACAATCATCAGTCGTAGTTGAGTTATACACAGTCGTAGAGTCATAAAGTCAGTTATACAACTTCTATTACCTTAAAAATGGTATTTTTGTGCTAGAAGAAGTTGTCTATTCATATGCCTACGTAGAACATGTCTTGTTAGAGGAGCTATTTTTACTTCGTTTTTATGAATAATTGTTTTTCTTGAGAACAACATTACTGATTTGGACATTTTCCAGATAATATTATAAATTAGAATGGGACAACACAAACTGTGCTTTATTGTGTAAATTCTTTAATTTTCTGTTAGCCTTTGTCTGATGTGGTCATCTGCCGTTTTGGACCATAACATCAGACACTTCAGACTGTGTTTAGGTGGCACTCTACAGTTTCGTATTTAGCATAGGGTTAGAATTTTAAAGAAAAAGAGTTTCCCTGGGTTTCCTCACTAGTTATACTGGTTATTTAAAAGAGACTTTGTATATCTTATATATTGTTCAAAGAATCTTTAGTTCCCTTTATTATGATGTATGAGTGATGGGTGTAATATGGGTTAGAGAGTATACAGCTTGGCCTTACTCCAGATGTGTACCTTTCAAAAAAGTGTTAGCTCTACTTGCTCATTTTCACTTCTCGAACTTCAGAGGTAAATT
Organism: Potamilus streckersoni; assembly: GCA_016746295.1. Classification (NCBI taxonomy): domain Eukaryota; kingdom Metazoa; phylum Mollusca; class Bivalvia; order Unionida; family Unionidae; genus Potamilus; species Potamilus streckersoni. The sequence goes on from JAEAOA010000420.1 coordinate 954,349, forward strand.
GTAAAAAAAGAGCTGATAACTCTTTTTACATTTTATGTATTTGGTAATTCAGTCATTGCACTTTTAGAAGCTGGTATTATCTAGTTTGGCAAAATTCATTTTTCATATTTTAATAGCTGCCAAGAATAGTGTACTTAAGACAAATTTAGGTTGATTTTTGGAGCACAAGGAAGCAGTCATTTTAGTTAGCAGTGTCCTAAAATCATTTAAAATTTCCAAAAGTACAATCTCCAAATTTCAAACAGATTACATGAAAGTAGCACATAGGTATGCCAACATTCTCTCCACTATGCATGTTTAAAATGCAAACAACTTCATCTTACAGACATCACTCTCTCAAAAGTACATAATAACTGGTGAGCGCCACCTTAGAACTTTTAAAGGACTTATATTTCTATTTTGAACAAAATTTGGATCATTTTTTTAAACCGTTAAGTCTTGCTTAAATTATTTACATTATTTCATGTTTTCTAGGAATTATTTTTGTCAAACATTACAAAGCTTGTTGTCTTCACTCTTTCTTTAATGTTACTTTGAATGAGCCGATACATAACAATAGTATGTGCAAATAGATGATGACACTAAAAGTATATTCTAATACATCCTACGATGTGATCAATATAACATTGCTCTGACCCATTTCAGGTTTCATACTAGTGATTGCAATAGCCAACAGTGATTAAGATTTTCAGACAACAGTTCATTTAAATAAAACCAATATTTTGGCAACTGATGTCTACTGTTGCATTTAATTTGGTGATATCTGTTAGCATAACAAATTTTCAAGTTGGAATAATTGGCTCTGAAATCAACGTCTCTTCAAAGCAATATCTAATCTGCATATTTAGCAATAAATTTTTTAAATTCTGAAAAGACAAATTTCAAAGAGCTGGAACTGTGAAAGAAAATACTTGTTAATAATGGGCAATGACTCAAATTGAATGAAAAAAAAAGTTGTGAGCAAAATGTTTCTTTCACAATACTTATAAGGTCATAGCACAATGAAGAACATTCATCAACTGATAAAATCCCTGCCTTTCCAAGCTAAACAAAACATACTGCACATATTTTAGCTCTTTTTAGCAACAACAGTGCTAAAAGGTCATTTGCTTGCCAAATCCTAAGTCAGATAGAAGTGGTCTCCCCTTTAATAAAGGGACAGGCACCAAATCCTGTTAATCATCTAATACTATTTAAACTAATGAACATTCTCTTTCAGTAACAGAATAATGGAGAGAGCTGACAGGGTGTGCCTGAATTAAGGTGACATAAGAAAATTAAAGGAATATATTTTACTCTATAAACTGCTTTTCTTCATCAAATATGTTTCCCCAAAACATAATATATTTGGAGAATTGGTCAAAATTTGAAGGAGTTACATCCTCTAACCAGAGGTGGCAGTGCTCTGTTCTAATGGATGTGAAGCAGCTTGAAGCCTTGTAAACATATAAGGTCAGCACATTGTTAATGCCTCGATGAGATTCTAACAAAAATGTTTTATCTGGCAAATCCGGTGGAAGTAGAGTAAACCACATCTTTCATGAGCTAAAGAATGACTTGGGAAGTTAGCCTTCTTGTGCTTCTGATACAGAACCCACAAGGACACAGTGACCCATTTGGGATGAAAGGTCTCTGAGGTTAGTTGGAGAAGGTGGTCTCGGACCTCCTTCCAACAGCTTGAATGATGTCAAAGAACAAATGCATTTGCCTGCTTTGCTAGAGCTTATCACCTTAACCTCATGAGCTTATATAGATAAGAAATTCATTTGATCTTGGGCTACTTCCTTGTAGACTGAGCCACAAGTCAAACTGGGCTACTGTTTATGCTGATTTGATCCTGGGCTACTTCCTTGCAGGCTGAGTTGATACTGGACTGCTTCCCTATCTGTTGAGTTGATCTTGGACTACTTCCTTGTAGACTGAGCCACAAGTCATATTGGGCTACTGTTTAGGCTGAGTAAATCCTGGGCTACTTCCTTGCAGGATCAATTGATACTGGACTGCTTCCCTATATGTTGAGTTGATCTTGGGCTACTTCCTTGTAGGCTGAGTTATTAATCAAACAGATACAGAAGAACACTAAAAAGAGAAATATCATGGCTCTAGGAAAACATGTGCAAAGTAAAAAGTGGTTTCAAGATAAAAGACTGATTTTCCATGAGTGAGAGCCTGTTTTTAGCAAAGCAGGGTCTATCAAACAAGAATCTGAACCATTGTGGTGGAACTGCAAATAGTTTATATTGGCTAAGCATGGGCAATCATCAAAAGAACTTAATCATTTGGTGAAGATGCTTATAGTTAAAATTGACTGATGAGGCACAGATCACATTAATTTTGCCTGGTGTAGCTAGTGTGACTAGGGAACAGGTCTTGTATGAAAAGGAAGTCTGTGAAACTCTTGACAGACATTTTAAAGGTACCTTGTTCTGCCATGTCAAAACCAATGGTAGGCTCCTGTTTGGACAAATGGCCAAGGTCTTTAGTCAAGTAAAACTTTTGACAAAAGGTCAGATATGTCTTTGTTTTAACAAATATTCTCCCTTCAATTATGGCATATGTGTTTGAGATCATGGAACTTTTGCCCCTGATTGTTGATTTGGGATAGCTTTAACTCCTTGAAGAAACACAGAAGGAAGTTAGCTATTTTGTAGTAAAGAAGTTTAAGGAAGAGCTATCTCAATAATCACACCCTTGTGAGGATTTGGTTTCCTTCTTAACAAAGAATCTCCTTGACCAAGCAAATCTGTCCACCACTTTTTCTAAGAAATGTTTCTATCTGCAGCCAAGGAAACTGTCCAGGAAATCTCTACTGTTAAGACTTAAGTAGCAGATCCATGACTTTTCGCACTTAAGGAGAGCAATCAGGGTTGGTATCAACTCTAATTCCCTCACTTGGAGAATCAGATAGATAAAAGGTGAGGATTAATTCAATCTGAATGGTTAAGGATATAGCTTGAGAAAATCACAAAAGGAGAGGAAGAGTTTGGGAACATGGTTCTTCCTAGCCTTCTGAATTAATTTATGACAGTCAAGTTGACAAGAGAATGGGTACCCTTTCCAGGCTGTCAAGTTAACAAGAGAGTGAGTGCCCTTTCCAGGCTGTCACATTGACAAGAGAATGAGAGTGCAATTTCCAGGCTGTCAAGTTGACAAGAGAATGAGTGCCCTTTCCAGGCTGTCACATTGACAAGATAGTGAGTGCCCTTTCCAGGCTGTCATGTTGACAAGAGAATGAGAGTGCAATTTCCAGGCTGTCACATTGACAAGAGAATGAGAGTGCAATTTCCAGGCTGTCATGTTGACAAGAGAATGAGTGCCCTTTCCAGGCTGTCACATTGACAAGAAAGCGAGTGTCCTTTCCAGGCTGTCACAATGACAAGAGAGTGAGTGCCCTTTCCAGGCTGTCACATTGACAAAAGGATGAGAGTGCAATTTCCAGGCTGTCAAGTTAACAAGAGAATGAGTGCCCTTTCCAGGCTGTCACATTGACAAGAGAGTGAGTGCCCTTTCCAGGCTGTCATGTTGCCAAGAGAATGAGTGCCCTTTCAAGGCTGTCACATTGATAAGAGAGTGAGGGCCCTTTCCAGGCTGTTACATTGACAAGAGAATAAGTGCAATTTCTAGGCTGTCAAGTTGACAAGAGAACAATAGTGCCTTTTCAAGATAACAACTCTTGCTGTTATTGAAAGGCATCTGCTATGACTGTTTACTTATTGTGTACATTTAAAGAAACCAAACACCATTCACTAGAAAAGAGAGCAGGAGATAGGCTCACCTGCAGAATAGTTCCAAAAATATGATAATGATGACAGTTTATGATTTACAAGGAGACCCTTGATCCTTATAATCTACTATTTGGAGTACTTTTTCAAATTTTTCTGCCACTATCAAAAACTATTAAAATAAGAACATAGATAAGGTAGATAAGGTAGGTAGGATGAGATATACTATATTTTCTTTGTGAAATATAAGAAAAATAAATGCATGCACAGAAACATGTAGTAAAGAAAACAGATGAAATGACAAGGGGGATGTTAGATTACAAAATATCTGACAAGACAGCTAATATAATGGCAGAAATGTCTAAAATTGAGACACAACTTTTACCTGAACAACAGCTAATATAATGATGGCAACCCCATAAATGGATGCTGGAGGTCGTGGGTTCAAAGACTGCCAGTAATACCAGAGACTTATAAAATTTACTAAGAGCTGCCTCAATTAGTTATCACTATTAAGAGTTTAAGGTTAGGATTTGTCAGCCTGGTGTAAGAATAATGTGACTGGTTTAGACATGATGCGGCATGTCTGCATCATGATGCTCCAGTGCTAGACATGACTATAAACTGTCACATTGAAGACATCAAAGCGATATGTTAAAGCTATGTTAAAAATCCAAAACAAACACAAGCTAATATAATGATGGAAACCCTTAAAATAACAATACAATTTTATCTGAAACAATACAACTTTTAACAATTTGGCTGTACTTATTCAACAGTAACTGTCAAAATGTGTGACATTTACCAGTGCAATGTCAATAGTCGACATCACAATAATGGTAAAATATGTGATATTTACTAGTGCAATGTTAAATAGTCACATAATATGGAGACTGACATGTGGTACTTGCAGGTACCACAACCCTCATATAATCTGGGATTTGACATAAGACAATTTAAATATTGAAGTGAACCTTTCTACAATTATTATTTTATATCATGATGAAAGAAAGCCAAGAACATTTTAAAGATAATATTTCATGCACTGAAATGGCAGTTACCTTATTTTGTCCAAACAAGAGAGTGTAGAGCCTCATGGGAAGGGTATGCAGGAAAATGTATGCATATGATCTTATTGCATACTGCGGTGAATATTCCCATGTTTGGAATCCCTTGCCAAACATTAAGTAATGGGTCTGAAATGCATGCATATGTAAGATTATTCAATCTGGCAATTCATACAAATGATATCCAAACATAATAAAGTTTTCCAAATGCATACTATTCAGCAAAAACTACATTTTATCAGATGTATTCCCATGGCAAGTGGCTTTGAAAATTACACTTGCTCTGTTTAAAACTTCACTTGCCTGACATGGCTATATTTTTATTATTATTTTGGCATAATGCTGAAACTGTAAATATTATAACATAAAAAAAATTAAAATACTAATTCTATCCATCATATGTCTTGGGAAACAATTAGCGCGAGATAAAAAAAAATATCCTGACTAGAAAGAAAATTTTAAACCACATCAATTAAATGGTCAGTCCATTAACCTAGTATTGTTCAAGAGACTGGACCCTCATTTACATTCTGCTTTGCATGATTTTACAACTAAGATGATTTCCAATAATTCACAATGTCTGTGTGTTCAGGTTGTAGAAATCCTAATAACTTATGTATTCACCTCTGCCCTTGCACATTCTGACTGTCTGTCTAGACTGTCTTCAGCTGGGTATATAGTCTCTGTATTTCAACATAATTTGTTGTAAATAGCAATCAGGTCAATGTATATTGTGTATTTCATCATAATTTGTTGTGAAGTGTATTCAAGTCAAAGAACAATCTGTGTATTTCATCAGAATTTGTTGTGAACAGTATTCAGATCTATTTGTGTATTCATTTATAATTTGTTGTAAAGAGGATTCAGGTCAATGCACAATCTGTGTATTCCATTATAATTTGATGTGAAGAGTATTCAAGTCAAAGTACAATGTGTATTTCATCATAATTTGTTGTGCGGAGTATTCAGGTCTATGTACAATCTGTGTATTCCATCATAATTTGTTGTGAAGAATATTCAGGTCAATGCACAATCAGTGTATTCCATCATAATTTGTTGGAAGAGTATTCAAGTCAAAATACAATCTGTTAATTTCATCATAACTTGTTGTGAGGAGTATTCAGATCTATGTACAATCTGTGTATTCCATCATAATTTGTTGTGAAGAGTATACAGATCAATGTACAATCAGTGTATTCCACAATAATTTGTTGGAAGAGTATTCAAGTCAAAATACAATCTGTATTTCATCATAATTTGTTGTGAGGAGTATTCAGGTGTGTATTCCATCATAATTTGTTGTGAAGAATATTCAGGTCAATGTACAATCTGTGTATTCCATCATAATTTGTTGTGAAGAGTATTCAGGGCAATGAACAATCTGTGTATATTTCCTCATAATTAGCTGTGAGGAGTATTCAGGTCAATATATAATCTGTGTATTCCATCATAATTTGTTGTGGAGAATATTCAGGTCAATGTACAATCTGTATATTTTATAACAATATTTTTGTGAGGAGTATTCAGGTCAAAGTACAATCTGTATATTTAATCAGGGATGCAATATCAAGTCGGTATGAGTAGTAGACAGCTCATTATTATTCATGCAGGGCAAGACAATGTATTATGGGTAAGCAATGCATATCAAAACTGAAATAATACTGTTCATCATTTTCATGTTTTGCTTTGTACACTAAGTTTATAGCTTTAAATAACAATAAAGCTGATGGTCTTCATGAGGTGGAGGGTCTTACAATTGTAAACCTAGCAAGCGAGGATGGCTAGATATTATTAATTTACCAGTGTCTTTCAGAAATTTTAAAATTAAAACTACATTTTTGTCCGAGCACCCAAAATTTCTTTCAGTTAAATTTTCTCACTTCATATTTTTGGATGACCATGATGGGCAACAGTTATAATATTGGCATTGGCTATCCAAATTTTTTTAGCTCTGTTCTTACAAAACTGAATTATAGTAAAAGTGTCACATCACTTCTAACTAATGTCTGTTAATATACTCTGTGTGGATAGCTACTCTTTATACCAGAAAGCATAAAATACAGGAAAATGCATCCTGAAAGACCACTGCTGTAAAAACAATTCACCAACTATGAGGAAAGGCAACCTATATGTTAACCACATTGGAATTATATATTCCATGCATGGGAATTATACATTTCACATTCATGTTCTGAATAAACATTCATGTGGCTAAAACAAAAAGCACCAAAAATGTTCCGTCTCACAATACATTATTAACAATGACCATGCATCATCTCATAACAAGGGTGCAAATAAAGTAATCTTTCATGCCTGAGTATGTAGTTTTTTGGAGGGTAAAACTAATTTTAATACTGTAATAATTACCTATTTCCATCATGTAGCTGGTACTTATAAGTGTGAAAAATACCCTCAATGTATGACAAGAATTTGTCTTATAAGGGTACCAGAAGATTCTAGAATATGAGATCACCCCTGGTATGAAGGAGTTAAATTTATTCCTGTCCTGAAATGTAGACAAAATCTGGATGGATAAAGACTTATGATGGAATACTCAATCAACTGACCATGGGGTCATGGGTGACTAAGTGGTTTAAAGAGCCCACCACTATCAATCACTGCCATCTTACCCGTGTCCATGATGGATTATGTCTTGGGTATTTTATAAAGATTGCCAGTACAGTCTGTAGGTCAGTGGTTCTCCTCCACCAGTTATACTAGCTGCTATGTACAGCCTATTATGTCTTGAAAAATGTCATTAAGCCCACAATAAAATGGACACAAATGATGGCAATTACCATGTTATCAGCACAAAACTATGTAAAAATGCATGTCCCATCAATACTTTGAAGAAAAAAAGAAAATATAGGTTTTTTTGAAAATATGTAAAAATAAATGTATATAGAATATGTGGAGAACCCCAAAACTTCCAGGCTGTGTTGTAAATTCAATCTCAAAAACAGAGCAGAACTTTAAAATCATTATGTACAATAGTATAATTCTAAATAGTAACTATTTACAATTTTATTATTATATATATTTTAATCATTTACCTCTAAGCCTGCATAAACAAAAGCCAATTTGTAAAACAAAAATAAAAATGATTTCAACCAGTCTTATTCATAAAGTGGCCATAATTTTTTTAAACAAAATATTAGTCTAGTAAGATTGCTAACAAAAAGGAAAATAAAGGTGAATACTATCCAATACTAATTCACATTAAAAGAAAATGTACAATATAATGATTCATTACTGTAAAAAAATATACAGAATTAATAATTCTCCATACAACAAATATGGCAAGGATAGGGATATAAATTCTCAACAGTAATTGTTACACTAACACCCAGTGGGTTAAGAATCTAAAAGCAAATGTAACCAGAAAAAAGTGTTACAAGTTAAAGATCTATTTTTGGGCAGAAAAAAATCTTTAATCAGAGGTAATTACATAATGATAAAAGCAAAGCACATTAGAAATCATGATGAAAACATTAAGTCATGTCAATTTCTCTATAAGTATTATTTAAGCAGTCTATAATGACCATGACCCAAAAAAGAATTAAGGATCGTGTTCATGGGCAAGGTACAGACCATGGTCAATCGCTTGTCTCAGAATCTTCTAGTCCACCTTAACAGGAGTATGAATTCTAATACAGTCAAGGTATTTTCCATACCTTTTGAAGGCCTCAACAAACCACACTGTTTGCTTGTATAAACTTATTTTATAATTTAAAATTAGAATTTTGCATTATATTCATTCTGTCCAATTTCTGAAAGCAATTTTTATTAATATTATCAGTATGATGGAATCTTGGTTGCTACAAGACTGAACTGATTAAACTACACCCTTAATGATTTCTAGGAAGACTTCTAGGTTTAAACTGAGTTTACTATGACATACAGGTTCCCAGTAATTGTATGTCTCATCACAATCTCCGACAATATTCCAGGCTGCTGCACAAAGCCTGGCAGACATGATGATTTTGAATGCAGTGTATGCCCCTGGGGTCCAGGGTTGAGTAACTGGTTCTGGCTCTGGCTCTGATGCATCTCTGGAATTATAAACCAGTAGAGGAAATGATTAACAATGATGACGATGGTGATGATGCTGCTGATGATGATGATGTGTGTGTGTCTTTGTGTGTAATTTAATGACATGTCAAAATAAATTTTGGCTATAGTGTTGATTGAAAGTCAACTTCCAAAAGTGTAAAGATAATAGGAGGCCCAAGTGGGCCTGGTATTACTCACCTGTCTAATTTTTTTATAAGTGTTGACCATTTCACTATACGTTTGCTTATAAAGTATTGTATGATCAAATCTCATACACTTGTCAAGGACAAATAGTTTCACAAATTCACTAGGATTTTTTTCATTTCTCCCAACATTTAAATGAGATCTGTATTCAATGAGAAGTAAGCACATCAATCCATGGAAAGAACTTGTAAATATCTTGTTTGAGTAAACACCACAGGACAAGGCCATTTAAAACAATGATAATTCTTCTTAATAGATATGTTTCATTTAAAGTAGTGTTTTTCTGTCAATACATGAAATTCAGTTACTATGCAATTTCAAGCAAGTGATAGTTGTTACTTGTAAGTGTGCTGACAATGATAATGTAAGCTTAAAGCAGAGCAAATTAAATTTATCTCCATGGTGAAAGATATGCTCATACCCTGCCAATGAGATAAAAGATTATCTCATTAATATGAGCGGATCTTCCTTATAATCAAACTCAACCAACATCAAGATAACAACCACAGCTGGAGTTCCGAAACCAGGAAGGAAAAGGAATCATACTGGATACGCCACCTTAGAACATTGAAACCAAGCGATCTAAACCAAGAAGACTAGAAAATGAAAACTATGCACTAGTAGAATTTAACATTTTCTAAATCTTCTTAGTATCCTTCAATTCTTACTATAAAAAAAACTGGTATAGAATCAAATATCCGGGATATAATCTGCGTTACATAAATGTACAAAAAGTAAAAAAAGATGTCGCTTTGGCTTGTAGACTTTTAGGGAATCATACACCGTTTTCAGTTTCCGCAACTAGTCTATACAAGCTGGTTGTATTTATAGTTTTAACACATGTGGAGACAGCCATGTAGAGGTTTACAAACACAACGTTTTTGTGTTTATTTGTTTGTCGTATATATGTTTTGTATTTGCCTTTGAAAAAGATTCATTAAGAGTCGAAAGTGCTCAGGCTAGTTAGTTACTAGTTTCATACTGTTCATCGTCAGTTTATTGCATCTATATATATATATATATATATATATATATATATATATATATATATATGATGTGTCTAGACTCATACAAAATAACAAAGAAAAGAATGAAGCCAACAAGTGTTGTACAATTTAACAAAATAATTTATTTCCCTATAAAACAAGGTAAAAATATGAAAAAGGACTTACGGTTTGTGAATTTAATCCAAAAATTAATCCTAGAATTTAAGAATAAAAATCCTATCACTAAAAAGTTCTAAATGAATCAAAGTTCAAATCCAAATGAAATTCCAAAATGGAAGGCAAAGGTGTTTTCTATAACCTGATCTGTCAACAGATACTTGTTGAATTTTATAAATCAAGAATAATATTCCAGCTTGAATAATTTCTAATAAATGTTCAATAATTTTGATGAACATTAGAAAAAGTCTTCAGGGAAAATAAATTATTAATTCTGAAAAATAGAAGGATTTTAAATCAAACTGGCAAAAGGAAGACAAAATACCTTTCAACTCTAAAAGTATGATTTATGACTGACTAAATCACTATAAAAACATTAGTTTCATAAAGGTATGATTTATGACTAACTAAATCACTATAAAAACATTAGTTTTAAACTAAATTCAGACCTATGTGACAAGATTTTGTGATCAATCAGTCTGAGCAGTACAAAAAAGAACTAATTAAAAAAAGTCAATTATCACATACTCTAGTACAGCCTTAGCTAAAAATCAATGATTCCCACACTGGAAATGAATATTTTTAAAAAGTTGTTTCCTCAACTAACATGTAGGTCAAGAATGACCTTGATTATAACCAATGATTTTCACTATGTGTTTACCAATTTCTGATTCAATGTCAGGAACAAGTCAGCTAAAAATACATGTAGCAACACTGTAATTTACTAGAACTGAACTGAATTTTCTGAAGAAAAAAAAAAAGATAAATATACTGAATAAAGTTATCATTATAACATGTAATGAAACAAAAATAAAATAAAAAGAATTTAAAACTAACACACAAGTACTTAAATTATATATACATAACAATTTATATCAGTTGCAGTCCTCAGATGGGCATATATAAATAGCTAAATTTCCATGATGTACATCTGGGGTCTTTCAGGCATTGAATACTCTCATTGTAAATATCAGCACCACTAAAATGATCAATTGATCAATATAATTACCCACTCATCAGGTGGCTGAAGCAGGACTGGCAAGCCTTTGAATTTGCTGTCCAGCTATTATGTGTGTATGGAGGACTCCTGCGTAAGTGATTTTCTGCATCCCAGATAAAAAATTTGCATCCAAATATGCATAATTAAGCATTTCCAAGACCTGTGTGGGGGTGGGTGGGTGGGTCTGTTTATTTATTTAAACTCATCCATCATGAATATAGCAAGGGCAAGTTTGACTCTGACCTGGCAATTTCTTCAGTAGTTCCATCAGTGGAATTTTTGCAATGCTTTCCAACATTGCTTTTTCATCCATGACATTAATAATGAGGCCTTTTATAGAGCCTAATCTGTTGAAGCTCTAAGAACTTTACAACATTTGACAACACTTAAAAAACATATATAATGATATGATTACATAAATAAAAACAAACACCATGAAATTTAGAAAACAGAAACATCCTGTAAATATTTAAGGTAAGGAAACATTATTTGGTCTTTAAGTCTGTTCTTTCAGTTAAAATATGTGAGTTTTAAGAGCACTCTTAAAAGTGAGATCACTGTGTCTTTGTGTCTAAATTCAGTAGGCAATTTGTTCTACACTGCTAGGACATGGTAAGCAAAAGAATGTTGTCCATGATTTCTTTTTCATAGTGGGAATAATGAAAATATGAGTGTCAGAAGAGGTGTGTAAGTATCTTGCTGGTGTATACACATGGGTGAGGTCAGATAGGTATGTTGGACTAGAGCCTGTAAGTGAAACATAACACAGAGAATAAATTTTGTGTTTTATTTTGGATTGAATGGACAGCCAATGTAGGGCACAGAGCAGGGAGGAGGCTTGCTTTGATCATGATACTCTAAGTATGATCTGAAAAGCTGTGCTTTAAACTTTTTGATGTTTCTGGAGTAGATATTGAGAGGCACCAGACTAAATTGAATTCAATAGTCCAATCTTGAAAGTACTAAGGAACAAACAAGTATTCTAGTTGCATCAACTGAAAACTGCTTGCGAATGGAGCTGATGCATCTCATCTCAAGATATGCAGCCTTGCATATGCTCATGATATGTTGGTGCAATGAGAGTGTACTGTTGAGAGTAACACTGACTGTATGAATTTAATGTTGGTGTTGCTGATATTTATTGTCTGAGGTAAATGATGTGAATGAGAAAGTCTTTTGTTGTAATCAGAATGGCATCAGTTTTATTGTCATTCATCTGCAGCTTGTTACATGTCATCCATGATTTTGCATCGGAAATGCACTTCTCTACACCTTGGATGGTAGCTTCAACTTCAGTTGGGTGGCTAGAATTGTTTATTTGGGTGTCATCAGTATACAATTAGTGAGACACTGGATGACAATATATGAAACTTGAGAATGGATGAGTGTATAGAATGAAGAGAACAGCTCCTCACAGATCAACTGGGCTGGAGTGTTTTCCATTTGCGGACACAATTTGTATCCTGTTGACCACATAGGACTTGGACCACAGTAAGGCTGTATCATGAATGTCAAATACATGCTGGAAGTAATATATCATGGTCTAATATGTCCGATGCTGCAGACAAATCAAGGAGGGTGAGGACAGTAATCTTTATGCTAGCCAAAGTAGAGAGAAGGTCATTAACTACTCTCAGAAGATTAGTTTCAGTACTGTGGCAAGGGCAATATGCAGACTGTATATTGCTAAAAAGACAGTTTGAATTTAGAGGAGATACAGGTTGGGATAGAACAACTTTTTCTAAGATTTTTGACATGAATGCGAGATTAGAAATTGGGTGGTAGTTCTTTAAATTGTTACATATATGTATTCCAAAGTCAGAAGATGGAATTGCAAACTGCACAAAATGCTTTATTGGTCACCATTCTTGCTTTACATTTTTTGCCTACATTTCATTGCTGATGCTGACCTAAATTTACACCTATTTTTTTTTCTTTCTATC